>VWZO01009768.1:0-144152 GCA_013396975.1 Bucco capensis
ACTGGTTTATCATCCCTTAAACCTGACAGCCACTCATTTCAATAGTTCAGAGCAATCATGATGCTTCTCAAAGGACTTGTGCTCTAGACCCTTCACTTTGTTGCCCTTCATTGGGCTCATTCCAGCAGTCTTGTAATGAGAGGTCCTGACCCTAACTCTCACTGGGAGAGGTTGCCTAAGGAAGTGGTGGAGTCACCAAACCTGGTTAAATTTAAAAGATGTACAGATGTGTTGCTGAGAGACATTGGCAGTGTTAGGTTAACAGTTGGACTTGATGATCTTAGAAGGTTCTTCCAGCAAAAATGATTCTATGATTCTTTGAAACTTAAATGAACAATAATCTGTAGCACAGGTTATCTTTGGAGTATGGCTGAATATAAGCCAAGTTGAATAACTACCTTTTAATAATATTTTAGCACACAACTCACAGCCAATGTTGAGCAAAAAAATAGCACTGATTTCATTAAGACAATATTGAAATACAAAATTAATAACTACCCTTAAAAATATTTTTTATTTTTCTTCCTTGAGGAAATGTAAGAATCTGTGAAAATTCATGGATTATCATATTTAATAGAAATAAGTATGCTATTTCATTAACAGTAGATCTAGTAAAGTCTGCTTTCCTACAGATTTTATCTTTCCTATGCAGGCTATCCCTTCCTACCTCAACTACAAACCTTACCCTCAGTGTCCCTACAAAACTTCCACTACAAATAGGAAGCTAGAACCTCCCATTTCTCTTTTAACAACACTTTGTCAAAACTGGCTAAAAGGATCCACCTATTTCTAGGGTCAGGAAAGAAGTAAAACCATAAAATGTGATTTCCTAGAAGAAATAGGACATAACTGAGAAAGTTCCTAAACTCTCGTTATTTATTGCTATTTTCTTCCTCAAGTGACTGCAGTAAATAAAATAAAATATTCACCTTGACTAATAAGGGAATCAAGCAAATGTACAGTACAGTTATCACTCTAAGTCTCAACCTGGATCCTGTTGAACTTATCAGGGCTGGGAGCCAGAAGCCATTGTCTCATAGGAACGCACTTGTTGGTCCTACAGCCTAGCAGTCCTTGGTAACAAGGTAACCACCTCCCTGTGGCATATACATTCATCATAGGGCTTCTCTGACTGACAGATTCGTACCACTCTTACACAAAAAAAATGTTGTTTAAATATATCACTAGTTTGTTCCAGTTTAATTCCTGGGGACTTAGTGCCCAAATTTTAAAGTAGTACTGTTACACCTCTGCTAAAACTGCCTACTTTTGAAAGAATTAGTGACACACAAGATTTTAAGAAAATCTTAACAAATCTTTTGGAAGATCAACACTACCTGCAGTTCCTAAATATCTGAAGTATTTTGCAAAGATTCAACAGACTTCAAGCAAAGCTGTTGCACAAAGATTAATCACCCATGGTTGTTACAATTTAGAGCCTATTAATAATGGCTACATGGCTGAAAAAAGTGGATACTGAGTAATTAATAACCAGCTGTAGTTTCTTTTGACACTGTAAAACCAAAGACCACATTAATTTAATATTAGGTGGCTAAAAACACACAAAGAGCATCCAGTCATACTCATTAACTACAATATGGCTGAGTTTCCATTGGGTCTACAACCACATAAACAAAGGCTAAAAGGTCTAATTTACCTTCCCACAATGCTTCTAGAGCTGTTCACTTGCTTTCAGCAGATATGTGAGCATCGGGTACAGGAGGGTGGGCACTTTCACACACATTAAATATAACAGTCACATAGCCAATGAAAAGCAGGTAACCATCAGCCTTCTTAATGTTGAGCACTCTTTGTAATTCCCTTTAAAGAGATGGTATTAATAGTTTTTGCCATAGAAAGGAAAAACAAATGTTCTTGTGCAAATTTCCAGCAAAGTAGAATCACAAGGATGGTCCAGATCTGGTATTATTGCAGCCAAGAATTTGACATGACCAGAAATATTGTAGCATTACAGTCAAATTAAAAAGTCTTTCAAGAGACTGCAGCATGATGGACTGTCATCAGTTGTTGGGTGTGGGAAGCAGAAATTGTGTGGCATAGTAAGATGGAAAGCATATGGATGCAAGACAGATTTAATGAGAAAGATTTTCCATAGGAGATTAAGATAACTGATTTTGACATTAAAAAGTAGGATTTAAGTTGTAAGGCCCCACACAAATACAGAATATGTTTCTCTTCTCTCTAACACAATAGGGAGAAAGGCTCCTTTCTTCAGCACATTTACAGCTGCACTCATCTTGGGAATAAAATTCAGTCTTCCTTGATAAACATTATTGAACAATGTTGAATTTTTGTTAGCTTTATTTTTTTCAATAAAGATAAGATTTCCTGCAAAAGTCTGGAGGATTTTCAAATCTTCAAGAATAAGTAAAAGCAATCTTTAAATTACCAGTATATCTACAGAGAGTTTATGCCAGCTGTTTTCAACTGAGGAGCAGATTGCAGTAAAATCTCCTACAGTGCTCTGAATCTTGAAAGCAAGCACAAGATAATCATTCTCACCTCTCCTTCCTATTCCCAGAAAAAAAGGAGGGGGCAAATGGGGGAAGCAGGAAAAAAAGAACTGCAGTAAGGTGAGGAAACAATCTGCATGTAACTATCAAAAGAAGGGAGAAATCAAGAGGATGTATTTGTCCAATAGAAGAAAGGATTCCTGTGTAACAAATACTAGGCAAAGCGACGAACAGCTGTAGTGAAAAAAAAAAAATATCCATTTAGTAGCTTTATTAAAAGTTTCAATTTCCAATCTGAAGGAAATTGTTCAAGGAAATGCCTGCATTGTACATGATGATTCAGTGAAGAGGTGCCCTGCATCACCTATGTAATCAAATGAGCTTTAGAAATACTACTTTTTTTAAGAAAGAAGACAATTCTTGATAGTATGGATTATCTACATACACACATTCCTCAAATAAGTCTATACAGGGCTCCAAGATCCTAAGTTACAGAGCCGCAGTATCCAAGTTAGCTCACATGGGATGGCTAGTGCAGACACATCAGGCTAACTCAGTCTGCCAGCAAGGCATTTTGGCCACAAACCTCATGGCACCACAAAGGATAGCAAAGTGGGAAAGACCACCTAAACAAGCTCCCTCAGTGGCAGGAAGCACTTAAGCTAGAATAAGAAGAACAGGGCACACAGAGGAGAGGAGAGGAAGAAGTTTGAGGTACTGGTGTCAGAAGGGGTCAGAGAATAGCTTTCTATATATTGCAAAATCAAAGTGTAAGGAACTGCCAATGTCAATGGTTGGTTGGAGTTATGACAAAA
Source organism: Bucco capensis (assembly GCA_013396975.1). Lineage (NCBI taxonomy): Eukaryota > Metazoa > Chordata > Aves > Piciformes > Bucconidae > Bucco > Bucco capensis. The sequence goes on from VWZO01009768.1 coordinate 3,290, forward strand.
CTTAACTTACAGCATGGAGAGTTCATTAGGTGACTATGTTTTCTACTCCACTAGGGAGGTTGAATCTGCATTACTAATCCTGAAATTGTAAATCAAACATTATTCTTGTCACATCCTTAACACTATTCTTGTCACTCTTTTCAGACATGAAGCACTATTTTCCCACATCAAAATGTTTTAATAGATAATGCATTACTGGAAAAGGTGGAAGAATATAACTTGCATTAAATAAAGCAATATTTTAACAAGCTTTTAATGATTATTACTCAAAGTGCTTTTAAACAACTGACGTCTAAGATCTGTATCTGTTTATTCTCTGAGTAGTTGGGGGTTGCTGTTAAAGAAAGAAAAAATACATGTAAATCTCTTATTGCAAGTAGGAAACTTCAGTAAATATGCAAGAGACACTCGCAACATGCAAACTCTAAATTTCCTTTATAATTATACCCATAATCTAATAAAACAAATCTATACAGAATACCAACATACCTCAGAATTACTATGGCTATAATAAATTTTCCCCTGTTATTTGATGTGTTTTGATATCAGAATAATAATCCAGAAAAACTGGTGTTTTTCATGTTAACTGAGAAACTTTGATTAAGGAGGAAAACATAAGGTCAAAAAGGTAAAACTGATGGATGTTTTCATTTGTTGTGTATCCATACACATCAATTCATGACTCAGTGGCCACATGGCATATACTCAAAATCAGTATAGCCTTAGTACTCTACAGAAAAGACATGGCCTGCAAATATTATAGGTATAGTTGTTATAGACATCATAGCTTTAGCTAGAAATGCTGAACTATAAAATGCAGAACTTTATTGTGTGTGTTCAAATAAAAATCAAAAAATCATTGTTAAAGAAATTCAATAAAATTGCTTTTAGGCTATAACGTCTTTCGCAGCAGAACAAAAACAAAACAAAAGCATACAGTCAATTACTATTGTGAATTATCATTTGCACAAAATAGATGCTAAAGAGTCCCCATAATAGCAAAAATTGGCTGGATCTCTTTCAAAGGTGTTAAAAGAGAATGACAATAGTTTTCTTTGTTTTTACAGTTCTACCTCACTCTAACAAGCTTTGCAGTCTCCTTCCAGGCCTCTATCAATTGACTGTTGTTGAAGTTAGTCACTTTAGAAGGTAGGTTCAGCCATTTTCACACTGACTTAAACAAAGCCATTTTTCTGTTTTATTAGTCACATTAGCATTCTATTGCCCTTTAAATGTCACAAGTTCAAGAGTATAGCTGTACATATCCTGGAAATATTCCTGTTTGGTGTAATAAAATAGAAAGATACAATTTCCTGGGACAGATAAGGTGACAAAAAAGAGGGAAATGAAGAGGGTATAACAGCACTGAGTAAACCAACAGGCAGTAAAGTAAGATTGTTTCCAAGTGAAGGAGGAGCAGGACTGTTACTAGGAGCAGTAACAAAGCTTGTTTGCTTTGTCTCTATCAAAACACATGAAACAGCTGATGAACCTGCCATTTGCTGTAGCTCACAGAAAGGAAGAAAATGAAACTGCACTCCCTTCAGATGCATTCCCTAATCTGTTAGGTACATTTGCAAAGCCACATCATACATTACAACTACTCTCATTTATTAGTGGTGATTTATTTCAAATTACAACCCTGCAAAATTCCCTGGCTGAAAGTTTTCTAACTTAAAACATTGTCAGGGTTATCAAAGGCAATGTGAAAATCATGAACTGGTTGAAAAGAGTTCTTGAAGATCATCATCATGGCTAGGCTTCGCGAACGAAGGTTCAGGGAGGGCTCCACCCACGCTCCTCATCAGAGCCTTTTACAAGCGCACTGAGAAAAAAAAGGATAGCGGATAGCACCCTCGAGCCTGCGCTATGGATTTTTTTTAGGTGAGACACAGCATGTGCAGAGCTGGACCCACCCTTTAGTCCTAAAGTTCATCTGCCAGGGCCTAGCAAGCTTGGACGCTGGCAGCGAGGTCCTTAGGACGGAGGTTTAACCTCTTAGATGGAAGGCCTTACAGGGCTAAACGAGCTCCATCTGCCTGGGTTTGGAATCAGAGTTGTCCTTCTCCTAGGATGACTGCCAGAAGGCTAATGAGCTCATCCTACCCATACAAGGATAATAGGAACATGGGTATCACTCCCCACACTTTCCCGTGGGCAATGAGTCTAATGCTCCCTCTGCTGTCGGCACAGTTACCGCACCAGGGACCACAGCAGACCCCAAGTGATTTTCAGACTGTGCCTGGCTTGGAGATCAAATGAATTTTGAAATGGACAGGACCTACCATCTTTTCTGTCTAAGGCACTGGAGAGGATTTAGAAATAAATAAAGGAGGAGAAATGCATAAGTCTGTTAAAGAGAAAATACAAGACAGAGAAAAGTAGTGCAGTGAAGTGAAAGTAGTTATCCTTATAGTAGGAAATTCTCCTTCTGGAACACCACTATATGTTATTGGAGCTGCATTATGAGTCCCCTACTTTAAGTACTGTCTAAGGCAGCCAAGCCTGCAGCTAACAGCAGTTTAGAACAGGGTATATGTGGCTTGAAAATATCATGTCAATTATCAAGTCCAGTTACCCACAAAGGAAAACAATGTACAATGAAAGTATCTTTCATAGACGTTACCATGATCCATGCTACACTACCCCACCATGTCCTGGCAAATACAAGGCTCATTATTGTGTTTTTTGAATGGCTACTATAAAAGGCCACAGGAAGACACAACCCTGTTTCAGATGCCAAGTGTCATAAGTCCCCACAATTGCAACCAACCTGCTAGATATAGTTCTAAAATCACCTTAAGAAGAAAGTATGTCCCATGGTACAAAGGAGGACAACTTCTTCCTCCCTTCCCTCCACTCCAGAAATCCTTGCCAAGGTCATTAAGGAGAAAGCCACCTACACCCACAAGGATGCACATAACATAGAGACTTACACATCTACATAGCTGCTCAGTGGGAACTTTTTTAAACTTCGTGTGTTACAACCACAACACAGCACTGAACTGTGTCCACACCAACAAACTCAAGGCACCTTCACTGCTCTCCATCTCCCATTGCGCAAATGAAACTCTGCTCACATATTGTCAGGGCACCATATGGACCTGTGGTTCACTGGTGGCTGGAGCTCCGCATGGGGATCTGCAGGGGCAGGGCTTAGGTTTTGACACAGCCTCTTGCCGAGCAGTAAGTTTCCTTCAGTCTCTGGTCTTGCTAAGAGCCTAGTGAGCCAAAAAATCAAAGGCAGCACCAGTGCAACTTCTGTGCCACCACCATGCAACAGTTCCCCACTCAGTCCCTTCAAGGATGAGGCATTTAGAAAGAATTTCCTCCCCACGAGGGTGGTGGAACACTGGAACAGGGAGGCCCCATCCCTGGAGGCATTCAAGGTGAGGCATGCCAGGGCTCTGAGCAACCTGATCTAGTTGGGGATGTCCCTGCCCACTGCAGGGGGGTTGGACTAGATGACCTCCAGAGGTCCCTTCCAACCCAAACCATTCTATGATTCTATGATTCTATGCTTTGCCCCCCCCCCCCAAGAGAAGCTGTACACATACATATTCTGCCGATAGGCCTGGCAGCTCTCCCAGAGGTGGGAGGCAGAGGGGAAGGAGGAGTAAGGGGAACCACCATAACACAAGCACTCAGAAATCCTACACCTGTGGATGTATCTCCCTTCTCCAATGTGAGCTGTGTGATATCTGCTGCCAGGTTCAGGGGTAAGCAAATAAGTGACTGATTTTCTGAATATCCAGTTATGGCTCTGCCAGCACAGGGAGTACAGCAAAGGAGAGGGTAATACCCTCTGCTGCCAGCAATAAGGATGTCCACTCAAATGAAAGATTGTAATACTTCCTTAGTATTCCTACCTGGTCTTCCAGCTAGCAGGTTGTCATCATGCTCTTAAGGGCATAGCAGGGTGCCAGTGAGGCAGTGCTAAGGAACCTGTTGGGAGGCACTGCCCACCTGCTGTGAGATGCCACACTGCAAATTTGTGCATGGCAATGTTCCATGTATGGAAACAGCCAAAGGAGAAACTCATCTGCCATTGCTGCTGAAGGGCAGCAAACATCAGCCACCCTTCTAGAATGGACCTTGGTGCAGCAGACACAAGATGAATGATGCTTAAGCAGGAGGCTACTGATAAAAAAGTAAAGGCTGCAGACAGCTGCATAAGGATGCTGAGGTACAGGGATCTTTCTCTGCCTGACAAAGTCAATGTAGTAGTCCCCAAGAGGAAGAGTAAAAGAAACCACTCAAGGAAAGGTTTTTTTCTGACCCAGCAGGAGCTCAAACCTCCATGTGTAAATTTGGCCCTTGGAACAACAGTCTCAGCACTCTAGTTAGGCAATGTAAGTGATCAGACTATCTGGAAGCTATTGTATATCATCTTGTCATACTAGATGATGAAGTAGTTCAGGGATGAAAAACACAGCTTTCATTCATGTCTTCTAATTTACACTGTCCTGACCCATTCCTGGTTTTACAGAGTACGTTAATGAATCCAACATAATCCTGAACAAATAGCTGGGCTCAGATCTTTTGCATATGCTTTCTTCTTATGTATGCTTAAACTCCAACTCACAAAAAAATTGGGTGCAACTGTCTTCTAAGAAGTGATATAAGTATTTTCATGCATGGTCCCCCTTGGAAAGTTCATTCTCTTTCCTTGAAGCTGTGATGGCTCTTCCCTTGCAGTCTGTCAGCTTTGCAACTAGAGTACTAAAAATGTGCTCCCAGGAACTGTTAAACTCACTCATCAGATGCAGTAGAGCAATCCTGGTCAAAGCTGACTGTGCTTCTGGAACTGACAGCCCACACAAATTCATCCTCTGTGATAGACACAGATTGCTTGCTTTGTGAGAGCAGCTCCTCACTCTGAACTAACACACAAATCCCACACCATTCATTCAAATTTCTCCAGCAGCTACCTCCTAGAGTGTCTTCCTGCACATTCTGTTGGCATTTTTTTTGCTGTCTCTGTTGTTTCAAAATCCAGGGAAGGGAATTTAAGCAGAATTATGTTCAAGTATTCTTCCAAAAGAAATCATGCATCCTTTATGCTGCATGTTAAATCAACATGCTACCTAATGTGCACCATCTTATCCCAGAAATCTGTTGTTCCACTTACCTATTTCTGCATTCTTGTGGGACAAGGACTAAGTATTTCTGACAAAGACTTTTATCTCCCTCATTTACTGTAGATACATTTCTTCTTTCTGTATTTTTAAATGGTATTTTAAGCTCACCCATGCTGAAGTACATTAGGGAAGCCAACAATACAGGATATACTTTATTTTCCTGCGTTTTCAAAAAGTTTAAAAAAGTTGTGTTTTACAAAAGCTTAGACTACTCATGATGCTTTAGTTCAGTCACATTTTCATGACTTTTTGCTTTTGTTGGTCTGTCCTTATGAAGAAAAAGGTCCAAGCTGTGGTTGTCTGATATTCATATTCCACTGCTATAATGCAGAAGTAGTACTACCAACTCAAAGAACACATCCAACTGGTCCACAGTTTTGCTTCTACTATGGCAAGGGAAGAGGACAAAATCAGAGAAAGCATGGCTAGGTGTTTCTTACAGCATCTCCCCAGATTACAGAAATTAGAAAAGAGGGAAGGAGGAAATAATACTCTCTTAGGGGGGGGGATTTTCAGCTGTCAATTTGTGTACAAACAGCATACCCAAATGTAAACTCTATGGCTGCTAGATCTGCTCTTCTTCTTAAAATTTGGTTGGGGTCTGTATTTTTTACTGTATATAAGGTAGACTTTCACTGATCAATATCCTTTTTCTGGGTGCAAGGAAATTAAGGTTGCTTTTAGTCCTCTTTTTGCAATACCTGTTCCAAGCTGTTCCCAAAAATTAAAGAACTTTTTCAGAAACATCTAGGTTCTGTGCCAATAACCAACCCTTCCCCAAAATCAACCTTCAACCTGCTTTCTTTTAAGGGCCAGAACATTAACTGGAACAATTCTAGTTTTCAGGTCTGTCCCTCAATACGTCTCTTACTCCTCCATTCTTTTCCAGTCCTCCATTCTGCATTAGCTCCCTATACAAGGAAATCCTTGGAAAAAAGACTAAATTAGGGTAAAAAGTTTATCTGGTGTTTACACCTCTTACATGGCAAGCAAAGGCTGAAAGAAATGCTAGTGACTTTTTTGTCCCTGACTATCTGTCAAAGCAAAGTGTACCAAAAAGCCTGGTAGAAATGTAACATGAACACAAGAATTGTGTTAGTTTACACTGTCTTGGCTTATACAATTGAGAGTCATCCGCAGCATAAAAGCTCATCTTGAAAAGATTCATTACTGCCCACTCAACATAAAATTTGAAAAGCAGGTCAGGAATCCCATTTTCTTCTATCTACTTGGTATTTTCTCTTCAGAGGTGTAAAAACAAAAGCTTGCTATTACTGGAAACATTGGAAGGTTCCAAAATCTCTGCTTCCACACTGCCACAGCAGTAACATCCTTCTCAGCTTCTGAAGAACACGAGCATAATCCCTTAGTTGCATATGCTCTTTGACTTCTATGTTTCCCAAGAAAGCTGGAGACATTTGGATGCCTATAGCCTGTGGTTAACATCCCCCTTTGACAGCACAATGAGGGCAGGCTGCTGTGAGCTGAAGCCAACATTTTTGTTGCCTCTCTCTTTTACCCTACAACAATCATATTCAGTCTTCTTTAAAAAAAAAAAAAAAGTGGAAGAACTTAGATATGATCAAATTAAAAAACAAAAAGGCTGCTCTTACCATCTCTAACATTTTCCAGCTGGTCATGATGCTGAATAGAAATGTCACAGCAAAATCTACTCCTCCTGTAGCTAAGCATTAAAGACACTCATGCATCATAACCCAGAGCTGAGAACACAATTTTCCTGGAATGGCATATTTTGCCAATCTGAATTTCCTTTCTGAGATCAGCAACATTTCTGTTGAAAAGAGATAGCCCAGAGTGAGCCTTGTGATAGCATTGGGGCAGACTGGGAGATGAGGTGGAGGAAAACTCTCAGCTATTAGAAGACAAGCTCTAATCTGATTCTTGTTTTTACAAAAAGAGCAAGTGAAAGCTGATGCACTCCCTGAGAAGGAAAGCACCATCATCACTGACCTTAGTGGGTGATTTGTGCATGCTCCTTGCAATATCAGCCTCCTACACTGCTCTCTGTCAGGAGAAAGACTGGTCATCATCATCATCTGGTGGCTTCAGTGGAATAAGACAAAGCTCCTCCCTCCTTCTCCTGTCTTGATCAGAAGCCTCGAGGTGCAGCCTCTGCAGCTCGCTCTGATTGGTACTGTATTATACTGAGTATAATTAGTGCCTGTGTGCATCTCTGCCCTTGGATGGATGTAATGTCAGCTGTAATCATGCGCTTATTATGCCAAACATATAAGCTGGCCAGCAAAACAGGCTTTTTGCTTTACTGACACCACATGGAGACACTGCTTCATCTCCAATAACAGCAGCTTGCAACTGTAGTTCTGTGGTCTTCAGCCAGAACCAGGACCTTGTCTCCTCATTTGCACTGATCTGACATTGCAAAGTAATTATGAAGCTAGATAATGAAGACCTCCCTGCCCTCTCCCACACTGTGCAAAAAAAGTGCCCACACCTAAGCAATAGTCCTATCACACAGAGCTAGCGGCACACAACTAGGGCTGCAGGGACAGCAATTCTTCCCTTATATGATGATTTTGGGGGGATGGCCAGATCCTTAGTTGATTGCAAAGATCGAGGGTATAGAAAGGACAAAGCTTACATCTCCTGTGTCCTGAGCATAGATTAATGAACCAAGTCTACAGGATCACATTTTCTTGCTGTTGCTGCAGTTGCAAGCTCTCCATAATATTGCCATACGTTTGTCTCTTTGCAGAGATCACTTGGTAGGTTTGTCGTAGCTCAGAAAATATTTACCCTCAGAAGCCTTGGGCATATGTGAGAATTCCTTTAAAGCCTTATATGAAAGAATATAGAAGGTGGGGGGAAAAAAAGGTTTACTTTTGAAAATTGTTTTCTGTCTGTGTCGTTTAAAAACAAGGAAAATATTTTCTCAGAGGTTTTACTAAAGACAATATTAACTAAGAATCATGCCAGGTGTATCTGTGAGGCAGAGTACGACAGAGCAGGCAGAAATTCATGTTTACATTGTTGTATAGAAGTTGTTCATTCTCATCACTGGTATACAATGCATAAAGATAGCTGAAAACTTGACATAAAATAGCTGTTATTTTTGAGTATTTAGGATCTCTAATTAAAGATGTTTCAACATGCACACTTGATGAGAGAGCTGAATAAAATTAATAGCAAGACAAAATCCTCTGCATTTTGCTAACAGCACCAGACTGCCTGAAATACACAGGTCAATTGTAACTGATGGGCTCTTATTTCTTTTAATACAGAAAAATAGATCCCACATATTTGTAATATCTACATTTCATAAAGTCAGAACAAATCAAAATGAGCTCTTGCTGTCCTCCATTAGCTTTTTCCAATCTAGTACTTTTTTCTTCATCCTTCCTTCCTTCCTTTCACAGATTTGCTTCTGGCCCCCACTCCCAAGAAATCTAAATTGAGAGCTTAATATATCCCATATATTTGATTTTTCTAAAAGTAATTGACATTTCAGGCAGTGAAGCCAAAGGTATACACATATCTGAAACTCATTACCAGTCTATTCTTTCGATATTAAAACCATATTTTTAAAGTCCTTCACATGATTAAACAGCTGTGAATCCAAAATCTTGTAATGCAGGGTCCTACACTTCAAGCAGCAGTAGAATGCTGAAGGACAGTTTCTGTATGAGAATTCCACAATTTGCACTGTTAAGACTATTAACAAAGCAGTTGCTATTCTTAGACAAACAGCCCAACTTTCATTTTAATATATTTTAAAATGCATTGTAGTGATGAGGACAAAGTGTGGGTCCTCACTATACATTATTACTCATTGAACTGATATAGAAATAAATTTTCACAAATCCTGGTGCTAAGTTTATTCAGAGGAATATTTCCACTTGCAGTCACACAAGAATCTTTCTCTTTCCTGTCCTGTTTCAAGCTGTGTTCTTATCAGAAATTTCAGGGCAAATAGAAGCGTGAATAGCCCCAGCTCCAAATAAACTCCAGAATTGAAATGTCAGTGGATCCCTCTCCAGAACTTGATTAAAAGGAACTACATGTAAATTCACTGAATTCAGTGGAAATAACATTTTAGATGACTACAGTCCCTCCAAGAACAAGGACAGAGTTTGAAGCAACTTCAGAAATCCTAAACCATTTCTTCCAGCATGACTTTGAATAAGATTATACTCCTAAACCTGTGCTTACACTACATTGTACTTCATGTAAAAGTTGTGTAATTTACTGTTGCACAGAAGAAATATAAAACGTTCATAAAGCAGCTCTGTAAGGGATGTTCAAGATAATAAGGTTTTGAATAAAGGATAACATCCATGCCTAAATAATATCCAGCAATTAAAACACCTGAACCAGATATAGGGAAGACTAGAATGCCTATCTATAGCACTGATAGAAATAAAAAAACCAGAACTTTTACAGGCAATCCTCTCCACAAACAATTGTCTCCCTGGGGAAAAGATGAGATTAAAAAAGCAAACAAAAAATGCAACTCGTGACACAAACTATGTTGCTTAATGAACTCTGATATTCTGAATAATACAGTTGTCCAAGAGCCTACCAAAATCAGAGCTAAATCACTAGCCAAAGATATGGCCAGAAAAAAACCCCAGAAGACTGTAATTTGAACGACTATCATGTGAGCATTTGCCACCTGTGTGACACATCAGCTTTTCATTTGTGTTAGTTACAGCATTGTTTGGGACTCATACATTTTTACAACACTTTATTCTGCAATGGAGTGGCAGACCCAACATGAACTATTACATCCCAATTTTCTCTCAGACATAAGTCAAGGCATTCTGTTAGATCATAGACTCTTACACTGAAAATTCTCCTACAATGATAAGAGTTTTCTGGAAAAAAAAGAACAAGAAGAAACAAAAAATCTAATCATACAATGACAACCACCACCAAAAAACCTTAAAACCTGACCAATGCTACAGTTAAAAAAAGTACAGTCACTAGGAGGCTTTTTGTAGATGAAGCTTTAACTTAAATCTGACCTCAGATTTTGATCACCTGAAGATAAGTTTAATATCTTATCACACTAAAATGCACTCAACTTCAACTTTAAATCCTCTTATTAGATTAGACTGTAATTCTGCAGAAAGTCTCTAAACCCAAGAAAGGAAAAAGCAAAAGTGTACACATGAAAGATGTTAAGAAACTAGATGTTCCAAGGGCAGGTAGAAAGCCTAGCCTAAGAACAAATAAATAACACTTTAACTTAAGTAGCTTCACCCAAGTAGCCCTGTGTTTAGAGAACATTCCATGTTTTCTGGTAAGATGTATTATATTGTGAACTGCTTATTCATTGTTCAGTAAAGATAATACCACATAAAGATGGTGCCTGAGGGAATAATTTGCAAAGATGTCAAACACTAGCGATCTGGATCACCAATTGGTAAGATGAGCCTCATTAGTGTCCCTCTCTTCACTACTCTCAAGTCTGAAACTGGTCAAAATACATGCTCCAGAAACTGCATGAAGCCTTTGTATCCTCAGGGACAATTCTTTATCTACCTGCTGATGATTTAAGACCTATTTATAGAGAGATATTTTAATATAACTGCCTCTACCAGAAGAGAAAGCACAAATTTTTGAGGTAACTAATGAGATTAAGGCATGGTAAAGCAGAAAAATGTTACTTTCCCTGACCTTTTTTGCAGGTCTAACTGTCTTAATGGATTCACAGGCCGTGCCAGATTTGCAATAAACACTTAACCCCAGATTCCCTCACAGTCATAAGAAGAAAGACCTTCCCAGACTTCCTGAAGAAACTGCTAATGGTACAAAAAGAAGAAAAAAAAGAGAGAGAGGAAAAGAAAATCATGCAATAAAATGATAACACAAATAACTATGTGATAAGGAAAGATCTGGCTGGTTAAACGATAAGCAGCTATAAAAGCACCTGGGGTGGGGTGTGGGGGAGATTGGAATTGTCTGCAGGAGAGTCAAAGGAATGTGCAAAAAGGAAGAGGGATAGAACTTTTTTTTTTTTTAAGCTGGAAATACAGAATAGTAAATAGGTGAAATTCTGGCTTCCTTGAGGTTGTTCACAGGAGCAACTAAGGATCAAGTTCATCATTACATAAAAAATCATATTAATTTTAACAATTTTATACCTGACACTGAGCTATAGCTCCTTACCTTTCTCTGTAATGAGCATCCTAGAAATAAATAGCTTTCTGCCCAGAAATAGCTCTCACACAGTTAACCTTGTAGTCACACCTTCCTCATCCACCTTTTTGACCCCCAGTCAACACTCAGTACAAAGATTGCCCATCTGGCACTCTGAAGGGGGAACCACAGGTACTTTTCTTTAGCAAAAGATACTGTTCAAGGTGAAAGAATTGGGGGATTCAGTATCTTTATCAATGATCTGGATGAGGGGATTGAGTGCACCCTCAGGAAGTTTGCAGACAATGTGAAGTTAGGAGGAACTGTTTATCTGCTTGAGGCTGGATAGGCTGCATCAGTGGGCTGAGGCCAATGGGATGAGCTTCAACAAGGTTAAGTGCCAAGTCCTACGCTTTGGGTCACAATAACCCCATGCAATGCTACAGGCTTGGGGAAGAGTGGTTTATTGCTGCCTGGCAGAGAAGGACCTTGGGGTTCTGGTCAACAGTTGACTGAACATGAGCCAGCAGTGTGGTCAAGAAGGCCAACAGCATCCTGGCTTGTATCAAAAACAATGTGACCAGTAAGACCAGAGGAGTGATTATCTCCCTATACTCAGGGCTGGTGAGCCCTCATGTTGAATACTGTGTTCAGTTTTGAGCCCCTCATTACAAGAAAGATAGAGACATTAGAGCATGTCCAGAGAAGGGCAACAAGGCTAGTGAGGTGTCTAGAGAATAAGTCTCATGAGGAGCAGCTGAGGGAACTGGGGTTGTTTAGTCTGGAGAAGCAGAGTCTTAGAGGAGACCTTATTGCTCTCTACAACTACCTGAAAGGAGGCTGGAGTGAGATGGCGATACATCTCTTCTCCAGGTTTAACAGTGAGAGGACAAGAGGAAAAGGTCTCAAGTTGCACTATAAGGAAGTTTATATTAGATATCAGGAAAAATTTCTTCACTGAAAGAGTGGTTAAATATTGAAATAGGCTTCCCTGTGAATTGGTGGAGTCACTGTCCCTGGAGGTGTTTAAAAAACTTGTTGATGTGGTACTTAGGGACATGGTTTAGTGGCATGGTGGTGATAGGTAGATGGTTGGATTTGATGATCTTAGAGGTGTCTTCCAACCTTAATGATTCTGTGATCCTTTGAGAATGGAAAAAAATTAAACAGTGCTTTTGAAAGTTAGAATTCTGGCATCACGTTTGAGTTAAAACTATGAACTTCAATAGCATTTATTAGTGTAAAGAAAATGAAATAAAACATAAGAGTGTATATATCATTGGTGGTTTAACTATACAATTGGATTAATTAAATTGCTTCATGTCTAGTATGTTTTGTGCATGGTTATAACTGTAAAGTGAAATTAACTCACAGAATTCTGTTATCTCCAGGGTTTAATCCTTGTCTGTACTGATGCAATTATCTTCATAGTGTGTTTTTTTCTTATACAGTTGTTGTTACATATATCCCTTGAAAGCCAAGATAGCACTGTCCTCTAGACAAAAATAAACAAATGAATAAATTTAGAAGCCTAAACATCCTGCCATTTTTGACAAAATATCCACATTCAGCTTAATGCTCATAAGGTTTCTTGCAGCAGTAAGATATTTCTGAGCCCTGGCAGGGTGATTTCCAATGCAGAACTAATTGTTAACAAAAGTTCAATAAAACAGTCAAGCTTTCCATTTCCAAGGTAGGATCATAAAATATACTGACATAGAGTAAGTAGAGATACAGAGTAGATCAAGGGATAGGTTTCTCAAAGAGTAGTTGACACCTCCTCCAAGCTGCATGGTAAATTTGGCTGAAGGTATGGTCTAGAATACAAAGATGAAAATTCTCTAATTGGCATTTTTGCAGGTCCTGATCATCAAAGTTAACTGAAAGCCATCAGCTGGCTATATGACTATGTTCAGTGTTATATTTGTCAAAAGTATGCCTTTGGCTAAATCCTTAAGAAATTCTGCTACTAGTAATAATGGCACACAACTCTGTAGCTCCATCTTCCACACTCAGGTGAATGATCTGCTTGAGGATCTACAAGGACTTGATAAGCATATGGTTATAGCAGTTGCTGAATTAGGATTTTCCTGAATATTTCAAATAGGTACACAGACCTCTACATACTTCCCTGTTCACCCTAAAGCAATGCAATAACAATACCAGAACTGACAAAACTTCATCTCTGTCAACAAAAGATCTGAACTTTCCCTTCACATTACCAATGTCACAGCAGCATAGCATTCAATGTTTTATCTGCACCTGGTAAGACAACCACATCTGACCCTCTGACTGAAAAACAGATTGCTTATTGTGGCAGCTGTAGGAGAAGAGATTTATTGTTCTAGGGTGATAGAACAGAATGTCCCACAGCAATGACAGCTTTCTGTTTTCCAACAGCAATTATCAGTGCATAGAGGCTAGTGTTTGCAAAGAGCAACCTCAGAACTGGACACCTCTCCCAAGAATCAAATAAGATTTATTCATGTTTTCACTCTTCTATCCAAAGCAATCCATTTTATCTGCAGACAGGTGTGAAGCTATAAACCCATAAAGATTACTTAGAATATCTCATATATGAAGTCTAGTTTGGTTAGAAAGTCACATGCAATAATTTTAACAACAAGTGTATCTACCCTTGCTGAATTAAAGGTTATTCAATCATTCACAGATGCAGCATCATTTTGGCAAAGTCATGGATCCAGAGCATTAGATGCATGTTTTAATAATAACGAAAAAAATGGTAAACACCTATATAGGTTGTTTTTTTTATATTTGTCTCTTTTTATTCCTGTACCCAGTACAGCTAGGATGGACCTAATTTTCCTCATAGCAGCTTATATAGTGTCTAGAAAATTGTTTTAATGTTTTTGAGTAGAAAGTCATGCTTTGCACTTGTGGCTAGAAGAATGCTGACAACACAGCAGTGCTTCAGCTACTGCTTCACAGTGCCCACACGGCATTCAAAGTTCTCTGTTCAACCCCACATACACCTGCAAAGACCAAGAGGCTGTAAGTGAGCAAAAGGTTTGGAGAGGACCCAGCTAGGACAGCTGACTCAAAATGACTAAAAAGGGGATGGAAATTCCCTACTATATGTTGTCATGCTAAGCAATAAAAACTAAGAGAAAGGGAGGAGTGGGCTGTGGAGGGGGAGAGTGGGGTTTTTTGCTTCCACACAGCCTTTGCCTTTTTTATTTTTTTTCTCCTCATTAAACTGTCTTTATCTCAACCCAAAGGGGCTTTTTCATCTTATTTGCTCTCCCTGTCCTACTGAGGAGAGGGATTGAGAGTAGCTTAGTGGGTACCTGGCAGCCATCCAAAATCAACTCGCCACAGTCGTTTTCAGCATCCAATGTTGGTGCCCAATTCCAAAGAAACAAAAGGAAAAAAAAAAGTCATAGGTTCATCCAATCTCAACATAAAAGTGTATGCAGATTAATGTGTTGTTTTCAACTGGGATAGAGTTCATTTTCTTCAGAGTAGCTGGTATGGGTCTGTGTTTTGGAATTGTGCTGAAAAGAATGTACAGAATGCACAGGGATGTTTTAATTTTTGCTGAGCAGTGTTTACGCAGCATCTAAGCCTTTTCAGCTTTTTGCACGACCTCATCAGCAAGTAGGCTGAAGGAGCCTGAGAAGTTTGAAAGGCACACAGTTGGGACAGCTGACCTCAACTGACCAGAGGGATATTCCATACCTTATGATGTCATGCACAGCAATACAAAGCTGGAGGAAGAAGAATGACAGTGGAGGACTTAAAGAGTGATAGCATTTGTCTTCCTAACTGTAACCCATGATGGAGCTCTGACTTCCAGGAGATGGCTGAACACCTGCCTCCCAATGGGAAGTAGTGAATGATTTCTTTGTTCTGCTTTGATTGTGTCTTTGGCTTTTGCTTTACCTATTAAACTGTCTTTACCTCAACCTATCAGTTTTCTCACTTTTACCCTTCAGATTCTCTCCCCCACTCCACAGGGGGAGTGAGTGACTGGCTGTGTGGGGCTTAATCGCCAGCTGGGGTTAAATCATGACAATTGGCTACTCAGAAGACTGCATAACACTTGTATTTTTGTTGACTTCATGCTTTCCATCTCTTTTCTAAGAGCAAGAGCAGTTCAGCTTTATACAGGCAAGACTCAGGAAAAAATTGTTTTGTCAGGAAGAAACAGTAAGTCATACAGAATTTAAATACAGTTGGGTCCTGAAAAGTGACTTTAAAGCAATATTATAGAGCTCTGTTTATAACATGCCCTGTTTATTGCATACCAGATTTCCTCAGTTGTTTAGTCTGTTAGACCTGATATGAACTTTGGGCTCTCTACCAGACCTCCACTCATTCTGTAAGGGATGCTCTGCCCAAGCCCTTGGCTACACTGCGCAACCCCTTGACTTCCTCTGGGGATTGAACGACTGGAACAGCAGCCTCGAGAAGAGAAAGCTGAAAGGAGATTTATTGTAGTGTTTCAGTACTAAAAAGGAGCTTAAAAGGAAGATGGGGACAGTCTTTTTATCAGGGCCTGTTGCAAAGGACAAGGGGTAGTGGTTTTAAATTATAAGAGGATAGATTTTGACTAGATATAAAAAATACGTTTTTTACAATGAGGGTGACGAAACACTGGAACAGGTTACCCAGAGAGGTGGTGGATGCCCCATCCCCAGAAACATTCAAGGTCAGGCTAAATGGGGCTCTGAGCAACTCATCTAGCTAAAGATGTCCCTGCTTACTGCAGGGGGGTTGGACTAGATGACCTTTAAAGGTCCCTTCAAAAGCCCAAAGCTTTCTATGATTTATGCTTGTTTCTTTTCCAGACTTGCATGTCTTGCTGTAGGTTTTTATAAGAAGGAAAAAGGCTGCAAAGACTAGAATAGCAGTCTTAAAAACAAACAAACAAACTGGTAATTGCACAAAGCAATTCAAAATTGCATTTTTTAAGAAAAGACGAAAGTCTCTTGTCTCATCAGAGAATAACTGGAGTATTACCTTTTGCACTTGCTTGGTCTAAACATGCAGGCAAAATATTTTGGGTTTTTTCTATAGTTATTGGGCAGTATCAGAATAGAATCTTCAATTACAGTCATTTGGACTCAAGAAATATCAACACTGATTAAAGCAAAGAGTTTGAACACCGTAATGTTCTCAAAATAGGAAAACAAAATTCTAGATATACAAAGCATTCAACAACCAGTTATTAAATGCGGAAGTGGTGTTTTGAGCAAACAATGTCTGTCTACAAAGTAGTTGCTTGTTCAGTGTTACTCATTCAGGTCCTAATGTAACAAACCTGGAAGAATGAAACATGATTTCCACTGAATATCTTCCTTCCTCCACACTTCAAGTGTCAGTAAGTATTCCTCTTGCCACATCTGTGTTTGCCTACACAGATTTAAACAGATGTAGTACAGTATATTTCCATGCAGAACATCTGATTTTAAGGGCTAGGATTTTTAAGCCAAGGAGCTAATGGAATTTAAAACCACGAAGTTTCTATCTCACATTCACAGTTTATGCTATTCAGTCGGTAATGAAACATCAACATGAATTCACTCAGCTGTAGAGCAATCAAAAAAGCCTTATAAATGAGAGGCTAGAGAAATGAACTACAAATTAACTTAGGACTAACTCAATTTCATTAGCAGCAAAGCATACAGATGAGATATTCAAGGTTCAAGAGCACTCATCATGCTACCAAAAAGCTTACTAATTACTTTTTTTTTCCCCACATTTCTGCAATGTACACATCTGTTCTGTGAAGGTGGATCCAGTTTGGCTACAGCTAACATCTGGGTTCACACCATGATAATAGCCCTCTATTGCAAAATAACACCAAGGAACTGTAAGTTCTCAATATGCAGCAGAAGATCTTCCAAACCTCTGTGTATGCATAGAAGCAGTTCTGTTATGTCTGAACTCTTTATCACTTTCTAGAGTTTAGGCATTGAAGTCAGGACTGGATGAATCCTTCTCTTCCATTAGGCACCTACAAGTTTCCAGAACAAATCAAAACAAAGCAGAACTAATTTAAACTACAGGTACTAGAAGAAGAAGAAAGGACACTGCCATGGCCTATCTTTTTCTGTAACAGCTTTTCCTAAATGTTTTGAATAAAAAACCCACAGTATAGGAAGAACATTGAGGTGCTGGAGAGGGTGCAGAGAAGGGCAACTAGGCTGATCNTTCTATGATAGTAGTCACCTTTCTGGGTTTTTTTTTTTTTTTGAGGTTGAGTTTGGTTGGGTTTTTAAATATATTTGCATTTAAAAGTGTTCTTTTCTTGAGGGGAACAGCTTTTTGAGATGGCTAATAATTAAATAACTTGAATAATCAACTACCTACTTATTCCAATTTAAAATGTTATATCTGATTTTGAAAAAAGGCAGAAAGCAAGCAAAAATATGAGAAAGCCATTAGACTAACCTGTTAGGGCTGGTCTTTTCAAAGGTCCCTTGGCCTCAAAAACACTGATTTCATGGGATACGTTCAAAACTAAACATCTTTTAAAAAACTAAGACCAAAACAACCATTTTTAGACACATCTTCAGGAGATTCAAATTAGCATCAAAAAGATGAACAGAAACACTCTTCATCAACAAAATTGTGGATATGCTATAACTATGCTGAGTTCAGCAGTTATTTTTGCTTTAGCATGAATGTAATAGAGCAGATGTTGATGCTTTTCCAGACTTCTATGTATGGTCCTTAAAAAAGCCCTAAAACATTTGGAGATAGATTAAATCCTTCACTATGAAAGTTTCATTTTATGTTAACCATGAAAACTAGGGTTCCCAAGCAGCAGCTCTAGTTAAATTTATTCTGAAGGTATAGTTTGGGGAAGGAAGGAGGGCATGTAACTCTGTGGAGATGGTGTAATTCTTCCCCTGAGAGCTTGTACTCTGAAATTCTGATGGGTGGAGGAACAAGGAAACAGAAACTAAGCATAGAAACAACAAGAACTCCCTGACATGAGGCCTTCTAGGGAAAAAGCTGTATGGGCTTTGAGAGTGGGTTGGCTGAAGATTACAGGGCCTGAACAAAATTAGCAATGCAGAGAACAATGTGGACAAGTGGCCTCCAAGAGCCTGAGCTATATGAAAACGAGCCAGATGATCAGAGAAGTGGCCTCTGCCCCCATTAGCTGACCCAACAGAACAGGGCCAATGACCAGCACCCACTAAAACAACAAGCAGTGTAGGGATTCCCACACAGCTGCAGCTGCTTGAATGAAAATAGAGATGAAGTCTCCTTGAACCCTCAGACAAGAAGTTCATACAGGTGCTAGGATGTGAAGCCACTGTGCATGATCACATTAAAACATCTATTTGTGCAAATTTGCAACTTGCAGATAAACAAGGTATTTGCCTTTTTGAACCACTTAGTAACATCTCCACACAACTGCTGAACACTGTGTATCAGGGCAAAATCAAATATGAGGTCTCAGGAATCTCTAAGTTGTTTGCAGCTTCTTGAGACTCTTTGTATCAATAAGTAATAAACAACATGGAAGCAGGAAAAGGGAAGCCTCACTGATGGAGATCTATGAATCAGTAGTGGGAATAGTGGCTTACATGTCACTTACCAAAGGCATTGTCCCATCTTGCTAGTTGTGCTCTATGCAGCACCATTAAGTTAAATTTCATAGATATACATGCAGTACAATAAGAACACAATGGTCAACACATAATCTTTGAACAATCCCAAACCACAGCAATATCAGCAGAAGTTTTAATAACTGTGAACTATTTCAGTATATATTTAGACTATAGCTTGGAATGAGTGTTATGTCACCTGTTCTGGCAGGCGCTGTATAAAAACTGGCATATTTGTAAACAAATACCATGACTGATACTTGCATTTCTCTCAGAATACCAGCAGTACTCTTCCTTCCTACTCACCCCTTAAATTTTACATCCTAAGAGCAGATTATGTACTCTCATTTCTATTCCCTTCCTTTCCATGCAGCAAATTGTGCTCTGAAGGGATGTCTGGGTGCATTTGCCATCCTCCATGGAAAAAATGAAAAATCATTTTCCTGACAACAGCTCCAGAACATGGCATGCCAATCTATTTGTACTATTGTTTAGCTAAATCTGGACAAGCTGGAATTTGTCATGTTCCCATTTTTGCCCAAAATCTTGCAAATTTTTTGCAAGCCATCAGTAGAAGTTCTATTTGTGGCAAGCCTGACAGCAAAAGAATACTCAAAAAGCTATTGCCACACTGCAAGAGGAATCACAAATTAAAAAAGAAAGAAAGAAAGAAAGAAAAAATATATCAAGGAAAAAGCATTGATGGCCCAAGTTAGCATGGGAAAGGAGTAGTGAGTAATGAAAACCACCATTCTCCCAGTTCTCCTTAAAAAGAAGAATATCTCTTTTGTAGAACAATAAAAAATAGCTACTGCATTGCTCAGGTTTGAAGAATGATACTGCAGGTGAGAAAAAAAAGCAGAAGAAGCAGATAACACACAGACGAGAGTGTGAGAAATAAACCAGACAAAATATCAGTAAGTTTTAAGCATTATAATTCCAAGTCAGGCAGTGGAAATACTCCAAGATATACATTTAGCTCTGGAAACAATGTTTGTCTGTTTATCTGGACATAAATGCAGAGTGCCTAGAAGAGAGAAGGAAACGCTTTTTCATCTTGCACTTATGTGAGGGGAGGGAAATGCAACATCTGTGCACATAACAGTACACAATTTTTGATCTACTTGGGTATAATATTTCTGTTATCAACAAGAAAAGTTGATCTTAACAAATAGCTGTAGATCTCTATGTTGCTTCCACCCACTTCAATGGTGATTGTGTTACTCCTTTGATGAACGATGGCATGCTGGTCACTGCATTGTGAAAGGCAGGGTGGAAGAAACAGATTGCTGCATTTGCATGGAGCTGGTTTTGTGCCAGCTGTAGCCTTTGTGCTGAACAGGGTTCACAAGTTGATCTAGTAAATGCAGACTACTTTCCAAAAATGAAGATATTTTCAAGAGAAAAATTCTTAAATTTCTGAAAACACTAATTGCTAATCAAAAATAAACTTAGTTTCCAGTTTGGGGACAATTGAGGGGGAAACCTAAACAAGAAGCCTCCCCCTCCCACAGAAAAGAAAGGAACTAGAACAAACGACACACACACCAAGGGCAAAAGTGAAAAAGAATAACTTTACCAAAGAAAAACAGTGAATACAGGATTGGTAAATCTCCCAGCCCCCTCCCAACCTGCATCAGAAAATGGCGACTACCACTAGCCCCACACCTGCAAGAAACCTGCAAAATACAGTCCAGATGCAGTGAAGTGGAGAAGTGATGGGCTGGGGTAAGCTGGGATGGTTGAAGGTGAATGAGGGTGCTGAAGGGATAGGATGGATTGTGTTGGAGTGAAGAGAGACCATGTGGCATTGCTCACAATCAAGGTTCTTCCTTGCACTGCTGAGGAAGAAAAGAGATTCGTGCCAACTACAGGATTTTATATGGTTCGTCACATCCCATGCGTGACGTACTTCAAGCCGCATCGCTTGCCCTGCACATCTCCACACTGGGGCTGCGCGGGGCTGCGTCGGCACTGCTGCCACCATCCCATTGCTTTGTGCCGCTCCCAGCAGCTCTGTGCCACTGGGATGGGGGTGCAGGCTGCCGGGGGCTGGAGCCAGGGCTGGCAGGGCCACCACCAGGGCTGGCACTCCTGCAGCTGGGGCACGCACTGCTCCATGCCAAGCCAACATTGCCCAGTACCTTCCCCATCACTCTGGGACATGTGGTGCACCGCCGCTGACCCCGGAGGAGGGGAAGGGGTCAGTTCTGTGGGTTTTGGTGCCAACTGCCAGGGGAAGGGACAACCCCTCCCCCCCCCCACAGCCACACGGTAAAGAGTCCCAATGCCCCACACACAAAGTTCAAAAACAAACATAACCATTCAGGGGGGTGGAAAGGAGGAGGATGAAAGACGGGATACAAACTTCCTGTTTTTACATACCTCAAAACAAAAAGTCAAGGTTCTGATTGCTAAGTTATTAAAGGAAAGCTGACCACTTTCTGCTTAGCAACCTAAAAGCAGTTACTTTTCAGCAGGTATCATCATTGTCCCACAGTTAAACCATTAAAAAAAAAAAAATTGAACTGTACCATCAGTGAAGTTGTCATTCAGGAAATGAAAGTGCCTTTTGCTCTGAGAAGTGTTCAGTATTCACCACTATCAATTCCAGTCTTTCAGAGCATGTATTATGGTGTCAGAAGTTTACACATCTTACTCAGAAGAGAAATCTATGTTGACTGTCAGTAAAAAACAGTCTTTGTGCCCATCAAAGGTAAAAGTAGAGCAAAGTACTTCTACCTTGGCTCCTTCCTAC
This sequence comes from Bucco capensis, assembly GCA_013396975.1. Classification (NCBI taxonomy): domain Eukaryota; kingdom Metazoa; phylum Chordata; class Aves; order Piciformes; family Bucconidae; genus Bucco; species Bucco capensis. Next base: position 24,895 of record VWZO01009768.1, read on the forward strand.
AGAAGGGTTCAGGAAGGGTCCAGTAAGACTGTCTGGCCAAATTAACTTGGCAGGAAGTACAAAAATATAAGTCACTGCATGCCATGTGCACTTGAGCAGAGCAATTGTCTATGAACTCAGAGACTAGTCCTTCAGAATACAATTTTCATAGTGTATTTACAGCACAAATGTCATTTATCCTGGCTGAAATATGCACATTTAATGGCCTTTTTCTAAAGTGCCTGATGGTTGTCATAGAATTACATCAATAAGCTGAATCATATGACAAATACATAATATTTTTTAAATTGCATATTGAACTTCAGATGAATTTTTTTTCCCCTACATGCTTGAAATAATTTAGTGTTGCTTTCCTGGACAGGCATTCCCACTGTCTGCCTATTTCTTGACTCCAATAAACCCTTTAAAATAGCTTAAATTACTGCAAATGTAAAAAAAAAAAAAATGTATTTTCCTAAAGCATATTCTTGTTTTGCTCCCCAAATTCAAAGCAGAAGTGTCTTGAGATAAACCATAGGATGAATATTTCAGCTCATCTTACACCACCCTGCACACTTAACTCAGGCATTTCATTTTTCAGGACTGGGGACTATGAAAGGAGAAATCAAGATAGATTGTGGTAAAACAGAAGAGAGTTATCCTGATGAAATACCTGAGAGTATCACAGCTGTAAGCAACTGAGATCCTTGACATCTATGTGGCGACAGTATTCAGAAAATAAAGGCATATTATACAGAGATCCTTCTTGAATCTGTGCAATGACAACTCTGCTGCTAATTTTGCTTATAGGTTTACAACATCAACGCACATTGGATTTGTAGAGGCAATATTGTGGATTTTAGAGAGGAGACAGAATTCATCAGTTCACTTTGTGATGAGGGGAGCTAGATTTTGACAGTGCTTCTGCACCTGTAAACTTTGCCATAATTTGTCACTTGCATAATTTATCCAGGTTTGGATAATGTGGATGATGACAAGAGCAAAATCACCATCCAAACCAGAAGTAGGTAGGCCATGATGTGTTTTCTATCAGGTCATGATGCCAACACATTTTAGAAGGGGAATAGAAGGCCCAAGGAACTGGTAGTGGATTGTAGGTTGTCTGAATAGAGCCTGAGAGTTATGCAAAGCTAGGAAGTTACTATCAATTCACTATTTTCCACCTAGTTTCCATTTGTGTGAAATGAACAGATAGCCTAAACCAGCTCTGTATCAAACTAGAGTATGAATCATAGTAGCTACCATTATAAGCAGGCACAGTCTGAAAATCACTTGGGGTCTNCTCGAGGGTGCTGTCCGCTAGCCTCTTTTTATCAGCGCACTTGGAAAAGGCGCTGATGAGGAGTGTGGATGGAGCCCTCCCTGGATCTTTGTTCACGAAACATAGCCACGACGACCATTATAAGCCATGTTAATTAGCAGTTTATCAATCCCTACCCAAATGGGCATACTTACATACTCTTCGAGTATAACAGCGACGTGGTTTAGTGGCATGGTAGTGATCGGTAGGTGGTTGGACTTCTTGATCTTAGATGTCTCTTCCAACCTTAATGATTCTCTAATAGGTAAGGCAGCCCGAAGAACTTTCTATTGCAGTGCATTATGCTAAGTCTACTCAGAGAGTTCATAAATCAAACTTTTAAAATCTACTATTTTTATTAACACAAAACCAGAGGTTACTCTCTCTACTGCTGTCCCATACTGTAGGAACCACAAATGCCTAAAAACCATCAATGGAAGATTTTTTTTTTCAGAGCAATCCCCAAAGCAGTTTATAGTATGTGTTAGAGCTGAGAAAGGTTTTTGTGTCAATGGAGCATCCATGAAGAAATTGTTGTAAATTTAATCTAATCTATCTCCAAGTCTGCTCAGGAACATCATGGAACCACAGAAATGACCTAAAAGGTTCCAATATATCACCCCTCCCAATAGACTCTGTTTCCTCCTAGCACCTTAATCTCTAAGAGGGAAAGTATTCTTTCCTTCTTAGTGCTCTTTACTTTCTCCTTCAACTAAATAGCATGGAAAGAACAGCAAAAGAATTATTCCCACTCTAAAAATGTTTGATACATGGAGTGTGGTTCAGAGAATGAAGTTTATTTCCTAACCTTAGCAATCAGAGCAACCAAGACTGCTAGAGTCAATAAAACCCAAGACACAGCTCTAATTTCACTTCCTTCGCTTTAACAAAGGTATAACTCTCCTTTTCTCCAGATTTACTTCACTATTGAAGTAAAAACATTGACTGCAGAAAAAAAATTCTAGAGAGAGACTATAAAAAAACCCTAGACATTGTAAGGGGGAAAAATTATTGAGAAATTATTTCAGGTGTCATTTTAAATGAGTGAGAAAGTCAGATCCTTGCTGAAGTCAACTTGGTAGTCAGATAATCCATAGCACAGAAGACTCTAAGTGTATGTGTTTGGCTAAGAATGGGGTAGTAAGTTTGTGTGACACTTGTGGCTAAAAATACAAAATACAGATAAGCTTTACTGTTCCTTTTTCAGTCTTTGAGTGATAATGACTCAGTTTCCAAAAATGCAGACAGCTTCCTAAACTGTTTCACAATGATAAACTTTCAAAGGACCTTGTGGTATAATTCCACTACTGGCTCCACTGCAAAAGGGCAATGACAAACTGTATAAAAACTTCCTTAAAATGTTATCCAGAAAAAAATTATCTGGCTTGGGAGGACTGGTTTAGGAGACAGGCATCTCTACTGATATGTGAAATCTACTGCAAGGCTTATTACCTGCTAAGTCTGTGGAGTGAAGGGAAATACACTGACTTTCAAGGGTTTTGTATTCCAAAGCAAAACCAACATAAATTTCAGCTTAGGTAGAATATCTTGTTTTAAAAGCCTTATTGCTTCACTATTTGAGTCACATTATTATGAAGTATGTTTCCACTTATAGAATTTTTAAAGTATTCATCAAATGCTCAGTGTCAGATTTAGTATCTGAGTAAATTAGTTATTCATCAGTGGAGAAGGCTTTTCTAATCAAATCCTTTGTCCATCTCCTTCTATAATAAGCATAATGAGCTTGTTTTCATTCCAGCTCATCCCACTTCCACTTCCTCCTAACCCTTGGCAGAACTGCCTGCAATACTAGCATGGAGAGCTCTGAAGATTATGGCATCTGGGAAAACCTGAAAAGCAGAGGAAGATAGAAATATTTAACAACAGCAGCTGCATCCCATTCAGCTGGCTTGTCAAAGTACATCCTGATTGGAATAAATTACATCTCAGCCTCTGAACACTAGAGGGGTAAGAAGGTGTTTACAATATAACACCTAGTTGGATCAATTCCAAACTGTGACACATGCCATACAAAGTTGCCTTGATGGAGCTAAGCACAGGTTTCTTTCCAAACTTGAAAGAAGTGTATTAGCATTAAAATGTTGATCTTCATTTTGAATGACAGCATCATCACATTAGCACATAATCAACATAACCTTGTAGAGGAATGCAGGATCGTGTTGATGCAAGAGGCAGATACATCTTGAAGAAACATGCTAATGGTTTAAAACCACATAAAATCTACAGAAAATTATCAAATTCCCCAGCTAAGATACCACTTAAATTTTCCTCAGCTTCTATAAAACTCTTTAGGGGAATGGGTTTTGGAAAACAACAACAGAAGAATATAAATTTTGCCATTGGTACTAAGAGCAGTTCAAAGTCAGTCTCTGGATCCAAGAAGCTTCAGTGAAATCCAGTTAAAACATTTCAAGTTTCACTTCCCCTCCCCTTAAAGGGAAAAGTGAATTTTGTTAATTGTCAAACCAAGACTAAGAGTAGACTGGGCGTTAAAGCCAAAGGCAGCCATACTACATGAATTCACCATACCCTAGTTCAGTGCAGGCTTCCTGCATTTTTGTTAGCCATCTGTTGAGCTTCTGCTGATCAGAAAATATAGAGTCCTCATGAATGTAAAGCACACAGTTATGTCACATGAACAGAAAGACAGAAAGGAGCCCAGACAAACAGATCTCACACATCTCCAGCTCTTGTTTTTAGGACTATATCATAGTATTATAACAAACATAACAAAGTGACAGGGCTCTGGGCAACCTGATCTAGTTGAGGATGTCCTTGCCCACTGCAGGGGGGTTGGACTAGATGATCTCCAGAGGTCCCTTCCAACCCAAACCATTCTATGATTCTACAACAAGTTGCCTGTGCTATGCATGCAAACTTCAACCACAATCAGAAAAAAAAAATAATTCTCATGTTGCTGTGTTACAAACATACATGCTTCTTTTCTTTGGTGCAATAACTGCTTAGACAGTACATACTTTGCATATTTTATAGTTACACTGAGTAGCTTCATCTGCTCTAAAAGAAAAATATCATTTCTAGCGACAAAATTTAAATTTTGGAAGGGAGAGAGGAAAATTGTCAAGGAGCTTTTATTTCACTAGATCTATATCACTATTGTGTGAGATTATAACATTAACCAAAGATGATGTAACAAAACAGACTATCAAGTCCTAACCTCAAGTTAGAGGAACTTAGATGTATTTAACACATAACATGAGCCAATACTGAAAAATTATGTTGCTTCTTCCCTATGCCCTTACAAGATATCTGATAATTTTTGGGCCCAAATCAAATTTGCTGGAGCCTGTGTACAAAGGTGACATTAAGCAAATGCAAATGAGTAACATTTTAAAAAACAAAAAAGTTTTTTTTCCCCTATAAGTCACTTTTCACTTAGCTTTCTGCAATACTCATTATGATTTGTTCCAGTGTGATGGCCTGCATACAGTCCAACTTCCTTATTTTTGAAGGGCAGCTCATGGTTGAGATTGCCATGTTCCAGCAGCATACAGTCCAGCTGCCTCCTTTTCCCTGTGCCCTGCCCAACAGATAACTAAGATTATGGAACAATGTGTGGTTTTATGCTTACTCAACATCCAGGAGGCAGCCTCTGCTAGGCAGGGATAGTTTTGTCACGAGTTCTTTCAGTCCCTAGCTCAACTACTGCAGAAAGGAAAATTCCTCTCAGTTTACCACACCAAATGACAGATTACAGCAATCACTCTCCTCACCCAGTCTCACTTCAACCAGTTTAACAGTCTACCTCCCACCCTCTTTCTGGACCCTAAGCATTATCAAGTGTACAAACAGACCCTCTGACCTAACCCTTTTGCTTCACCTTTGTCATTGTGTTGCTTGCTTCACTTGCAAATAGGCAGCTGAATAAATATATTGAGCTGTCTGAATCTAAGCAGAAAATGACACTGATTGCCACTAAATAAAATGAGTGCCGTATGTATGTTTCACTGGAACCACAAGCTCAAATTAGCCTGTCAGTATTTGACTGTACCCTGATGCCAGCCTGTCAAGTGACACAATTAGCTCAAGAGAATAAAGAAAAGGCTTGTCAAAGTCATCAAGGCTTTCCAATTACTCAAGTCCCATCCCTTTGCTCACTGGCTTTATTAAATCTAAATGCATTTTCTATTTGCAGATAGGTAGATGCTATCTCTTTGCTCTTTTTTCCTCAACTCTCTCTACACAACCACTTTCTTACTAAAAAAAAAAAAATCAAATCTATGGGGAAGAAAAGGAAGTAATTCCTTCACAGATCCCTAAAGTCTAGTTTTCTTACAGTGAAAGGAAATGTTTACCTGTAGACAAAACCTTATCATGAGCTCAACTTTTCTTTCCTTGCAGAGCACTAAAAAAGTATTAAAATAATATTGGATTTAGAGATAAAGCGAAAGATCAGCGACTTCAAGCAGAAGAGCTGCCTTTCTTATAATTCTTTCTTTCCCCACCAGCACATAAAGAGGCACAGCACTTGTCACAGACATCTCAGAGAGCAGCAGGAAAAAAAGCAAAATCAAGCTCAGAGTTGCTATCTGTTGCTTGAAGGGCAGAGCCATGCCCAACACAAACGGCAAACTCACTAATCCCAACCATGTCCAAAACTCACTCAGAGGCTGGCAACTCCAAGCTGCAGTTCGATCTACAAAGCAGACAAGTCTGTTCAGACTGCTCCTTAGCAATAGCCCTTGCCTCTTCTCCCAGGGTTGTCCTCTCAGCTCCTTACCAGGTCTGGGCCCCTTTTAGCTCTGACTCTGCACCACATCTTTGTAATTCCAAAAACTCTGTAACAATATCAGCTCATTAGCAAAGGGGGGAAGGGGAAAGAGAATGATGGAATGATATATCTCCTTAATCAGTATTTTAGTGATTTTTCTCCTTTGACCACGAGAATGTTATTTATATAATTGTTTAAAAAAAATAAAAATTCTTGATATCTTCCACAGACTAGACTCAGCCACGTTATTGGTATTTCACAAGATGAGGAACCACACTCACTGCTGATCATGGAAACAAGGGCACCTTGTAAAGGACTTTAGAAGCTGTTCTGAGCTTTCTGATGTCTCCAGGGGGTTATGAAAGGGATATTGGTGTCCTGCTCTTTCTGCGCCAGTGCAATTGCAACCAAGCAATGTAGACTGGCAGAAGATGCTTTCCAGATCATTACAAACCTCACAGCACAGTTTTCCTGAGGATTATGTACCACTGTATTTGGTATTATTTTCTTTAAAGAAAGAAACACCCCATATTTTCCATTTTACCTTGGGGCCACCTCCAGCAGAACCTAAGCATTAAAAACTAAATTGACTTAATTAAGGAAATAAAATCAGACTTCTATCTCCAAGACTGGCAACCAGGTGTGGTGGGTCGACCTTGTGAACTGCTTGGTCTTGTTAATTAATATGGTTGGCTTGCTGAGATTGGTATGTAACTCAATCTCAACCTCAGGCNTACAGGGACATTAACTCCATCTCAGCCCAACCCAATACACCAGGTTACAAATAAAGAATAACACCTCACACCAAGATCCAAGATTGTGCTCACAAGAAGATATCTTGCCAGGTCTTAACTCTCATATCTCAGTTCTCCTGATGCCAGGGTAGGAGTATTTGCAAAATAATCTAATAGTTGTTTTGAGAACTGCACATCATAAAGAGGTTGCAATAACTTACACACAGCATGAAGTGCTGGAATAGGGCACCACCTGCCAGCAGAGACCAGTTTTCTACTTGAATGGCACAGCAACTGGCATGGTAAGAGAGCAGCTCTTCTAAACTGATACCCTAAACTTCTAGCCAGTGCCCTTGGCCTCACACCTTGTGGCTTAGCTTCACAAGGGAGAAGGGGAATGAATACTCAGGTGAGTCTGTGCTCAGTGGGTACCTCAGCTTCCCACTGGCCCCTTTGCTGAATCACTGGCTTCACAACAGCTAAGTGGGGCAGGTGGCAGTGCTTCCATTACCCCAGTTTCGCAGCTGAGCATGCCAGCATGGGCCCACAGTCTTTGACAAGTCTTTTTTGGCCTGGTGGGTGTAGGGTAGCAGAATGAAAGGTACTACCAATCCATATATAGAACATGGACAGCTTTGGGGATCCAGAAAGAAAGCTGAGAGAGAACAGAGTTATCTCCCTCCTCAGCTATCCTCTGCTTCTGTGACCAAAAGGAGGTGGGAAATGCTGGCACTGAACCACTTTCTTTGCATTTCAAATAGTCAGCTGATCACACACATAAGCTTTACTTAGAGTCTAGCAAGTTTCCATCCTCTACATGTTCTGACACAAAATATCAAATGCACATTTGGTAATGATGAGTTTGCCTCATATTGATGGCCTATTTTGACACAACTTTCCCTTACATATATATATATATATATAAACCTTCAATCCTGGTCTAATACAAGTGAAGTTTATTCTTCTGCTGTTACCACTAAAGTTCACTCTCCTTACAAGGGATTCTTACACCTCATGCCATCTGCACAACTCTCACTTGAATTCTCTGTTTTGGCAATATAGCAAGTCATTGTCTGTGATAGAGATAGAGTTTGGAGTTTCCATTATGTGAAGTTGCCATTTTGCAGTGATCACACAAGAAGCTTTTATCAATATTCCTCTACCCAATAAGTATTTTTCATAAAGTTGATGTCTCAGAGGAGAATCCACCCCATTTAGCATGGGCGAGTTATTTAATCAAAGGCTTCACCTAAAGGGAGGGAGCGAATTAATTGGTGAAGTATCTAGGACTCTTTCCATTCTTTCAAGATGTCTGCAGAGGAGGAAATGATAAACAGTAAGGAAACAGACAAAGGAAGAGAAAGGTTGTGTGAAGGTTTCATAAAGGAATAAAATTGGGACATCTAGTATCATAACACTGCTTTGGGATGCTTAGACTCTTTGATAGTATCACTACTTGACATGAGTATCTATCAGTGAAAGATTGCCCCACTGTGCATTCCACTGAGGGAGGAGGAGAGTAAATTAACTTATAAAGCAGCAGTCACCCCTGGCAGGACTTTTATTCTACTCATTCAGATGTCATTGTTTTACATTTGAAATATCTTTTTTACCCAAAGATACAATGTCGAGTCTTATTTTGGTAAGAACAAGACTCGGAGAACATGTCATGTAGCTCAAGCTATATTTTTTTCTATACATTGCCTAGCTTAGAACCAATATTTCTGCACTTTAACAGATAACAATTGCTCAGCTTAAAGGCTTCCCTTTCGGCTTTGCTTTTGAGTATCTTAACATGCTGTCAAGTGCAGCATATCTTTTAGGAACTAAAATTCAAGAGGGCGTTAGAAAACTTGCTCCAGTGCACACTTAAACGCTAGTCAAGCCAAAAACCCCCCTCTTCACTGCTTCTGTAGCTATGCATCAAAATGCAGGTCTGAGTGACAAAACCTTCTTTAATCCACATAATAACTCCCAAACTCTCTTCTGTATATTTTTGTGGTGATACACAGTAACTCGTGTTCATCTGTAACAGAAAACATTCCTTGTGACTGTTCCTCATGAACCTTACTTTTGAGGTATTTCAGGATCCTCAAGCCTACACAAGACAGCCTGTTTACTCCGTTGTATCGTTTGTTGAAGCTTCAAACAAGGCCTGCTAAACAAAAAACTTCATTTGCACTGAGTCAGAAACAAAAGAATATAACACTAAAATATTTATTAGACAGGACTGGAACATGGAAACATTTAAAATAAATGTTCTTGGTGGTATTACTAAATGCTAGATTTTATGCATACTAAATCATTTTGTAGCCTGATAAAAGAGCTTCTTTCTGTGGCCTAGAGGATGCATAATTAATATTTTTTCCTAGCTATCAGGGTTTAATTATTAAGGAGCTTGCCTAACATTTAGATGGCAAAAGCAGAGAAGTCCTTTGAAAAAGTCTAACATTTTTGTGAAGAACATGACTGAGAAGTCATTTTACTAGAGTTTTTTATTATAGTTTATTTTAAAATAGCACATGCCATTCTCTTTAAGCCTTTCTAAAATTCTGGGTAAGGAGAACACTTTTTTTTTTCACTTGACTATATAACTCAAGAATTTTCTTCTTGCAACAACAAACGTGTGCAAGGAGCAGCCAAATAAATATGAGAAATCAACTTACAAAACTGCAAATTTTATGTTTAGATTGTCTTTGTATTTGATATCAGCTAAAATTGAGACTTTTAGTAGTTAATGCTTTTTACTATGAATTTCTCTTTATAGATCTATATCCTATGTATTAGATAAATATGTCCCATATAAAAGAAATAAAACATAAGTTTATTAAGAGATTAAATAAAGAGCACACAAACTTGCAAGGCCAGAAAGAGAGCCCAGAGCAGTGCTGCATGTTTTGACGAGTTACAGGAGGATTCTGGACACTCAGCACACAAGGGCAGAAGAAATCTCTGTAAAGCAAGTACTGAACCACACAGCTGAGTGTCACTACTGCCTGCCTCACACAGGTGAAAAAAGCCTTCAATTATACGGCATCTTGGCACATATCTATTTTAAACACCTATGTGCTCATATAATGAATTACACAATATCAATGATGCATCATTGCTTTTCTGGTTACTACATACTGAAAGAATTGATCATTGGGATTGGACTAGACGATCTACAGAGGTCCCTTCCAACTTCTAGCATTCTGTGATTCTGAGAGTGGAACCGAATTTCAAGATACATAAAAACAAAGCAGTGGATGGATATTCCCCAATAGCTGTGGCATGAACTTCCTGTCTTGCCTTTGCACATCAGCCTGCTTGTTGAACCTAACAGCCCATAGCATAGGCAGAGAAGCAAACAGAGCATCAGTCTCCAAGCTTTAGTGTCTGAACACAAGCCAAGGGTTACATGAGCAAGGATCTCAAAGCAAGGAGAAACCACCACTCTGCATCACAGCTGATGCTAGCCTGCTGGCAGCCCAATCCATGGCACTCCAGCTCTTGCCAAGCTTCTGGTAGGTATTAGTGACCTACAAGAGTCCCTTTTAGGAGAATTGCAAGCCGACATTTGAAAGAGCTCAATGAGGTCACTTCAGGTTACTGAAGGTGGGAGTCAAGCTCTCAGTGCTGGGAGAAAGGATAGTTAGGCCTTATGAGGAAAGCTATGCATTATGTTTAATACAAGAGAAAGAAGAGCAGAGTGGTAAAAAATGACATGCAAAACAAATTATGATTGCAGCAGCAGTACATAGTTATAACCTAAATAGAAGGAGGGAAAAAATGGGTTCTTGGAAATAGTTTGAAATGGAAAAGGGAGAACAATTCAGGAGGGGAAAAAAGTAATTGGGTGGGGTTTTTTTCTGGGTAAATAACTCCATACTGAGGAGCGCAGAACACTCCCATATAATGGAAGTTCTGTGGAGGAAAAAGATTTCCCTAAAAGGGTGGTGATGAGAAAAAGCCCAACAACTTCTATGCAAAATGAAATGTACTGGATAAGAGCTGTCACACAGGGTGCCGCACCATCTGGCTGACGCCAGGAGTAAGTAATTCTGTCTAATAACAATTAGTGGACTAATTAATACAGCTCATTTAGAAAAAGCCTAGGATGTTAAACATATGGGAAAAAAAGAAAATCTACAGGCTTCATGTATTAGTAGCAAAACTATTTCATCCACAGAACTGTAAGGGAATTAAGTTACTACATATAAGCTAGTAGACATAAAGGGAGTTTCATCTGATACATAGTTTATAAATACCATTTCACCACTGAAGATGTGCCATACACTTCAGAACCACAACCCACATGAATCTCTGATAACAGACATTTGCAAATCAACTCCCTCAACCTCTTAACTGAAAAGAATAACAGCAAAATGATCATTTCTAAAAGAAACTGAAAGCATTCCTTGTCATAAGTAATGATGAGAAGGAACAAAAACCAAAAGCCTGAAGAACTGTCAGAAAGTCTTGAGGAATACTTCCTGGGTTGTGTTACTCCAGGACAAAATACACCTATCATCAGAGAAGGTTACAACAGGCAAGAAGTCAGCAAGTAATATATGAAAGCAGAGGAGGTAATTTCTACGTCGGAAAAGAAGGAAAATGAAAGAAATAATAAACTTTGAAAAAAAAAAATTACTGATTCAGAGGTATTCACAACAGAATTTCCTACTGTAAAGCCAGAATCTGATAAGATTATTCATCATAGATCTTTTTAAAATCTTCAGTTAAGCCCAGCAAAGTAAGAAAATGGAAGAAATCTGAAGTGAAACTACAGGGTTTTGGTTATAAGTTTTTTTGCATTTGTTCTTCATGAGCACTGAACAGTGAATAAAACTCAGATTCTCCTTACAAAAAAGGGGAACAAGAAGGAAAATGCCCTTGGAGCGATGGCATTTGTCCTCCCAACGGGACTGTGACTTGTTGATGACTCCAGACAGCAGCATGACACCCTGAAGCATCTGTAGCCATGAATAAGTCAACACCAGAGCAAGTACATCTCAAAATATCTGCAGCCATTATTATGTCTGTGCCACAATAGATTTATCTCTGAAGGGATTGTGGCCCAAGGATTACTCCATGATGCAGCAATTACAACTTGAAGTATCAGTAGCTGTGCATGAAGTCCTGCTAGAGCACCTCAAAGTATGTGGCCGTGGATAAGGCCATGACAGAGCAGTCCTCTAGAGGGACTGCAGCCACAGGTAAATTCATGTTGGAGAAGGTTCATTTCTGAAGGCATTGCAGCTAACTACTGTTAAGCCAGAAGTACAAAAGAGATGACAAAGGGAATCATAGAAGTGAGTTCTCCAGTATAGAGGGTGATTTTAAACTTGTTGACCATGAAATGGAGATTTCATATCTCAGATCAATATTAATCAGCTCAGAGCACTGATACAATTCATTACAAATACTACTCCATAAAACCAATTGCTCAAATACATTATTCATCCTGAGCCTTTTTAGAAGTTGATGTCCATAACCTGTTGGCTGACAACACTGCAAAAAGGTATGTAGTTACCTTCTCAGTGTGGATAGTAGAGGTAAAAAAATTCAAAATTCTTGTTTTGTGAGAAATGCTGATGTTTCACCACAACTCAAGGAAAGTAAGTTTTTTTCTGATTCTCAGGAACAAAACACATTTTTGATATTTAATGCTGCAAAACATTCTAAAATAATTATACATTTCATGACAAATCAGCAATACACTGCAGACTTTACTACATAGAACTACAAATGACTCAGGTTGTTTTAATACAAAAGCTAAAATACATTCCTCCTGAGTTAATAAGGATTGAATTGCTTCTTCTTGATCAACATCTCCTGCTTTCATTGTTGTGAGATTTTAATAGAATTATTTGATTGTTTCTTTACAAATAAGAGAAAATTTGAAAAAGGTAATATTCCATTTAATTCTATGGAATGACCTCCTTGATTATTCAAGCTAGTATTTTAACATCTGAATTACACCTCCTGAGTTTTAGTTTTCAATGAAGTCTTACAATACAATTATATACAAATGTAATATTACTGAATTTACGGAAATTATAATATCACTGAAATCTCACTAACAACCCAAACTTCTGAGTGTAGAAATATGAAATTTCCGGACCTTTACACACTAGCCCAAACCTAATCCATATACTCAAACAAGTGCAATATTATTTTACATTAAGTCCAAGGGCAAAGACCTGCAGATCTTTACTGGGAAACTTCCCATGAAACCAGGACAGGAATTTTCTTTTCAGTCTGATGAGGCAGGGCCAAGAGCAAACCTGATTTTGCCTTATATAAGCACCAGCCACTACGGGATGGTAGAGCAATCCTAGAGTAAAACTAAATAGTATCTTTAGATGTAGAAGTGTGAGGAGTGTCCTCTTCATTCCTCAGATGTGTTAAGGTTTTGCACATAAACCCTGTGCAGAGATACCCAAGCCAGTTCAGAGCCCGTAGAAGGACAGTTATATTTGCTTATTATTCAGCCTACACTTGTCTTTATTTGCAAGAAAGCAGCTATCTTACTTAGGTAGAATATAATTTAAAATAGCTACCTAAGGTCTAGATCCAAACTAAGCTTAGGCATCCCTAAAATCATGAAAAGGGCCATTTTCTGCTAAATCAGAGGTATACCTAGTCCAGTACCTTGTCACTGAGAGTGGCCTTAAACAGCTGCCTTGGAAGAGGTACAAGGGTTCTTCAATCCTCAATATGCTGGTTGACAGAAAGACCTCTAGCTCATAACACAACAAACCACACCAGCAGCAGCCATGTTGACACCAGATTCTGCAAATAAACTTTATCTTCATCAGGACAGTACTGAAGCTTTCCAAACTTCCATTACATACTCACAGCATCAAGGTTCCAGAGCTGGCCAGGGCACACACTCCTATCCAACCCCCGGTAACAGATCAGGGCTCAGATGTGCTCCAGTCCTCTCTGCTAAAATCCACAAACAACGCATCCAAGGAGAAAGAGGTTTTCTTGGCTGCATCTGCTGTTACAGCAGAGGTGGGAGCTGTAAGATGTTCCAGGAAACTTTTTTCCAATAGATAAATGTATTTTCTGATATTTTACCATAATATATCACAAGCTTCAGCTATGTGGATAGCCCTTATAAAAATAATAATGTAAGGAACAAGGTAAATTATCAGCCCAGCTTAGTGCTTTATTTATCTGATTATACTTTGCAAGTATCTGCAGTATCATAGAATCCTAGAATGGTTTAGATTGGAAGGGACCTCTGGAGGTCATCTAGTCCAGCCCCCTGCAGTGGGCAGGGACATCCCCAACTAGATCAGGTTGCCCAGAGCCCTGTCAAGCCTCGCCTTGAATGCCTCCAGGGATGGGGCCTCAACCACCTCCCTGGGCAACCTGTTCCAGTGTTCCACCACCCTCGTGGTGAGGAACTTCTTTCTAATATCCAGTTTAAATCTGCTCTTCTCCAATTTAAAACCATTGCCCCTTGTTCTTTCACTACAGGCCTTTGCAAACAGGCCCTCTCCAGACTTTTCGTAAGTTCCTTTTAGGTACTGGAAAGTCACTAGTAGGTCCCCCTGAAGTCTTCTCTTCTCCAGGCTGAACAATCCCAGCTTCCTCAGCCTGTCCTCGTAGAAGAGGTGTTCCAGCCCCCTGATCATTTTCGTGGCCCTCCTCTGGACCTGCTCCATCAGGTCCATGTCCTTTCTGTATTGAGGGCTCCAGAACTGGACACCAGAGCAGAGTATGGGTGCTAGTCACCTAATGAACTCATCAGAGTCATGTTTTTTGCGACCAAAGAAATAATTGCATAAGCTAACAGATTTTTCAATACATTGTGTGTTCCTAACACTGGGCACTCAAACACCTGGTCAGAGTCTCCTGCCATTGTTAATGTTTTGGGGTTTTATTGATTAAAAATACCTTCAACTATACCCATTTCTGGTCAAGTACATCCATATAGTAGTAAGCAGATAAACTTTCCATATTTCTTCCCTTCCCAAGGGGGGTTTAGTGCCAACCAGAGCATTTTCTATTTGAGGCTTTTGTGTTCTCTTGCTCAAGTTACCTCACTTATCTCTCTCTCCCTTGTCACCATATGAGCGTGATTTATTGCAACCAGTATGAAAACCATGCTTTGGGACCTCCAATACCAGGCTATGCCACCTGTGACATGAAATAGAGACACTTTGAAAACATTAATGCTACTTGAATTAGTCTTTCCTTTCATTTTGAGCTTCATTTTCAGCAAATGTAATCATCCACCCCAGGCTTTAGAACATTAAACTTGATGGGGATATTTAATATCAAAAATGGAAGTTGGAGAAGTTAAAAAGAAAGAACTGAAAAACTATTTTAATTGTGCTTACTCCCAGGTCAATAATAACAACTGCTAAGGGCAGGGATATGAGGAGAGAACAGGAAAAATGGTTATGACTTCTGAATGGTCCCTTAGACTAGCAGCCTAGAGTATAATAGTCCAAATACTATTTAGTAATTGCTCTGCCTGTGGAGTTTCATTTCTTTTTCTTCCCCCCTCCTACCTTCAAACTAGCAACTGAATAAGCATCAAGAAGTACTGCCACTCAAGAGCTATGCTAATTCCTCCACATGCTAGTCATTTCAATGCCATAGAAAGGCATAGGCTATTTGCCCTGGAGCTGTTTCAAGCACCAGCCATACCTAAATGATCACTGTTACCATTCTGACACTTCCTTTTATGCTAGACATGGTGAGAACACTGCAGTGACACCATTTATAAAGGACATTTGCAAGTTTTTAACGGAATCCATCGAGTCTGTTTACATATACACTGGGGTATAGCCTTTTGCCAAGGGGAGAAGAAATAAAATGCCTCAGAAAGCTGGAATTTCCAGTCTGTGCCAAAAATCAAATTGTTTTCATGCAGATGTTGCCTGCTGGGAGTTTTAATTAAGTGCCTTAGGAGGTATCCTCAGCAGATAACCATGCTCCTTGGCCAGACTGCCTTAGATCAGAGCATGCCCTGCCATTTCCACACTTCACAAGTCTATAACCTTCATGATATGTGGGATCCTACTCCTGTTGGGAAAATCCATACTGGAGAAAAACTGAATGAGAAACAAAATTACAGCTTCCCAGTACATCATTGCTGGATAGCCTAACAGAAACGTTCCAGCTGACAGCATGCATTTTGAGGAAAAGGTTTGGAGTTCTCTTGAGAGCAGACATTTTCAAACATAAGTAAATGAGATCTAGTACATACACAAAATAAAATTTCTCTCTCATAAGGTGCATCCCTGGGTTTTGTAACAACATTGGTGGGTTGGGGGAAGGAGTGGAAGGAAATCAGCCAGCTGATTGTCAGGTCTCAGGAAAAACAGGAAAAAAAAGATTACCCCTGTGCAGAGTGCCAACATAATCCTTGGACACGACTGAGGTCTTATTTAAAACATCAGAATCAGTTTTGATTGTATAGTAGTCCTCTTCAGATGGATGAGGTTATCCTCAAATGTGATAACAATATCAAAATATCTGGACTTGTCTCTCATGATTATAGCACTATCACTTTCTCTCCCCCACAACTCCTTGGTCTCATCATGATCTTAGTATCAGACCGTAAAGATGTTTGTTGCAATAACTACATTTGAGGCCTACTTTCAAAGGTGTAAGAAACAGAATTTTGCCTAGTTTCATATTCTATTGCAAATATATCACCAGACTCCAGAAATAAGAAGTAAAAGCAGGTTTTGATCAGCCATCTATACAATACAAAAATTACAATTATTTGGAACAAATACATGAGTGTTACTGTACCTAAACAATTTCAACCGAGTTCCAGGTTTCACTTCTGCAGTAAGTTGGAAAATCAAGACAGCAATTAATTTGCTTAAACTTTCTTATACAAACGTAGGCAATTTGTAAACTAATTCTTTTTGCCTGACAAGAGTTTTCAGCTGCAGGTTTATTGTCTTTTTCTTTTTTCCCTGGTGCTAGTAGTTTCCATTAGGCTGATCTTTCCGTTCCTTTGTTTCACAAAATCAATCTGTGAGACTGCAGACAAAAATTCTGTTTGGGGAATGCATTTTTATTATTTCTCAATAAATACTTTATGTGTTTCATTCCACATCCAGCAGTACTCTGGTCACAGGGGTTAATAATGAAAGTCTGCAATTATGGATGGTGGCTGGTTCCTTAGGCTTTACAGCCTTAGAAGTTCTCCCTGTGGTTGTCTCACGATGATATAAATATGCTGTAAGTGCCCTTATATACAAATATACTTTGACTTTGCAGCAAAGAGCAACATTTTTTAAGATAACGGTGTGGATGTATTTCAAATAGTATAAGGTACCTTTCAAGTTCTCACAGACTTACAGTGAAGCATACTACATGCACACTAAGAAACAAATTATTTTATAGATTTAACAATGATAGTACATTGTTTAATAACCCTTTGCCTCCACACATGTACACACTTCAGACAAGCATAAAGAAACTTGCCCATCCAAGACAGTGAAGCTGTGCACTGTGTATTCTTTTTCTTCTAGAAGATCTAATTAATCTAATTTGCATGCACAATATCACCATAGTACACAGCTTTCACAGGTGAAAAAAATATCTGAAGCAGGATAACTTTTACAGAAAACCCTCTTCTAGAGCACAGAGACATGTCTTTCCTAACCCTGCTAGAACAGTTATAGTAGCAATACTACTGTAACTTACACGTTCTCCAGACATTTTAAATCAAAAGAGTTTAAAATAGCAATGATGAAGCTTTCAAAATTATAAAATCAGAGAGAAATATGGTAGTTTTCTACATTTTTCATTTGCAGAGATAGAAATAATTCATGAAATTAATTGTGTCCATATCATACTAAGCAACCTCATTGTATCCATGTGATCTTGGGCATGAAGTACCTTGATTGTTACTGTCTAGGCCTGGCCCATGCTAGTATTTTAGTTTGCCAAATAAGGAGCAGTTTAGCATAACTCAGATTGCAAGGATCAACCTAGTTACATAGCCTAAAATGCACAAAATTAACAAGATGATCTAGAGGTTCCTATAGCCTTCCATTTTTCTAAATGCTTTTAAACTGCATTTCATCACATAACTATTATCCAAGTTCTACTTTGGCATGCCTATCCTGTTTTTCCTCCTCTTTTCTTACTATCCACCAGATTGTAAGCAAAGAAATACAAAACTAAGGATTCCAGCTGTTGTACTGAAACCAAAAAGCATATTGCCCGACAGCACATGCTGCAGCTGCTCCACAGCCTCAGGGAAATACCAATCAGTGCTTGAATACCAAAGGTGCCATTTAGGCAAACTAGTAGATGCCTACATGGAAGAGAGTAAGCAAAAATTCTCAATAATTCACTTAAGTACCTATGACACCAGAAGTTTCCATTAGAATGGCCGGGTTGGAAGGGACCCTAAAGATCATCTAATTCCAACCTCCCCAACATTGAGCAGGGATGCCAATCACTACACCAGGTCACCCAGGGCCGCATCCAGCCTGGCCTTGAACACTGCCAGGGATGGGGCATCCACAACCTCTCCGGGCAACCTGTTCCAGTGCCTAACCACTCTCCAGGTAAAGAACTTCCTCATAATCTCCAATCTAAATTTCCCCTCCTTCAGTTTATAACCATTCCCCCTTGTCCTATCACAGTCTGACTGCTTAAAAAGTCTCTCCCCTTCTGTCTTATAATCCCCCTTTAGGTACTGGAAAACTGCTATAAGATCCCCTCAAAGCCTTCTCTTTTCCAGGCTGAACAATCCCAACTCTCTCTAATAACTCTCTTTAATTCAAACAAAACCTGAAACTATGCTACCCTGTAAGCTGGCAGCACCACTACCTTGGGTAAGCAGACACCTAACTGCCTTACATCAAGAACTCACAAATGAGTGTTGACACACCTGAGGAACACAACTGACAGACATATGTGACATACAAAGATATGTGGGGAAACATCCGCTTTTTGGCTAAAGGGGCTTGTCAATTACAGGCTGAAGTGAGGAAGTTGGAGGCTAGGTGTAAGCTTCCTCCTCTGCCTGGACAGAGCCTCACAATGCATGGCACAGGAGTATGTCCTAGCCATGGCAGTACTCTCTCCTGGCCATGCAACTCCACTTTGATGAGATACTGAATTGTTCATGAAGCGTGGGAGAGAATAAGTGATCACTGGGGCACTCAGCTGGGAATTGGGACACTTGTGTTCTGGTCTTCACACTCAAATATTTCAGTATTATACCCAAAGTGGAACAGTTAGGCAGAAAGACAGAGAAAAAAAAAAACACTATACAAAAACCCCCCACCCTATTAAAGCAGTTAAGGCAGAATACCCCATAATCCAGAGCATTCATCTGCAGGGGAAAAAAAGAAAGAATTCAGCATGCTAGTGTTTAGAAAGCCTGTGTTTCCTTTCCTCAAGTGAGCAATAGTAACAAAAGGCAACTTTTAGCAAGACTGGCTGCAAAGACACGGGAACTTGTGACAGTAATGAAAGGAGTCTACTAAATACCTTTGTTTTTACACTAAGACAATAAGTAGGTATAGAAACAGATGGTAGCATTATTTTGGTGCACATTTGCATGCTACAGAAATCAGATTTAGCTTAAAACTTATAAAAACAGTGAATAAAACAACATCTGCAGTCCTCCATTCGGTGGTAGTGTTAGCAGTAGTTTATACAGAAAGGTATTGCTCTATTACCACGAACTAAGCTTTAATTCCAAATTGTTAGGTAAACAAACTGCATAATCATGGTTTACCAAACTTGCTATTGTCTTTTCAGGAAATCAGCCAGGAATTCCTTAACTGCACATACTCAGGCAGAAAACAATCCCTCAGTACCAACCTTTCTCCCAGAAGAGATCTCCTGAGCATCTCTGCAAATGAGAGACTCAAACCAGTCATTTACAGGTCCTAGACAACTACCCAGACCACACAATAATTTTTAAGAAAAATTAAAAGTTAATTAAAAATTAAAGATCCAATTCTACTCAGTGTTAGTCATAACTTCTTGAAACACTTTTTAAAACTTGTTTCCTGCTCCACTGTAACCAACAGCCCAGAGTAGAATTGTGAGGCTATTTTAGGAGGCTCTTGGGTAGCCTGCAGGTTGTCACTTGCCTGCCCAGTGAGGACTTGTGGCAGCTCAGCAGCTGCTGAAAGCCAAAAGATGCAAACAGCTTGTGGCAAACAAGGAAATACCAAGGAAGTCAGTAAGCTACATCAGACATGGCAGGCACACAGAGAAAATACTAAAAAAATGTCTACCCTCCAGGAACACTACAAACAAGCCAAAAGTGATACACTGTGGCTAGTAGAGTTTTCCCCCTGCCGCACACATTTCTGCACCATAGCCAAAGGAGGCTATGGATTGCTGACTTTTAAAATAAAATAACAAGAGGATACACAGATAAGACCTCCTCTTGAAATCCCTATCCTTGCAAAGCTTCAGCACAGGGCTGTGATTCAGACCAAGTGGGTTTGAAGACCTGCACATCAAACTGGGTACAAAACACATAACATGGTGCAGCTGTGCCTCCCCACACCGTAACTGAAAAGATCCACACCAAAGCACCTTGAGTGCTTAAAAACAAATCCCAAAGTGAAAAAAATAGTTTTGCTGCTTTTTGCAAACAGCTTTTGACATCCCTGTAAGGTGAAGGCTTCTCATTCACTGTTCTGCTTTACACCACTTGCTGCTATCCTTCTTCTCATTATGCAGACTGAAGTACACCACTCCTTGTCTGCATGGGTTTTCCTCTCCTAACTTCTTCTTCCCATCACTGTTACATTTATAACATCTCTAATTAAAATCTCAGTAATTCTTTGGGACCTGAATAATAGCTAGCTGACAAAGATTTCAGAACATTTTGGGGTCTTTATTTAGATTTGAATTTGTTAGGTATGAATACATTAAAACAGTAGAGCATACAACTGTAACAATTCTATACAAAAGCCTACCTTTTCCAAAAAGCAGCTTTCAACCTTGAATTTATATGACTTCAGGAAGCTATGGATGTTCTCATTAGTGAATCTTGCTCTTGACAACGACACATTTTCCTCATTATATTTTTTGTGGGATTAGCATACCTTCTGAACAAAGATCTTCTCCAATTTGGTCCTGTCTCATAACAGGATCACATCTGCTAGACATACTTCTAGGGCAAACATTGTTACACCCTTAAATATAGGCTATGCAGGCCCAATGCTAGGAAACACAGATGGCAATAACAACTCTTTCTTTGTGTTATCAGGTACTGGTGTCCTTTTATCTGACACAGCTGCAGCTTCTCTGAAGAAAACTCTTCTGGCGTAGACCCAGCCCAGAGACAGCTGGAGGCAAGTAGGGAGGATAATTGACTAGTGGTGTTGCCCCTGAAATAGAGAGGAATGGAAGAGTAAGCAAGTGTATGGGGGTACAAGCAAATGTCAGAAATGGAGAAAGAATGATTTGTGGTTATCAGGAGGGGCTATAGAACAAAGGTTTAAACCTCAAGTAGTTGGAGAGCACAAGATAGGACAAGAGAAAAAGGGAGAAGACTCACAGACCTCAAATTCCTGTTAAATCATGTGATTTCTATCCACAGCTCCTTAAAAGCTGTATTACCTACTTTTATATACTCAACCTTTTATAAAATATCACTAGCTGATCCTTCACTCAGCCCTCTAGCACTACACCAATTCTTTCTATACCTGCCTATAGGTCCTCAAACATCCAGCCTTCTCCCTGCTGTTATCCTGAAGCCAGGATGTCCTGAACTGGCTCTACTCCACAGGACCCTGAAGAACGCATAGCACTATTTTCTATTCCTGCCTAGTAGTTCCTAGTCAGGACTTTGGCCCAGAATACTGCAATTTATGAAAACAAGTAGAGAGTTAAAGATCATGGAGATTTTTAGGTGCTTGAATCTTCTCCTTATGAGATGATGCAATGCAGATATTAACAAGTACATCACTGTTCACATCATCAAACAGCTGGTGGTGAAGTAATAACTAGGTTTTCACTGCATACACAGGCAGCTTTACATGTTTTGTTCTATATTCACTTAGGTAATTGACTAATTTCATGATAAGTTTGGTTTGGGGATTTTTTTTTTACATTAAGAGAACTAAATGCATTTTGTTTATTGGGAAAAATAAAAGTGATTGAATACGCCAGCTGTTCTAAGTTAAATAATTTAATCAGTATGGATAATGGCTTAATTAACTAAAAAAACAACATAGAAGAAATACATGCCATGCTTTCATTGTATGCCATGTCCAGATTTTATAATTACTTGAGGTAAGTATCCCATGCATGGCAGCTAATAATGGGGAAATACTTGCTCATTTAAGGCAATATTGTGCTGGAGTCACAATCATAAAGAGTAGATCCCTAGCAGAGGAGAGATAGACATTTCAAAGATCTAAGGAGTTGAGCTCATTTGCTTTAAGATAGCAGAGAACAGTAAGCCTTCTTTACCCACTAATGGTAATTCACCATGCTGAAATTTACCTTTATTTCCCTTACGAGTGTGAAAAAAAGGTTCCCCGAGATAAACGAGCCAAGCAAACCATGAGAACTGCAAAACTGAAAAGCTATCCATGACCTTGTATAGTCATGCATAAGACTATATCTAACATGAAAGTGATAAAATAAATTCTGGATGTTTACAAAATGCATATAAGGTGATAATCCTACAGAATGAGCCATTGAAGGAGACTTTCTCCAGTTTCTAATGAATCCTGCCCACAAAGATCTTCCTCACTCCAAAGCTCTCCCTGTGAGGTTTGTCCCTTTGGAAGCAGACATTCTTCATGTGTTTCTATGTTTACCTGTCCTAATGCAGATTCTGGCAATAGACACACTCTTCTCTTTGCATCATTTTGCTCATGATGCTAAATTTGCAAATGAAATTCTAGTACTTTTGACAGTTTTGCCACTGAAAGAATCCTGATTTCATTTTAGACAAACTATTCACATGAGTATTGGGAAATTTTGGTCCTTTTTATGATGTAAGTGATGTGTCACTTCAGGCACAGTCTGAAAATCACTNTGTGTCACTTAATGAAGGACACAGTCTTCTCCTTTCCATCAAACTGCATGACTGAAACCTCATTAAAGGTAATTCTCCTTTCAAAGACTGCAAAATCAGCCAGATTACCTCCTAAGAAGATTTCAAGTTGCATTTCAAGAAACTGTTCTAGCTATCTAAAATGAAAGAGAAACAGAAGTTGAGGCAAGCTATAGACAGTGAGAATCTACTTCACTATAGTTTTAAGAGCACATAAGACAGGCGTTAGGACTTGGTTAAGTTTGGTGAATACTCTTTCCATTTTGTGTTTCTGTCATTCAGGCCCCAACTCACTATTTTGGTTAAAAGACTTTGCAAGTTGAAGTATGCTGGGTAATGACAATTTGGTGTTTCAGAATAGAATTGGATAAAGGAAAGAAACATCTGAGACTGTGTTATCTTCATCACAGTACAAATAATGTTGGCTTAGAAAATTATTCTTTTTCAATATAATTTCTCATTTTATGAATAGAACAGGAATAAAATAATATTTACATGGCATTTATAATTGCTTTTCAGAGTGCAGGATAAAATACATCCAACAGAAAAAAAATACTGCAACTGAAGAGAAGTATCTCTCTTTGATGAAAGTTCTATCAATAGCTCTTCAAATCCAGTTAGGAGGTCTGCTGTCTTGGGACTTAATGAAAGAAATGTTCTACCTTAAGGGTCCTGACCTTGAGTGTTCACATTAACCATATATGCAAAAGGAGACCCAATTAAAGACACTTTATAAGAGGTTCAAGCATATGCAAAAGAAAAAAAAACACCTCATTTCCACTTTTCAGTAGTTTGGTATCCTAGAAATAGCATCTGTATTACAAACACTACTATGAACAGCATAAGCACACCAGGAAAAAGGAATGCCAAATCCGTGTCCAAGGTAGCTTTTTCTTATTCCTTGACTCACTATTAAGATAAAGAAAATTGTCTAGAACATAAAGGATTTAGTAACTGTTCATATCCTAAATAATACTCAGTTTTCCAGGGACTGTATCTACTGTGGTTATTGTGGTTGCATCCATGTTTTAGAACATGGGTGGGATTTCTGTCTTACTTCCTTAAGTCTAACAGTTGGCTTCAGGCTTTCTTCTGCTAAATTGCTTCCAGGTCTGGAACAGATTTCTTGCTTACAGAATGCATCAGAGGAATGCCTTTTCTCTTTTAATACTTCATTTAGCATTCTCCACTTCAGATATTCTTCCATTCTTACTTTTATCAAAAATCCCATCTTCAGTTTATCATCTCTAGCTGATGTCACGAATTTTTTCTTCCCCCCTTCTCCCCCCAAAAAAGGAAGTATCACATATTCAATTTTGTAAAATTGTTTGTAAATGTAAAGTTGGATACACCAAACCCTTTGAGGATCAGGCTGTTGTGTACTTACTTAATGCTGTTAGCAAGAGACTTCTTCCATACAGATCTCATCATCAGTTTGCAAACTGTCCCATGCAGCTGGGCAGGTGCTGAGATTCCTTTTGGAAACCAAGAGAAATAGATTTGCTGGAAATTGCAAAGAAAAAAAAATTAAAATCCTGCATTCAAGTTTTACCAAGAAGAAGCAACTGATCTTGGCATTTACCAGCACCCTGAAGTCAACATACACTCAAGCAAAATTGAGATAAATGTAAAATAAGGAATTTATTGACAGAAGCTGAAGAAGTAAGGAAGTTATAAAATTTACTGAAAAAATTTAAATAAATGATGAAAATAAAGATTTCTACTTCACTCAGTTCTAAAGGTTCACATGAAACTCACTGTTAGACATTCAGAGCTCAAGTCCCAACATCTAGTCTCTTGGCAGAATCAAAGGAAATAAAATTTTTAAACAAAGAGGATTTTTGGGGGGGGATTCTCTACTTTGTGCTTCTCTCCAACCCCTCAGGTCTTCTCTTTCAAATTTTCTTTTCCCAGTCACTTCTTCCAGCAAAGATGTCCCTTTATCTCCCACCCCCTGGCTGCTCCCATCTGCTTTGGAAACACTGGTGTCCCCTGGGCACATTACATGTGATTATCACTTACCCAAATGGCAAGCAGTCAACTAGTGACTGCTGTGTAGTGCTTGACAGCCTGCTAGCCCCTTGTGAAGCATAAAGGCCAGTCTGAGCAGTATCAAATCCTTATGTGGGTCTTCTTAGTGTTATTGACTCATACTCCTCATACTCCCTTTACACAGGTAACCTTGCTAATCATACTTTATACAGTCACCTTGCTGGGATTAATGTGTGCATCATATCACTGAATTTCATTTGGGAACAGATGTAGCAGTAACCATTCACTTTAGGGTAATAAGGGACCTTCACTGACTGCTCCCTAAGATAATATTTGAGGTATAAACTGACATATTTTTAAATAATAATGCTGTTTATAACAAAGAGAATTATCATAGCGTACCTGCCTATCTGTTCTAATGATCATTTATCTCAGCATCAAAATCAGAAAGAACCAGTTGGCATTTCTAAATCTCATAGGTTAGTAAGGATGGCTTTCTCCCACGATAGTGTCCCTAAAATTTGGAATTTTTAAGTACAGTAATATAGCAAGTTTTCTTTGGCACCACCTTCTCTCCAGGAGAAATTACTCCAGGAAGTTCCAATATTGTAACAATTATGACCCATTTTTCACATGCAAGTAAATCCTCCAGTGTCACAGGGTCATTATTGTAGCAGTGGTCCTTTTGCCTTTATAATTAATACCACATATAAAGGGGAAGTGAGATGACCTTTATAAAAACTCCATGGAAAATTGTAATTACCTAGAGCTGAAATGGCAGGAGAGTAATTGTAACAACTAGAAGTTTCCATTTCCACCTACAGTTAGATATATCACTGTTGGGCTGAAATGGGCTACTAGCAACTCTATAATGGGAAAAAAAAGGAGTTGTAATCAGTCCAACTTGAGTGAATGAGTGTATAAGAATCAACAACAGAAAAAAACAGCTTCTCATCCCCTTGAGCATGCCTTATCAACCACCAGGCAAAAAATATCAGAAAGTGGAAAGAATTCTGTGCAATGAAAGATAAAATTGAGGGACTGGAGAGATCAGTTTATAATGTGAGTATGAGGGACTGGAGAGATCAGTTTAAAATGTGAGCATGAGGAACTGATCCAAAGCCACTGTTGTCAGTGGGAACATGTTTTAAAAAGAATCACAAAAAATTATTTGTGCTTTGCTTGCTTTCATGCTGTGCTAGCAGCATACACAAATGTCAGAAGGAACCAAAGGTGAGGATAAACATTATCTTTTAATATAAATACTAGCTGTGAGCATGTTGGCAAGTTTTGGATGATTCAGAAGAAAAAATAATGGCAACTTAGTTCATTAAAACCAGTAAATACTCAATTACTCAAAATGTAAATAAACTATGTAGAGCATGCTTACTGATTAGACCTGAGAGAGGGACTGGGAGACAGTGGGAGAACTCTATTCCCAATTTGCTGCATGATACAGGACAAGTTATTTAGCTCCTGTTTGTTTATCCATCTGTAACATGGGTGTAAGAAAAGTTATTTCCCAGATGGCAACATGGTGAAACTTAATTGATATTTGTAAACTTCTGACAGAGTCCCTGATGAGAGGTGAGCACAAAATAATATTACATTCACCTTCTGGGAGCTCCTACTTTTATTTCATAAATGCAATAAAGATAAATTGAGGGTTACAAGAAGTGAATTATTAAAAATCTGCTGTAATAATTAGTGAGTTCAAAATGCACATTCTTGTTCACAGAATACTAATCAGGGCTAGTGTGTGAGTATAGATCAGACTTGGGTAATGGCTGTTTTATATTGTGAGATGAATGCATACAACGTCCCCTAAAGAAAGTTCAAATACCTTTCCCCGCCCTGATTTCACTGAAATGAACAGAAAGCCTTCAAACAGGAAGAGAGATTAAACATGGAATTCCAGACTTTGTGGCTATGATATTTTAAATTACCCTCATAGAGCACCTTCCTGGGCAATCAGGCAGCCACAAATTGCAGCAGCTCTCCATTTACCATCTCTAAAACAAGACATGTGAGCTGGCACCATGGGCCCAAATTCAGAAAGCACGTTCCACAGAATGCTGTTTCCAGCAGTGAGCAGCACCATATGTTGCTGTATGACATTCCCTTCCTACTCCACATATTAGATATTACTGAGGGATCCTGGCTTACTTTCAGCTCTTTTTCTGTTTTAAACAGCAACTGTTACCATTCTGACTACTCTTGTTACCCATGGAAATCCTATCCTTATCACTTCTTGATGACAATGTCGTTCTACAGCAGGTTTCCACAAACAATGAAACCTTGGGCAGCAGATCATGTTGATAATACTATTGTCTTTCTCTCTTTTTTTTTTCATCATGGCTTGTTTAACTACCCTCTAGTAGCACAGATGGCAGAAAATAGTAGATTCAAAAAACGTGGTTTACTAGAATCTGGGAGATACTTCTAATTCCCCTAATCATCCCTGGTTTTATAGTCTTCCTCAGAAGACAGGATAAAGGGGTTACAAATCTGAAATAAAATAATTTTTAAAAATGGAATACTTTAAAATACAACTTTTAGGAGAAGTTAGAATCATGCTCTGAGATGTCTGTGTCTAACACAGGGACAGTAATACTTCATATGTGAATCCCATGGGAGCCCAAAATGAGTGAGAGACTGAAATACTGTGAGGCTATAGAACTTGGATTTCATGCATCTCTTGTCTTACACAGTAGCTTGAACCAGAAGGAAGGTAGAGGAAGAAGACTAAAGATATTTTACTTCTGACAGCCACAGGTTTTTATGGATCTGCACCTAAAACAAGGCAAAACCTAACAAGTCAAGTCCATGAAGTAACTTCAACCTGGTGTCATACAGTTCATGAAATTTGATGAAATCACCTTATTGAAAAAAAATACAAAAAATAACTGAAATAACCTTTTAGTTTTCCAAAATAAGAAATAACTTCAAGGAATTTCAAGATCCCTGGGTTGTTGGGGCTTTTCCTTCTTGGAAAAGATGGGCTTGGTTGTTTCTTGTTTGCTTAGTTTTAAAATAAAGTCTTCTCCTAGGTTGACAGTAGTAGACTATGTACCTTAGTTAAACTGGGATGCACAGCCTCTCACACTCCTCTTTTGGAGTGTCCCTCCAATGAATGCAAATACATTCATTTGACACACTGACATCTCTGGGCTTGCTTGTTGTGAAGTATGCCACGTCTCCTTTCCATTTGGTTACTTATTAAGTTGAAAAAAATTCCATTGTCCCCAGGTTGATTCTGCATAGGCCAAAATAATATGTTCCTTTACCATGGATACAGCTAATCATGCTGTCTAATCTGTCTAATTCTTTTCTTTAACCTTTTTTTTTATAGGCTTTCTGAAACATCAGACAGATCCTTTCACTTGATCTAAACCTGACTTAGGCTTTCAAAAAAATTTCTACAGACATAGTCATATTTCATAAAATCAAAGACAATTTGGGATTCACATAAACAATATTCATATACCAATATGTGCCATCATAGTTCAAGGCCTGATTCGAGACTAGTATATGTATCTTACTTAGAAGAAGCTTCAGTTTACTTAAATAACTTGCTCTTGTGAGTTTTGTCCCGAGAGTTTATTTAATACCTGCTGATGCTCCCATAAGGAAAGAAGCCGTGCTGGAAAAAGGGAAGCATCTACTGAAAGCTGTATAAACAAATCACAGCTATTTAATATAACAATTATTAGCACTAGATATTTTCTAAAACTGCTATATAAAAGTATCTCTTTGTACAGACAGTATAGCTATCCACAATAATGTATGAAAAAATTAAAACAGATATCTGATTTTAAAGTTGCATTGTAATATTTGACCCAAAGGTCCAACAGTAGTGTTTCAATCCTGGATTCCACTTGCACAACTTCAAGATGTTAACAGTACATTTGAAGTATTTATCTTGCTTTACTTCATTACCCTTATTTTCTTCTGGATTCTCAGAAACTCATTCTTCATTTTCAGGTAGCAAGACTCCCTATGTGAGTTCCCACATGCTCCTGGAAAAAGTATAGTGTACAACCAACACAGTAACTGAACAGAAACTGAGTCAGTGACAGCCAACACCACAGTGCAAACACAAGACAGCGCTGGGGAGTCCTTGCATTATGAGCCATACAAAAGGAACTACGGCCAACTCAGGCACTCAAGTTTGCTTAGAGAGAGAGAAAGATTCGTCTCCAAAGGATGATTCATCCACCCTTACATCTTGCTATGTGACTGAAATTTATTGGAATGGATCCAGGCAGAAAGCAACCATCCACCTGCCCATTCTCCTCAACTGGATGTAGCAGTTCTAGAATATAAAGATATGCTGTTCTCCTCTACAATTTTCTAAGAAACAGAGACCAAGACAGAGACCTTTCTAGATCTGGTATTATTCACTGAAAGTAAAGATGGTTTATATCCATGGCATTAGTCCTTATGGTTTTGTAATGCTGAGTGTGGATGTCATTGTTTCCATAACATAACTTGCTTTCCTGCTGCCTTCCTTTCCAATGGACAACTTACACATAGATCAAATAGAGCTGTTAAAACCTAACAATTTACTCGCATTAGAAAGAAATTATTTCATCATGCTTTGTAGTTGTTTTCTAGCCACCTTCTGCAAAGTCCTGAGAGAGACAGTTGATCAATACAGATAAGAACGGAAAGCTAAGTCCAAAATGAATTTCATTACTTCCACTAGAGCTGTAGATGGAACCATCATGGCTAGGCTTCGCAAATGAAGATTTGGGGAGGGCTCTACCCACATTTTTTACAAGCGCGCTGATGGCTGAAAAGGCCAATACGAGATAGACAAGTCCGGTTGCAAAAGGTACAGCAGAAGGACTCCTTAGGTGGTACATTCTGCAACACATGATTATTTCTACCTTGTCTTTTCTCCTCAAGAGTGATCCTGTGTGCTTTCTCAAAACCATCAATGGCATTAAAAATAGCATGTCTCCAGACCTCCTGATTGGAGGCCACAGTAGACCAGTTAAGGTGATCAATATGGCCAAGGCTGAGATGTTGTTTCAGGGAGTCCTTGTATCTCCTCTTTGGGGCTCCTCTCCTGCGATAGCCAGTGGCAAGTTCACCATAAAGCATAATTTTAGGGAGGTGGTAGTTCTTCATCCTGGAGACGTGACCTGCCCAACGCAGCTGTGTTCTCAGCAGCATGGCCTCAATACTTGAAACTGCTGCTTGTTCTAGGACAGACATATTAGTCACATGATCTGACCAGTGGATGTTTAGGATTGTACGGAGACAGCGTTGATGGAAGCGTTCTAAGAGTCGCAGGTGGTGGTGATAGATGACCCATGTGGATGCAACCATTACCCAGGTAAATGAATAAAACTATGATTTAATCTATCCATTTACAGCTAAATGACAGTGTTCAAACTTCTGTATCTTGAATATTTTTAATTTCTCAAAAGAGCATTAAAAATAAAAAGGTTTTTATCAGATAGCCTTCAAGTCTGAAGAAATCACATTCCTGCTGCAGAAACTGTAGAAACTTGGCTAAGTCAATTATTTACTACAAAATATTTATTTAGCTACAGACACTGGCTAAATATTTGCCCCAATTCACTGGACAATCTCTTAACACCTGAGGGAGGCTACTACTGTAGATATTAAATAAGTATTAAATTAATGCTTTGCCTCTAATTAAATGTCATCTAAGTTATCTTATGTGTACTAAGGGCAAAGGATGATACAGTTTTAACTTCTGATAATTAGAAATCCTCCCTTAATTATGCCTCAAGATAGGCTTTGATTCAGAAATCACATCATACTCTTAATGTTTCAGTCTCCCTGATCTCTTCTGGAGAAAGATAATAATGTCAGCTCTAGAAATGTGATTCATAACCTTGGGTAGGTGCAGAATTTTGGGCATTCATTTTATAAAGCATCTTATTATGCAAATATAACAAGACAGTGTGTGTCTTTATAAGGCTTATACATAAGCTTTGCTAGAAGAAAAACGTAAGCATCTTTCTGTTAAATTTTGTAAAACATTTAGTGATAGTTTTTTCTGTAAGTATCCCAGGGCTGATTACTTTTAATAATTAACTTCATACAAATGAGAGTAATTAAGCTTGTATTCAACTATATCTACTGCTAATTACCTAGATGTTTTATTTCTATTACTCATTTAGCCCATTATTCCACATTAATAATGTTCCCAAAATTTAACTTTTCACAGAATACATCCTATTATCCTCTCAGACAGAGGATTACTTCATTTTCCTCCAAGTGTGGTCTGTCAAATAGCATTGACTTTTACCTGTTAAGTTCCATATCTGACCTGCAAGTCATGCAACTTCCATTTCAAAATCAAAGAAATACCAGAAACTAGGTTTATGTACAGCTCTGTATCATCCTATTTGCAGCTTTCCTGTTGGGCATGTTCTTAGACCATAATCCATCAATATCTTTTTGAAGGGAAGGATCAGAGGATTTTTCCTTTCGTACAGGTCCCTCATGTCATCCTTACACCTTAGCTACTTTGACTTAAGTTCAGTTCCTGAAGGGAACATGACTCTCAGTGACCAACAAAATTTCATGTAATTTTGCATAAAAATTTGTAATTGTCCATAAATTTCTAGATCTACTAGCACTGAGCTCTGGCAAAGAAAGTCCTGCAAATTTAAGCAGGAGGCCAGATATATGCCATTGTCTAGTAAAGGCTCTCCATGCTGTTTGCGGGGAGACTGTTTGGATCTCATGCTTTGCTTTGCTGTTATTCTCTTCCAAATCCTCCTCTCCCTCTTATTAAGCTTAATAAATGCATCCATCCAGGAAATTTTAACAACAGTAACTTCATATCATAAAGTAGGTTACTTTCCATTTCATGAAATTATCTTATATTAGTGGTCTTAGATAATTAGGTAGTAGTTCCCAAATTTAGAGCTGCCAGCCTCCAACAGCAAAAGTCTACTGTAACTCTACGTACCACCTTGTGAAATCTGACACTGGCAATTCTGAACTTAATCAAAGAACCAGAAATAGTAAATTAACTGAAGCTTAACCTTAATTTTAAGATTCCATAGGCTTCTAGAATTATAATTTTCTATTTTAAGCTAAAAGTTAATTGAAAATCTTTATAGCTCATAAGATCTGAGTTCAGGGATCTTTTTTTGCTGAGACTCAAGTCCTCTTTGAAAAAAAAAAAGGTTTTTTTTTACTTTCTTAATAGAATTTAAAAGTAAAAATTTCTTCCTGTGTCAACAAATAAAACATATCTTCTTTAACACTAATATTGGCAATTAAATGAAAATAGAATGTTTCTTTTCTGTATTAACAAATCTTGTTCTCTGGAGTCTACAAGTATCATTTTGGATTTTTACCAACAATATTATAACTGTGCATGAAAGTATATAGCTAACAGCCAGACACAACAGGACCTGCAGTGACTGTTCTGAACCCTATGGCAAAAAACACCACCTGCCATCTAAATTTGAGAAAGTATTTTCTTCAAGAGCATTGTTACAACAACAAGAGACAACTCTGTAATATCTGCCTAATGTCTAAAAACATAAAAGGCTGACCCAGAACGTGCTGAAGTCAGTGAGCCTTTCTCTGTGTTGCTCAGGCCTTCTACTAATCTGGGATGTCCACCTCCATCTGATAGATTAAATAATTTGTATTATACATGTAGAAATAAAGTAAGAAATGAGACACTCAGCAGACTAAGGAATTAAACTGATTGCAGCCTGCCACTACTTGATTTGCCTGGGTGCAGCGATTTCTTATACCGATAAACTGTAGGTGCAAGAATGCCCGTAGACAATAGCAGAGCACAAGTGAAAAGCTACCTTCTGTTCTAACAATAAACTAGGCTTTTCAGCTATTTTATAGATCTATTTTCCCGACTCATATGGAGCCTTAGTTATGACTGACATTTGCTCAGATTTTGTAGAACTGTATTGAAGGTATGAAAAGCAAACCTGTGAGCAGCACTAAAAACTTGCAATCTATCTGATGATATGCCACACACATTGAAACCCATACTTCTCTGGGTACATGCATTTTATGGCATTAACATTGGATGAATAAATAGAGACAGCCTCTCTCCATGTTGTTTCAGCTTGGATGGCTCCTCATGCAAGGCTTTGGAACATTCAAAACATAGCCTGTCTTGGGCTAAGCCTAAATACCGAAAGGACCACAGGAACAAATATATTCAGTATTTGCATCTGACAGGCAGCATCAATAACCAAAGCCACATGCTTTAACTTCTTAAAACAAATTACCTCAAAAGCTTGAGATGTGAAACAAGTCTAGGAATCTCAAGCCAGAATAAAAAAGTTCCACCTCACAAAGTTGTTACCACAACAGGCACTGGTGAGTGATCACAGAACAAAAAAGGGATTGAACTCCTCCTCATCAAGTGTGAGAAGACATCAGCACAACACAGTCAGAAAACTTAAAAGGCTTTAACAGGCACCACAATGTGTCTCTTCTGTCTGTTCTGGACCTAAATAAACAACTGAAGCAATCAGAGTTATTAATGAAACATTATTTATATTTCCATTTGTTAATTTTTCTCATTTAACAGTCTGGGCCATATTGAAGTCAAATCTATAATATCTGATTATGACTCCCAGCTGCTATTGTCTGAGCTCTACAATCAGCACTTGAGTGCAGCTGCTCTTACTTTGGCCTAGCAAGGTGTTATGACCAGTATTTGCATCACTCTAAGGTTATCTGTGTAACCACACTGGCATGGATGTTTGAACATTTCAGACTCAGCTTTGATTTTCCTGAGTGATTCTCACTTTATCTAAAATTTCTGTGATATTTCCTTCAACCTCCTGCAAAAAATGCATAAATATTGAGAAACATTGAAATATCCTTCGGTATATCAGAAAAAAATCTGCAGTAATATTAATTGGCAACATGTCTGATCAGCATTTAAAATACCCCAGTACTTTTTACTCCATTAACCTTGACATAAATTATAGTAAGTAGTTCCTGTGTGACAGGAGTTTTAATTTAGCACTACATCTCAAGTTACACATGTCTTTGAGTCTGACATAGAGCCTCACATCTTGCCAGTACTTGTGCCCTAAGGGAAACCCAACAGACAGTAAAACCAGATTCTTCACATGTAAACACGGAAGGATGTCCTTTGCATTACTTTTGCTAAGCCAGTTACTTTGATAGAAATTCCTTGATTTTTCTCTTTCAACATACATGTCCATTTCTGACTTTTAGATTGATCTCCTGCATGAAACTCTAGATGCAAAAAACATTGTACACCACATTTCACTAAAATCTGAAATGGTGTCTGCTTTTCTGGCTACTAACAGAGCTTCAGATTATGCCTCAGAGTATCATCTGAACCAAAGATTGTTTTACTTAAATTATTACTCACTTTTCTTCTCTCAAGACATCTGTTAGACCTTGTATTTTACAGAAATATTTCCAAGTTCTTCTTGCTGAGCTATTCCATGTATTTTATATGCTGGAGTTATCATCTACCACAGGCTGTTTTACCTCATTCCAGTACCTTCAGTAGAATTGGAAGCAGCATGCTTTTGCAGCTTTGATTTACATATTTAGATCAAAGTACTCTAATATGTCCCCAAAGTGGTTTGTTGCTTTTTGTTTTGTTGGGTTTTTTTTTTGTTTGTTTTTGTTGGGTTTTTTTTAAAGTGTAAATATATCCAAGTACAACTACCTGAAAGGAGGTGACAATAAGGTGGGGTTCAGTCTCTTCTCCCAGGTAACGAGTGATATGACAAGAGAAAATGGCTTCAAGTTGCACCAGAGGAGGTTCAGACTGGATATTACAAAGAATTTCTTCACTGAGAGGGTTATTAGGCATTGGAAGAGGCTAACCATGGAGGTGGTGGAATCACCATCCCTGGAACCGTTAAAAAAAAGGTGCAGATATGATGCTTGGGGACATGGTTTAGTGGGCATGGTAGTGTTGGGTGGATGGTTGGACTTGATCTCAGAGGTCTTTTCCAACCATAGTGATTCTATGGCCTCTCAACTTTCTAGCTGCCAAAGCACAACAGGCCTAATCTGGAATTTACTGAAGCCAAAGAGATTTCCAGTGATTTGGGATTAGACCTAGTGAAGGTAAGTCATGTATAAACTACTTTGCATCACGCTTTAACCACAGTGGATTCTAAGAAAGTAACTTACTTTTATTTGGCCTTGTTAGAAACATGCTTGATGAGTTGATTTTCATCGTTTCAGCCTGAAAAAGGAGTAACAGATCA
Source organism: Bucco capensis (assembly GCA_013396975.1). Lineage (NCBI taxonomy): Eukaryota > Metazoa > Chordata > Aves > Piciformes > Bucconidae > Bucco > Bucco capensis. The sequence continues at coordinate 59,930 of VWZO01009768.1, forward strand.
GTTAAATTGTCACATAACATTCCAGCAAAAGCAAATGCATCAGATCCACTTATCTTTTTAGAAATGCAATCTGTGTGGGAAAGAACACGTTGTACTTATGTAGCGTTATGAAATCATGTTTTTAAAAGAATATGGAAATGCAGTAGTTTAATTAGATTGCTCTTCTTAAATTATAATGGGCTTGCCCTTTCAATTGAGAGGTTTTAAATGTTGAATTGCTGTTACAAATAGCAATAAAAACTCAGTAAGCCTACACAAGCATTCAACTAAAGTGTGCTTGGAGGGCCAAATCTCCAATGGCCTGGAGAGGCCACTCCATTTTCCCTCATGGCTACTTAGAGAGTATTAGAGGTTTCCTTCCCTTGCTGATGTGGATTTCTCCATCTGGAACGGCTATACAACATTGCCATCTGCTGACTGCCCTTTTTCATTACAGTGTAGATAAAGCCCAGCCCAAAAAATCTCCCACTCTAAAACCCAGTAATTTATATTTAAAGATCTTCTGAATATTCGTTTTTGTTTTTAAAAAGCAAAGAGAGGAACTTCATAAAGTGTCTATTTTTTCAGAGGACCAGATTTCATGTACTCATTTGTTATCATGATGTGGGAGTATATCTTGCAAAATGTACCCATAGGAATGTTTCAGAAGGCACATGAAGCCTAAAAGTGCCAGCAAAAAAACCCAGAATCATGGAATCATAACGGTTGGAACAGACCTCTGAGATCATTGAGTCCAACTGTCCACCCATTGACCTTGGCCTATTGATCCAGTCTATCCAGATTGCTCTGCAAAGCCTTCCTATTCTCAAGCAGATCAACACTTCCACTCAGCTTAGTGTCATCTGCAAACTTACTGAGGATGCACTCAATGCCCTCACCCATTTCATCAATAAAGATATTAAACAGGAGTGGTCCCAGCACTGAGCCCTGGGGAACACCACTTGTGACTGGCCACCAACTGGATTTAACTCCATTCACCAACACTCTCTGGGCTCAGCCAGCCAGCTAGTTTGTTACCCAGTGGACAGTAATGTGCAGCCAGTTTCTCCAGGAGAATGCTGTGGGAGACAGTGTCAAAGGCTGGGAAAAATTGAAGTTCTCATGACTAAGCTGTTAATCGTTGGTTTAATATCTTGATACCAAGTAAATTTGTCTAAATTTACCAAGAATTCACCTCCTCCCTCAAAGTTCTCTGTTAATGGAGACCTACTAATTGCTTTAGAAACAAGTGGTAGACTTCTGTCTTCTACTCTTAAGTAGCAGTACAAAGTGTTTGTTGAAAAATTTGGCACCAAACCCAATAATATTAAATATATCACTCAATTAAAGGGAGCCAAGCATAGTACAAGAATACAATGGCTGTACCTATAACATGAAAATTGAAATGCTTCTCTTCACTAATTCAGATATCTCTTTTTGGTTTTTTTTCATCTTTCCTATGATGTTCTGGCAGCTCTGTTTAATTCTCAGTGCCATTAATTAGTTAATTTGATGTCCTGTCAAAAGGTATAAGCCTGCTTCAGGGGACAGAAAGTTTGGAGAAATGTTTGACCTTTTATATGCTTAGATAAACATAAACTCTACAAAAACAACTGCTGTTTGCCCACCATTCCAAGTGACGCATTACTTCCTACTCATACTGACTGTACTTCCAGCATCTATTTAGCTGCATGAAATTACCTCTTCACTTCACACAGCTGGACCCCTTATCAACATAACCAGTGATAAGGACAAGTCAAAAGTGCCTTTATTGAGATCATGCTATTTCTAAGTACACAACTGCCAGTAGAACAGGAATACTGTTTTCAGATGCTGAATGCACTAATCCTACAGAAATTTGAAAACATCTAACTTTTATAGCTTAAGTGGTCCTCACGTGGACCACTCAGTATGCAAATTTTAGCATGTAAACAAATCTCTGCAAATCTGTATCCTGGACTGCACAATATTCTATACAAGCCTGTCTCTCACTCTTTGCCTCCTACAACACGACTGACAATGAGAACCTAACCAATAGTAATGGAGCCTGGTGAATTAAAAAACCAGACAAACAAATAAAACAAAACCCCAAAACAAACACCACCAAAACCACAGTAATAACATTATTCTGTAAACAAGAATTCATGTTAACATTTGTAATTTTACTAAAAATCAATTAACTACTTGATCTTAACAATCCATTATAGACCTCATTTTCAATCTAGATTTAACATGACCTTCCTGTGTGTGAAATGTGTTCACACACATGGTCATTTATATACTTCAGTGAATAATCTCCAGTAATGTTCAGTTATTTAAGCATTTAGAAATGGGATTTCAAAAGGAATAAACACTGTCCTATCTAACCTTCTTAGAAGTTACTAGGCATTTCAGTGTTCATTTCAAGGGTAGATGATGCCAACTTGGGATACCTGAAAATCCCACCAAGAACCATCCCATTCTCCAGGCCAAGAAATACAACTGGATAAAAATAATGATGTTGTAGTTGTTTAATGTATATTTGTTACAAATCCCCAAAGCCATACCATGAATGCAGAAGAGATTTACAACATGAACCTCTATGTCTGTGGACCTTTATCTGACACAGTGAGGATCAAGCTACAAGCATGCTAGGTCAGAGACTGGACACTGTGGTAATCATAAAGACACTTGGAATAGCCACATGTTCTGTTCTCAGAGGAGAAAATAAAGACTGCTGAGTGTCAGCCTCAGTGTTAAAAGGTTAGTTGTGATAGTACCTGGACACCAGTATTTCTCAAGAAACCTTGCTAGCACATGTTTAGAACTAACAATTTCTTCCCTCCATTTCTTTAAGAGTATTTTCCATTGTATCAACCATCCCAGCATAAACCATTGTTTCTTTCTTCTCTGTCTCCAGTATGTTAATTTCCTCCTGTTTCTCAGATTCAAGCTGTTCAGAAACAGAAAGCATTTTTTGTGCTATCCTCTTTGTCTCATGCCTGCTGCAGGTTTCCGGAAGTCTAAAAATACATGCACAATTTAAAGGACAGAGCAGGCAGTAGAAATCATCTAAGAATTAGCATCTCAGACTGTGTCCATAGTGCTTTCAGTAGGCATACTCAAGTACAGGCTTGAGTTAACCAAGCCAAACAACAAAAACCATCAGCACCCACAACGTTGCTCCCAGTCCAGCTGGTTCACATACCCACTTTCCAGCAGTCTGAACACTGGCAAACAAACTCTGTCCACTTACCTTTCACAGTCATCTCAACCAAGGCTCCTTAGCACTTCCTGCAATAACAGTAAGGCTCTAGATACAGTGGGAACCCAGCCAAGGAGGAAATCACTGCATCCCCGCATGGAGAACAGAAAACAACATGCAAGGAGCAGAATAAATATGCCATACTCCCTTAGGAGAGTCCAGGAAATGCACTTCAACATTTTACAGGCCAATTTCACGGCCAACTCACCTCACTAAAACAAGTCAATAACATGACCCTACAAGATTCTACATGGCCAGCTCATGCTCCTGCCCAGCCAGGGACTTATTCGAGTCAAAGACCTTTTCAGCATTTTACAGCTTGTCAGCAAGCTCTTCTGCAGCCTGTCAGTGTCCCTGCTGCTGCAGCCACAACTGTATTATGGGGCTTTGCCAGTTCCTCATCTAGGAAATGAGGAGAGCTACATGCACAGACCAACAGTGCCCTTTACTCCAAGGGTCTGGACTAATACTAATAAACTACTTCCCTGGTGACAGGATCAAGTTCTCCCATACCCTGATTTACCTCTTGGTGTTTGTCTGCAAGGGGAGCTGTGGAAAGTGGAGCAGCCAGGAAAAATGCCAGGGTGCAAGGTTACACATCTGAGGTTCTGAGGTCACAGAGCAGGCAGACATGGGAAGGAAGGAGGGAGGGAGGAAAGGCACCAGCAAAGGGACTGAGGACAGTGACAGGTAGAGCTAGGCTGTGTGACAGCTCCTAATGGTGTGCAGTAGCTCACCTGAATGGTGCAGTAAGCAGGTCAAGAAAACCCTGGTGACTCAGGGGCTGCTCTAGAGATGGGAGGGGCTCTTGAAGCCTTCGAGTAGTTCATTAGCCACATTTGCAACATAATAGTTTTGTGCCATGGTGTCAGATTCAGCACTAGGCCACTGTGTTGGGTTATAGCAATGTTCCAACAATTAAAGACTGCCTGTTGTGATCCCAGGACACTTAGATTTCCTACTCTGCAAGCAGCTTCTCATAAGCAGCCAGCACCTCTCTGCCTCTCTCTGGTCATAGAATCATAGAATGTTAGAATGTTAGGGGTGGAAGGGACCTAGAAAGATCATCTAGTCCAACCTGCTGCCAGAGCAGGATCACCTAGACGAAGTCACACAGGAATGCGTTCAGGCAGCTCTTGAATGTCTCCAGAGAAAGAGACACCACAGCCCTCCTGGGCAGCCTGTTCCAGTGCTCTGTCACCCTTACTATAAAAAAGTTTTTCCTCAGGTTAATGCCAAACCTCCTGTGGTCCAACTTGCTCCCATTCCTATGGTGCAGTATCAGTGAGCAGTCAATGGGCCTAGTGAGAGCCAACAGCTTTGATGAAAAGCAAGGCAGACTGGAGGCAGAGACCATGAGCCCAACTTGAGTCATGCCCTACCTCATGTGAGGAAAAAGTGCCTGACCATCCTTCCTGCCACTCCCCAGTCCAGGAGCTAATGGCTGCCAGCTTCTCAAAAATCCTTTCAGTTTGTGTAGGCCACTGAAAATGATAGAAAGTATCTCTCCCCTCCGTGGATCAGGATAGCTACTGGTCCTGGAAAGCCCTACAGAAATGCTACCTGGAGAGGAGGAAATAATGCCTTCATTTTTAGAAAAGTTTAAGAAAACATTTTATTCAACTTTTTAAAATAATCAGATCTCCCTTTCTTTCCTCTGGGAAAACTGTAAAGTTCTCTTACTAAGTTAACTTGGATTGAATACTTTTTTAATTTCTTAGCACAAAAAAAACCCAAACTGAAAACAATAACAAAAAAACCTAACAAAAAAACCCTCACAAATAAACCCACAGTACTTGCAGAGCCTTGCTCCCTATAGTATCAATACATGTTAGCATATTTGGCCCAAATTTCTTGGCTTGAATTTCTACACAGAGTTGTAACACAAAAAGAACAACAGCAACATTGAAATTTCTCCGACATGGCTGGTTTTGATTCCTCAATGTGTAATTGAGGAAGCCAGGGAGAGGAAGTTTGAGATTAACTGAGTAAGTTTTTAAATTAGTACCTGGTAGGAGAAGGGGATAACTTTTAGCCATTGTTTAAATGTCTTTTAGCTCATTTATGCAAAACCATTGCTCAGATATGCCTTCACCTAGAGACTTCTGATTGTTTTATTTATTAGTCCTGTGGGAGACCCAGAGCCAATGACTAATGTTATGGGTTGTTTTTGTTTGTGGGTGGCTGCAAAGCTCTGGAATTCAAAACCTGTGCCATGCTGTAGAAGCAAACATAATCAGGGCAGCTGCATTCAGGCATACATTCATTGACAGGAAGACAGTTACACCAGTGAGGAATTTGAGGCAGTTTAATTGTTTAGGAAAAAAAAACAAAGCAGAAGCTGGTTTGATTGTTCAAGCATTGTTCCTATTGCAGGTGTGTTTGTAAAAGTGAGTTAGAGGCCAGTGATAGAAGAGGCTCATGTTGAGCTAATAACTGCCCACCAGCCTGGAGCAGGATGCTAGGATACTGAGACATTGCACAGAAAGCAGATTAAGATCTTCCTCTTCCCTCAAAGAAGAAATGCAGAAGGCATTTTATATCACCACTTAAACACCTATTTCCTTATTTACTACGTTATAATTTGCTAACTGGTATGTTCTCATGCTCTGAAAGAAAACTATGCATTAAGTACATAATGCATAAATAAAGAGATAAAATACAGGTGTATTATGGTAAGATTAGTTATACTATATCTACACTGATGGCATTTCACAGGATTTCCAATTCATCATCAGTCAGTTTTTCTTTTTGCTCTTCCACAACTTTCCAGAGTTATGTATTTTATCTTACTTAGAGGTCCTGATCCAGATTCTACTGATTGGAAGCTTTATGAAAAGACACTCCTCTCTCAGGCACTACATAAATAGACTGTAAATATCCTTGCTGTTACTAAACCAGAGCACTGAGCAAGCATCCAAAAGGGACTGGACTATTGTATGGATACCTAGAGTACCCAGGACTAATACAATGAAGGCTGGAAGGAAGCTTAGGAAGGGCATGTGAAAACACAGGATTCCAAGCTTAACCTACTCATGATAAGCATGAAATCCAGTTATCATGTTTCTGACAGCTGATGAGTTTCATGTACCATCCCCTGAGACATCTTTAACACACCAGAGTGCTGTGACTGTTGACACTGAGAGAATCAGTCACAGAATCAGAAATGATATGGTGGTTCCCTAGGTTTCTTCAGCATTATAAAGTCTCCCACTGACATCTACTGGTTTCAGATAAGGCCAGGAGTAAAATAACTATAAGATATTATGCACCTGAATTCTTTAGATGTTAGCACATTTTGATAATATTATCATGAAAAATCTCAACAACTAAGGTAATTTTTGGTTGGTTGTCCTTCTGACCCTTTAGAACACATTATTACCATAATTTGTGCCATATTTCTTTTCTGTTTGACTCAGTACTGTCCTGTCACCCACTTGTTTTATCTGCTGGAGTTTGGCTCATCCATAGCCCATTTCTAATTCATTCTTCAACCTAGAATAGAACAAAAGATAACAGTTTCACAAATATATTTCAAGATCACATACAAAGTTAGATGTGAGCAAAGAGTTGTTACATATAACAAGAATTATTGCACATGTCCAGAGGCCAAATGTTGGTCTAACAGAGCATAGAGCAAATTCAAGCTCACTTAATTACAGCAAGGTGACTCCACGTCCAAATGCTTGGTGATGCAGAGGAGGGAAGAATTTATTCTCTGTGAGGAACTAACAGGATTCAAACAATCACCTTCCACTTCATTAAAACTGCAGCTTCTTTTCCTAAGAGGGGAAACCCCATGTTCACTGAATGAAAATACTGAAGAAATTAAACATTTCTTAGACACATAGTGAAACATATAGGTACCACAATAATGTAAGTGGACAAGTTCTTTGCATATATGTCAATATTCTTACTTCTCCTCTTCTCAACAGATCTCGAAAATTCTACCATATTCTAACATCTGCTGGCCAATGTTATTTTAAAAAAGACATCAGTCTTGTGTGAAAATCTTTTCCTCTGCCCACCCTCCAAGGGTGGTTTCCCTATACACAGAAAGGAATACACAAGACAGATTTTGATTGCTATTCTTTGTGCAAAGCTAGAAAGTTGTCATTAGGATAGTGCAAGTCCCTAGACTTCTCTGGAAACAGATTGCCATCCAGAACAGAACAACCTTACAGGGTATTGGGTTTTCATACCTACAGCTGTCAAATCACTCAAGAGCTCCTTTAGATCATTCTAGGATGTTTATTATTATTTCTTTTCAGCCCTTTGATAGACGAAAAAATGTCATATTTTTCCCCTTTACCTCTAAAGTATTCATAAAAGCTTGCACAAAAATCAGTCTCTGTAGCCTCAGTAAAATTTGCATATGCGTGTGCTATAAATATTCCACACTATGCCCCTGATCCATCTTAAATTCATACCAGTTTGACTTTATCCTTCAGTGACACATCATTAATTCTCTCTCTGTAGACAAGTATAGAGCACTGAGCCTCTGTTAATTATCTTCCTGCTAACACTAGCAAAATCTAGTGAACGTGTGTCTCTTTCCCCACTTCAGTATCTTAACTGCAGAAGGATCCAAACTACATTTTGAAAGCACAGTATAAATATTGTAATGTGTACACACTGAATACGCTAGAAACAACAACTGCAAAGACATAAAAGTCCTGTTAGGTCATCTAGTCTAGTTAGAGCAACATTTACAAGAAAAAGGGATGGGTATAAAGGGGACCTATCATCATAGTGGAAGACTGACTTCTTAATTCTTCAGTTTTACTTAGTGGAGGGGGCAAGAACAAGAAAGTTGGTAGGTAAGAACTCCTGCTATGACAGCTTTGAAGCCTAAAGGTTAGAGCTCTAGAATTAAACAACCATAAGGTCAAACATTGAGGGCAGCAAGTCAGATCAGAGCTTGGAGGACTACGGAGATTTGGAAGCTGTGATCTAAAATATCAGGGGCATATAACAGAGGCATGGAAACACTGGATCCATGCAAAGAAGACAGGAAGGCGCAAGAAAGTCTGAGAATAAGTTAGTCAAAATAAGGAAGTCAAACCAAGTCCTGTCTTAGAGGGCAGGACACAGGCAATCAAAAGCACAGGCTTTGCTGCCTCTCTATTAGGGAACAAAGCCAATATCCCAGCAAATGCAACACAGTCTGAGCTTTAACAACACAGGCTGCAGCCTGTGTAGTCAGGACACTTCTCTGTGACGACTTAAGCTCTTTGGTAGGGGACAGTCAGGAATGGCAGAAGAAACTGTTTCTCCTGCTCAGAGTTAAATCATTTGTCCCAGTATGATTGTTATAAGAAATGAGGGTGGGGGATAGGCAGGAGTAAGGGGATAAAAAATACTTATTAAGAAAGGAGAAAGATTTTTGGCTAGAACAGGCCATCTGCAGGGTCTAACACCCTGGCCTTCCCTCAAAGATCTGACATTTTAAAAACGTCAAGAACTCTTTACTTGTTTCTACATTATCACATCTATGGAGCTGCTGCTGGAGAGGTTGACAGCATTTGCTGTCTTTTTTTCTTTCCAGAACAGTACTGGCCTTCTTAATAAGAACCTATACATTTTTCTCAGTGCCTGTATTTCTGGACCTCTTGAAGGCTTCTTTTCCACTCCTTTGACTTGAGCATTCAGAGATCGTAAGAATGGATGAAAGAGAGTAAAATGTGAAGTCATGTCATTAAATATTTATTTCATTTGCTACAGGTTGTGACATTATTTTTAAAATTATATTTTCACTAAAATTTAGTTCTGATGAAAACTTCTGAATGAGCTGCAAGTGAAACTATGAGCTAATATGGCCAGACATGAATAAAAATCCTCTATGGCAGATTTTAGAGTAACTCAAAGTTCTTTCCATTTGTAAATAAATTAGAAGTGTGTAACAGATAAAAAGGAATATGGATGATTCTCTGTGTCACAGCCAGTAAATATGACGACTCAGACTCATGCACACCCCTTCCTTCTGAACAACACTTTCAGGGGTTTTGCCACTGAGCAGTGAGTTACATATCCTAGACAAAGCACTTATGCTGTCAGCTGTGCCACATTCATCATTACCTTTCATTTTCATTTCAACAGATTGTCAATATCACCCAGGAGCTCCCAGGCTCAATGTCGACGACAGCAGATAACTGAGGTGAAATCCGCAGTGCAAATCCAAAGGATTGGCTTTGGGTCAATGCAGAACATTGCTCTTTAACTATCAGAAGTGCAAGGGACTAGTTTTGGAGTAGGGAAATTAAAAAACAGCAGGGATACAAAAGCATCAGTTAGAGAAAGGGACAGACTGACAGATTCAGGTTGGTCTGAAATGGGGTCCAGTGCCATGGGCAGGGTGCGGAGAGGTTCCAGGGGGACTAAGTAGAGCCAGTCAAGGATGATTCTGCCCTCGGGCTTGACATCTCCTCTGTGGTCCCCTTCTACTTCCACAGTGAAGCACATCTTTCCTGGCAGCTCTTTCTTTTACCAGAAGATGTCACTGATGAGAGAGGCAGGGGGAAGAGGTGTGGTACTCCTGGCAGCATATGGCCAGTGTCACCCTATATACGGAAGCACTTCTGCAATAAAGCTGGCACAATGCCTGTTGTGACACCACCAAAGAGGAGACAGAAGGACAATAGGTTTGATACTTCTGAAATCCAGCACAGCCTGTTCAGCCAATGCTCAGCTTATTCTGTAGCAGCTGCTGTCTCAGATTTCTCTACTGTGGGTTCCTCCTACAGAAACAGTTTTAAGCAATGAAGCAGAGGGTAAGCACTAAATCTCTTATGTCAAAGATAAGGTCAGGAAGTGCCTGTATCTGCCCTCAAACAATTTCTCTCTAGCATCACCAAAGAAAGGAGCTACTATTGACAAGCAAATACTACCTCATATTGTGCTGTAGACAGAGAGTCCAGAAGCATCCTCATGTACAGCTCATACTCTAAACAAATTGAAAGGAAGTAAGACCATCAAAAAGTGTTAAATAGTTCAGAGATTACAGACTCTTGTTTGAGTTTGGCTCCAGGAAAATCATACCTCTTGTGCCATGACAGATGGTTTACTTATGCTACCATATACAGATTTGTTCAAAACCCAGAGGTGACCATGTGTATTTTCACTGTGCCAGTGTCATTCTCAGCACAGTTCACTTGCCCAGCTAGCTCCTTTTCCTATGAATTTCTTGCTTGTAATGCCTCTGCCCTCTCTTCCCTTCTCTTGTCTGTAAATGCTGGATTTTAGCAGGTAATTATTTTGTCAGCAAACATGGAGCAATTACTTTATTCCCCAATCAGTTATTCCTGGGAGAGTCAATGTAGATTTTTCTAAGATCACTAGCACCACCTCACTGTGTACAGCATCACAGTGCAACTTCATTTTTCATCTATAATATTTTAGTGGTATTCCATATACAACTCACTGTCCTGGGTGCCCAAGAGGATTGAAAAATAGATTTGGTCCCAAAATAAAGAATTTCAAGTGTCGTCTTTCAGCGCAGTGAAAAATAATTAAAAAAAAAAGAATAGGAAACTGCCTGATAAGTCAGATGAGAATTATCACTCCTCACATGTAACTGTCAAAGTGAAAGGTGGAAAAATAATTCACCAGTAAGTTACAGGCAGTAACAGTGTTGGGCCAGTTTGAGTCAGTGCAAATTAAGAGGACTTTTTGTTCAGAGCTTTTACTTATTCGAAAAAAAAAGTCTGATGGGATAAAGATAAAACAGCATTTTCTGCCAAACTGTCATGGTGCTTGGATTGACACAATGGATTAGCATGGATCTGATACTGATGAAAAAACACCAGCAAAGACATCCCTGGAGCATATTTACCAAGAAAGGATGCCCACACCTACCATTAATATGTCTCAATCTTAGACCATAACTCCTTTGAGATGAAGATGGCATAGCCCATTCTGTGTCACCTTTATGACCCAGAAGGCCCACAAACATTACAGCTGATAGCTAGCTTGTAATTGTGGTGGTGATGACTTTGTCATCCATTTACTCACTCAATATTAAATAATGCAATAAACTTGGGTTTATTGATGGTAACATCAGGATGTTACCAGCACGATTCTCACACTTGAGAAAAGTGGTGGACTGATTTTCCTAATTTTTCCTGGAAGGTGAACCATCAATTGATTATTTTTTAGAGGGCTGGGAGGTGAAATTGCCATCAAAAAATGAAAACTTTTTTTGTGGTACTCTGGCTCAGAGTGACCTAACAAATGAGTCACTGTTGCACTCTGGTATGTTTAGAACTGTTTAGGCTTATGTACACAGATACTCTGGTCCTGCAGGACTTTACTTCACAGAATTATAGAATCTGTGAGTGAGAGAGTGAGGCAGTGAGGCCCACACAAGCAGAATTAAGAAGACAAGAGCTTTGTGAGCTGATTCCAAATAGACAAGACTTTTGAGCAAAATAATGAGACATCTGTCAGTGCTGCACAGAGATAAATGATCAGGCAGCAATCAAGGGGCAGGTTGGTGTTTAGTCCACCTTTACACATCTCAGGTTGCTGGACAAGACATTAAAACAGCTGCACACTCTGGCAGACACCCACACAACATCTGAAAGACACTTGAGCCTGCAGGAAGCCATACTAGAAGGTCAGGGCACAGTCTGACCTCAACATCCCACACCTCAAACGCAATGTCAGACTCCGAGAAAGCTAACGAGACAGGCAAGAGTACATTTGCATGAATTGTCAATGTGTGCTAGGATGCCCAATAGGCATTTGTTCTCAATGCTAGTAACAGGCAAGGCCAGCTTCAATGAGCTACTATTTCCAAGTGGGTCTCACTTTTGTGTCCCTAGTACAGCCTGCTGCACCTCCTCAAGATGGTGACAATCTAATGTGGCTAAAAGAGGTTCCTCTTACCTTCCCCTGTCTCCCCAGCAAAGCCAGTTTGCATGTCTGCTCTATTAATAGCACACTACTGCTTTTCCTGGCAAGCTCCTCCTGCCCATAGGAGAACAGGGAGGGCTTGTAGAAAGGAAAGTCTTTGAACCAGAGAGTCAACAGTGCTGTTACAGTGATGACAACCTATGTTCAAGTAGTTCTGAAACAACAGGGTATGTTTCTTTGTGAAGAGATACAGTCCCTCCACAGACACAAGTGGAACCACCGACTCATCATTTCAAACAGTACAAGACACCATGAGTTGAATGCATTAACATTAGTAGAAAAATTGAAGAAACGTAGCCACCTTGACCAACTGAGAACGGAGTGGAGGATATCAAAAATGCCAAAGACAGGTTTTTTCATTCATTCATCTCTGGAAGGGTGAGCAGGTAGCTGGTGCAGGTAGCTGGTACAGGTATGATTCTCGAGAGAAGGGTAAATAAATGTTTAAAAACCTAATAGCCTGAATGAACACACTAGACAGCACATGTGACTAATTTGGCTGAACCTGATGAACATCTGTCTATGTGAAAAAGACGTGAAACACTGCCTGAACCAGTCTCAGATGTTTTAGCACTTACTTTTGAGAAGGACAGCTGGGGATTGGTGAGCCATCAATGATGGAAGCAGCATAAGTACAAGATCTGTGTTTAAAAGAAACGGGAAGGGAGAAAGGAGACAAGTACTGAAAACAGCCCTGTAGTGAAGGACCTGGAGGTAATGTAGGGTGAAAAGCTGGACATGAGCTAGACATGTATGCTCACAGCCCAGAAGGCCAACCATAGCCTGGTCTGCATTAAGAGAAGCATGACCAGCAGGTCAAGGGAGGTGATTCTACTGCTCTACTCTACTCTGGTGCAACTCTACCCAGAGTACTGTCCAGCTCTGGAGCCCTCAGCACAGGAAAGACATGAACCTGCTTAAGAACATCCAGAGCAAGGCCACAAAAATTATCAGAGATGGAACACCTCTCCTGTAAAAAAAAGGCTGATAGAGTTGCAATTGTTCAGCCTGGAGAAAAGAAGGCTCTAGGGAGACCATATTGTGGTGTTTTCAATACTATATCTTATTATAATACATCTTATGTATATCTTACAGGGCTCATATAAGAAAGGTGAGGACAGACTTTTTTAGAAAGGCCTATTGTGATAGGGTAAGGCTAATGGTTTTAAACTAAAAGAGAGTAGATTTAAACTACATCTAAGGAGGCTATTTTTTATGCTGAGGGTGGGAACAGGTTGCCCAGAGAGGTGGTAGAAGCCCCGTTCCTGGAAACATTCAAAGTCAGGATGGATGGGGATGTCCCTGTTCACTATAGTGGGGGTGGACTGGATGACTTTTAAAGCAGTCTGTAATTCTAAAAACTCAGCAACTTTACCTTCAACTTCCAAAAAGAAAAAAAAAAAATCCTGGAAAAATGTAAACTTGCTCTTAGCACCCAGATGACAAACAAGGAGTTGAATGACAGCTAGCATGATGGTGTTGCCTAAAGTTTTAAGTGTATTTTGTAGATTTTTAGAACTTTTAGGGTTATGTGAAGCTTCCTGTATTGATCGCATATTAGAAGCCACTAGGCACATTCCTGGGTACTATCTTGGACTTTTCTATGCCTTGCCAAGGGCATGATGTTTTGAAGAAGCCACCTGCAGATAGATTGAAGACAAAACAGAAGAAGAGGGCCAAACCGCATGTGGGGCCTCTCCAAGGGGCTGAGCTGAAGACCACCGGGGGTGGGCTATTGGAAAACCTAGTGCCAGGGTTGGCTATAGATATCTATATGTTAACTACTTAAAAAACATATAAAAAGGGGTAATCCCTTGGAGCGGCGTGCGCATCCATGTACAGGATCCTGAAGGTGTGGAAGCTTCCACACCTTCCAATTAAAGGTAACTATCTTTCTCCATTAACTTTGTACTGAGTATCTATTTTCCAGAAAATTCACTATCAATGGCTTAAGAGTATTAGTGCAGGTGTGAAGCAGTAGCTGCTACATGTTTTGACTTTACTTATGGTTTTGGCATTTTCATGTGTCTGTCTCATAAGCAAGCAAAAAAAGAAAAATCATTCTAGATGGATATACACTAGCAGAGATGCAAACTAAAACCAAAACAAAAGTATATTCAAAGAGTAGTTATAAAAGTTCCTAGTCCAAATAGAAGAGGTATCAAGCAGTATTATATGGATATTCATCATGGAATACACAGTATGTTTGTTAAATTTGCAGGTGACATGAAATGGAAGAGGGATACAGATAATCTTGGATACAGGATTGGAACTGAAAATGCTTTTGATAAATGGGAAAATTCTGAGAACAACTGGATGAAATTCAATATGCATAGAAACAAGCAGCTGCTCAGTAGCCAGCAACAGCTGGCTCAGTAGAAAATTATTAGAAAATATCTGGGGAATGTGGTGGATGATATGGTCAGCACAAATCAACAGTGTCGGTATGGTGAGCAAGACAAAGGCCATTCTGGGATATACAGGCTACTGTTTAACACATAGCAAGTAGGAACACTCCTCTCAGTGTGCACAGCACTGAAGAGGCTTCAGCCAAATGTTATGCCCAGTTTCAGGCACTGCTGTTCAGGAAAGCTTTAGGACAACTGGAGGATTCCAGAAGACAGTAAGTTGACACTATAAATGAGAATACATGTGGATGGAAGAATTTAACTAAGCTTGAATAAGAAACTAAATGAGGGAGAAATAGCAGAAAAAAATGCTTATAGAATGACTGAAAAGGTTTTAGGAGTTCAGGTATAAGTAAAAATGTCCAGTGTTATAGTGCATGCCTTGCTTTTCCCAGGTTACAAATGAGCAGTCTCGAGGGGCCAAGAACAGACCCTAACTGCTTTTCCCATCCAGGAAAACAGACTAGGGACTGAGAGACAGAAAGTCAAATCCTGATCTGTCAGCAGAGACAGCCTGATAACCCACAGAATCCCCTTACTATTACAGGGTATTTGAAGTGCATATGTAAATATGATGCTGTCAGAGCCTTGATTTACATATAAAGGAGCAATAAATATAAGTGGTGTTGGCTCACTGGAAGAATGACCACCGGTGAGGAACAGGAGAAAAGAATGTGCTACATAACCCATGTCCACAGAGTAAATTTTATAAACTGACACCTAATAAGGCAGAACTATATTATTCCTTCAATAACAATATGATACAGGGAGCAAAGGGGAGGTGTGATAACCATTTAATTTTCCTTTCCTGCCACTCCATTCTTATCTCTGTTTCTTTCCTAATTGTCAGTTCTAATTTCAGCACTGTTTAATTGTTCCCATGATTGACTTGTGCTGGAGGGATGGAAATGAGCGTGATAATATGATCATGATTTTTTCCAAAGAAACACATGAGAGAAAGCATAATGCAGCATGGTGAGTAGAGAAGAAGCAGTGGCAGCTGCTACTGAGAAGGGTCTGCCTAGCTGATTATATTCTGCCTCTAAATAGACACAAAAAAAACTCTTGTGGAGATTACCATTATTTATTCTAGAAATTTGACAGTAGGCTGGCTAGGTACAGGGCAGAAAAAGAGAATAATTGCATTTTCCCATGCAGAATATAGCCTAGGATGGCTCTGAAGGGAAGTCTAGAGCTGGTTGAGATATGTTCATTCTTAGATACTGTCATTTCTTCTTTTGGCAAATCATGGTAGTCTGAAAACCTCAATGCAAAAGCAGCTTTGAATTCAATCATCATTTAAGGTGAAGCTTTAAGGTCTGAGCAGCTAGGAGATGAGGCAAAGCACAAGCTAAAGCACAAAGCAAAAGGAAGCAAACTGTCTGTTATCAAATGGTTTTCCTGAACAGTTCAGGAGCAAGAATTCTCTAATTTCTCTCCTTAGCGACTCCATCAATTAGCAGATAGCAAAGGTGAACACCTCAGGGCCTGTGTTTTCTGCTAGAGAATAGGTCTGCATCTTGTCACTGTCATTTCTGGTGGTAAGTGGGAAACTGATAAGAAAGTGGAAGTTTCCATAAGCACTGGACAATGTGCTGGGCAGCACAGGCCTTTCCTTTTCTAAGACTACCTCCTCTGCAAGTAAGAGTAGTCTGCTTCTAAAATCCCATTCCACCATGCCTCTATAGTTTATAACAAAAGAAAACATTGTTTTGAGGATGAGCTAGTTCTTTGAACATGTCTGTACAGCATAAATACAAGCACAGGAAGATGAGAAACCACGCTTAACAAAATATAGTGCATAGAGAAAACAGTCTGGGAGATCTTGACAGGCTGGAGGAATGAGCCAACAGAAACCTTTTGAAGATCAAAAAGAAGTGCAATGTCTACAGTTGGGATTGCCTAACACCGCACACTCGTACATGCTAGGGGCAAAATAGATAGGTAGCGGCTTTGCAGAAGAGTACTTGAGGGGTCCTTTTGAGCAAGTTGCACAAGAGACAGCAGTGTGCCTTGCAAGGAAGGCAGATAACCACATACTAGGCTACATAAGCAAGTGCAGAACCAGTAAAGGGGAGTGATTATCCTACTTAGCACTAGCATGGTCACACCTTAAACACAGTGTCCAATCTTGGGCCCTATAGAGCAAGCAAGACATTGACAAACTGCAGAAAGTCCAGCAGAAGAACACTGAGATTGCTGAGAGGCTGAAGCATAGGCCATCGCAGGAGGAACTTCTTTGTATAGCCCAGAGATCAGACCACTAAGAACAGGCAGGAAAGAAATTGCAGTCTCCCTGTGCCATAAACGGCAGAGAAGAAACAATCTCTTCTCAGAGCTGCAGAGTGAAAAGGCAAGAGGTCACAGCCACATGTTACAAGAAAGGAAAAATAGGTTGGATGTAAGGAAAAAAAAAATCTTCACAGCATGAATGGTTCAGCCCTGAAGCACATGCCTAGAGAAGCTGTGAAATCTCCATTCTTGGAAATACCTGCAACTTCACTGGATCAAGTCCTGAACATCCAATCAAAATTTCTTAGCCCAGTATGGACGATGGCTGGACTGGGTGAACTCCAGAGGTCCCCTCCGACTTAACTTTTTCTACGTTTCCAGGAACATCTTTAAGCTTGCAAATGAAACACTATGAAGTCAGGAAATATCCTCATGTGCTTCAGCTCATCTTCTGTCTTGGGCATTCCAGCTACACACTGCAGGTGGCAGAGAAGCAACAGTAAAGAAGCAGCAGCAGTGCAATTGTCCTCACAGTGCCTGAAGGATGTAAACAGGGCAAGGTCTGTAGGAAGAGGTAATCTCTTTTATTAGACATATAGTTAGAAGAACTTGCATGGGATTTCAGGCACGCGAATGCTTCTTCAGCCCGAAAGTAGAACCAACCCACTTCAGTTCTAAATGCAGATTGAAAATAGTTACTCTGAATTTAGCTAGCTATATTTATCAACTAGACCATCTGAGAAAAAAAGAACTACATAATTGGCACTTGTGGAGTGGAAAATATATTAACTACTTTTCATCTCTCCTCTTGATATACCACCTGAAGGAGAAAGAGTGATATTTTTGCCTATAGAATATGAGGGTGGGAAAGAGGTTTGAAGCATGACAAAGCAGTTCAGTATGGCTAAGCACAGCTTCACAGGAGCTGGGGAAACTTGAAACACACATGGCACAACACATGCATATGTGCTAAAGCCCAGTGTGAGATTTTGGACAAGGTCACTGAGTAAAGGTGGCTCCACAGTGCATGCTACACCAATCCCTGCTCACCAGCATAGACCATGTGAGCGATGCTTGGTTTTTCCTGCCACTTGGGAAGTCCACGCATCAGCAGCTGGCTAAGCAAAGGCCTCATCCGCTGCATCACTTGTGACTTTCCCACCATATGCCAAAGGTTCCACCTGTCCCTTCAGCCACAACTGGCTGACAGAAATTGTCACCTCAGTCCCAAGATGCTCATCTGAGCCTCCCACCTTCATCAGGGCTTGGCTGAGACTCGAGGCTGCGCTCACCACAGGCTCCATTCATCATCACAGACACTAGCTGGATGCCCTGCTGTCCCCAGGATCCCCACCTGACACCAGAGCAAGCCCCTATGCCTGAACTCTGCCTTCCCTCAAATGCATTTAAATCTGAGATTTAAGGCTGGACCCAGGTTTGATTTAGGATTGGCCCTGTGAGACACTGGTCTGACATCTCACTGCCCCATCCCAAGGCTACAGCAGGATCCCCAAATTTACTGCAGGCACCCATTGCTCCTGCATAAGTGTTAACCTCCAGTTATAAATCATCTCCTCCCCAAGCCAAAGTCAGCCTAACGCACCTCTTTTGGCTGGCAGCACTGCTCACCTACCTACTCCTCATGGGCCCAACTGCTTCATGCTGGAGTACAGGTGTTGGGACATGCAGCCAGGCTTTTGGAACAGCCCTTTCACCTCCCCATTTACTTCTTATACTAATTAGCAATGTTTCTTGCACTAATTATTGTTTTCTACAGTTTTGTCTAAGAATGGCTCAATTAATGCTATTTCAAACCTCTTCAGACAAGCAACACTATACGTCTCTTGTCTAAAAGAAATAAAGAGATAGCTAGGATATTCTCAGAAACCCTACAGACTGAGGAATCTCAATCCCAAACACACTTTGGAGATGGAGGTGGGCTCTGTGCCATGTCTCGGAAGAAGCCAAAAGTCAACAGAAGAGGAAAGCTGGAAAGTAGTCACTCTGTACCAGGAGGAAGGCTTCTGCTCCTCAAGAAGACTTCATTAACAAACATTTTAGTACCAACCAATCCAGTGACAGACACTCAGTATTTACCTGCTTTTAGAGAGAGATATCAAATATCAAGATCAGTCAAGATTGAAGGAAGAACAGAGTCCTGCAACAGTAGAGCTGGGCTTCTGATCCTCACAAAGGAGAGTTACCAGTCCACGATCTCAAATGGCTCAGGTGCTCAACCTTGAGGGGAAAAGGGTGGAGGCCCAAACCTCTCCTTTTAGTATTTGCTGTTAATTAAGTGCTAAACAGCTTAATCATGCACCTGCCTTGCTTGGTTCTTAAGCTTCATGTAAGAGACCCTAATGCCCAAGTTTGGTGTAGGAGTTGGCTGTAGTGAGCAGCTAAGCCTCAGTTTATACTGAAAATTATATGTATGGAATACTTTTTTGGTCAGTTTAGGGTCACTTGAAGTGTCTTCTTCTCTCTTCAGGTGCAGCTTTTCAATTCACATCCCAATATGGTACACAATGTTTAGCACTGACTTAGAGGAGCTTTAGCTGAAAAGTAAAATCACTTAACAGGATCAGTTCTGTTCTAACTCAAACCAGGGCAGCCCTCCAAACTGAGGAGGAGCTGAGTGAGACTTCAAGCAAAGCAACTGATTCACTGGACACTTTGCCATGCAGAATCACCCGAAAGAGGTAGCGAGTAATCATCACGGATGACTCCTTGCTGCAGAGGACAGAGGCAACCATCTGCCAACCTGACCAGTTTTCCAGAGAAGTCTGTTGTGTGCCAGGGTCCATTTGAAGGGTTGTATGTATTTGTTCTGCAAGCCTTGGTGAAGTGTCCAAACCAGGCTGCTGCAACTGGAGTAACCTAGAGCTCAGATTCGCAGAGCAGCTCAAAGGCTACATAGGCCTATTGCACTGAGCAGAGGCAGCACTATACTGTATGGAAGAGACAGGATGAGGGCAAACTTTCTCAGTTACCTTTGGCACTGAAACAGGCTGGATGCTATGTTGAAACAGATGTGTTATCTGGGCAATGTAGTGGGGCCTAGGCAGACTCAGGCAGGTACCTGTGTCAAAGGCAAGCTCCATAGCTAGAGAACAGGAGCAAATAGTATTTGCATTAATAAATAAGTTTCTGAGGCTGCAACCAACCATCAATAATTACACTGCTACCTTTGGAGGCCAAATGGACACTGCACTTTAGGGACTGACAATGACTTAGGCATATACATCTGCCCTAACTCCACTTCAAGACTGATCTTTACGAAAGGAATCAGCAGGACCTTTCTGTGAAAATGCTCCATGAACACAGCCACAATCCAGCTCCAATTTTTCTGCATGGACCAGAAGAGCTGAAGACTCTAGGGTGAAGAAGGGAAACAGCAGGAGGCTTGAGGGAGGTTTACAATAGGACTGAGATAATTCAAAACTGTCTCTGTGCAGGGTAGGCTTCAGGAAGAAGGATAATATGGAATCCTTAAATTTGGCCCAGCCATCAGAAAGTATTTACGTGATCTGGGGACAGCTACTGAACAGCCACAGCTTTAAATCTCATCAGTATCACTGGGAAGACTGGTGTCAAATCAGCAGGTTCCAGGATTAGATTAAAGAGATTTTTTCAATTTAAATCCTTAAACAAAACCAGAAGTTCTTAACAAGTCAAAATTAAGATAATTTTTAAATATGGGCTACTTAGTTGTTTTCCTCTATCCCAGTATCATAATCAGTTTTGTCCCAGAAACATAACCTATGTGTAGTCCAAAGCATTGCCGCATTCAGTCTTGAAATCCAGATTTACCTGTTTGGAAGCAATGTTCCCCGCTGCAGACAGAGGTAAATTATCTCTACATTATGCATCTTAAATAGAAAAAAAACAAGGTAAGGCCAGACTTGTTCTGAGACACTGCAGGCAAGTTGAATTGTTTAGTTTGTGTATTAGGAATAAAAAAGAAAAGTTTTCTGGTATTCATACAGTATCAGGCGCTTCAATAGATCTTATTCTTTTACCATAGTCCTAATGTAAAAGTTTAAACTGTAAAGCACAGTCTGATCTCTTAGGTGGCTTTCCAGCATGTCAGCCTAGACTTCCCACTCCCTGGTGCCTTTATTCTCCTCCTGTAAACCTTTTGAATGTATTGGCTGATTTCATCCAAACTTCAGAGGGGAACAGTCTTAAAAATAACAAAGTTTCACATTTTATAAAACAGGTGGCTGTTTTATGGGAGATGACTGGGGTCCACCCCATCACTTTTCATTCTGCTGGCCAGTTTCTACAGAATATGGGAGTCTATGTATCACATAGACTATCTAGTCATGGCTAGGCTTCGTGAACGAAGATCCAGGGAGGGCTCCACCCACGCTCCTCATCAGCGCCTTTTCCAAGCGCGCTGATAAAAAGAGGATAGCAGATAGCACCCTCGAGCCTGCGCTATGGATTTTTTTTAGGTGAGACACAGCATGCGCAGAGCTGGACCCACCCTTTAGTCCTAAGGTTCATCTGCCAGGGCCTAGCAAGCTTGGACGCTGGCAGTGAAGTCCTTAGGGCTGAGGTTTAACAGTTTCTGGGTTAGATCACTCTAAACAGCCAGCGGCAAATGAGGTGCTGTACCACACAGGCAGATGTGACTACAAAAGAGAAAAGTGATTGCAGCTTTCCTAAAGCTTTCCCTGCCCTGCCAACACCCCATTTCCAATAAGCTAGGGATTCGCCACATGCGACAAGTAGTTGAGAAATTTGTTTCTCAACACCTCAGCATTTTAAAACATCAGTGGTTTGCTTTTTAGAATTTATTGTTCATAGTTTATTTATGAAGAATCTCTGTGTCTGCCCAGCCCACTGTTACTAGAAGCATTGAGATTTGTTATTTGAAACAATCATAATAGCTATTTGGAGTCTATATAACCTGGAGAAGTAGTATTCAGGCAGTTTAGGATCAGGTTAAACACAGCTATCCTCAGAGTTAAAAAAGGAGATTTTTTTTTCTTCAAATTATCACTCTAATGGAGTTTTCTCAAGCACTTCCCTCTTACCATTTCTTTGCATGTAGAAATTTTAGCATGGTAACAATTTTCTCCTTTGCTACTTGTGTTTGAAACAGACAAAAAATGCAATGTGGGTCTAGTGCTGGAAAGCCACACAGGCTGTGGGATAACCACACATTTAAAAGTGTGTGCTTTTACATACATATACAAGAAAAAGTATGTGAAAGATTTGGACCAACCCTGTAGGGTCACATGGAGAATTATACAGTTGATATTCAGCTTCTAATCTCACTGTGGAATGTAGGATAGTCTATGTATTTCTTTTTTTTTTTTTTTCCTTTCCCAAGGTGAAAGCAAGACCAGTGAAACTGATGTTCCCAACTGGGGTATCTCCAGGATAACTTAATGAAAGAAGCTCTAGAAAGCAAGAGAATTCAGTCTGTTCCAGCTGGTCCTTTCTCTCTGCTGAGGTTACCAGTATCCTCCTTCAATTCAGAATAAGCATGGCAGTAATGTCACTTACAGAAGGAAAGTACATTACAGCCATCAGTCTACCCTGTAAAGATCACAGAATAGATGCTTCTAGGATGTGTCAACCTCATTAGTCTTGACTACAGTAGCATAAACATTAATTTACAGCATTCTCAGTCACAGAACTCTCTTGTTTAAAATGTAGAGATTATACTATAACACAGCAAACCAATCATTGACAAGTCATTGACATGAAGTCTTCCCACATCTGCAAAAGAAACAATGTTCTGCTCCAGTCAAAAGCTGTTAAATATGAAACTACACGTGCCAAAGTGAAAGCTTGCACTGTAATTTCTTATGCCTCCTCTCACATCTGAAGAAGATGGAAAAGGAGGTACTCATCTATGGTACTCAGCAGCAGCATATGTGAGGGCATCACAGCTCTGTGATATTTGCCATCACCTGAGAGAAATGTGACCACCACTCTATATATTACAAGGCACCCACCTGATTGCATCTATATATATTTTGAATTCTGCACTGCATGTAACCAGGCATATTTCCAAGCATACATAACTCAAAAAATTGCTAAAGGTTTAAATAAGTTAAAACCCAAAACCACCCAGTGTTGGACAACTTGCACAAGGTCATATGGAAATCTGTCACAGAACAACTTAATTCCCTCAAGTCCATAAGTAGCATCTTAATAGATGTCCATTGCCTTTTCAAATGTACTGTAAATATTATTCTCTGCAAGCTTCAGTACATTTTCACGTTAAGAGGAAAGGCACATGGCACTGGCCTTCTTTCCACGTTAGTCACATGAGAAACTACATTTTTTCAGCAAGGTGGAATTTCTTTGTTATGAGATGTAAAATATTCCCAATATTGAATACTTACTTTCTCTCCATAAGTCAGCAGCAGAAAACAACTTTGACCTAGTTGGAAACTAACATTAAGTTACCATACCACTTCTCTTCTTGTCCATTAGCACTAATCCTGAACTGCCCACATGCAACACTACACTACATTCACTAACAACATTGACAAAATTTTCAAAGGTGCTTCCAAAAGTTTTTCTTTTTCTTTTTTTTTTTTGTATTTTACAAGCCCTATTTATTCATTTTCATATGCTTATTAAACAGTGTTTATTATCTATTTATGTTGCTTCCATAAGCAGCATGAACACAGCTCAAGGAATAGAAGTAGCTGTACAAACATCATATTCTCACCTATATTCACAGGACTTACTTTGCTGTAAAAAAGAAAAATAATTTATACTTGTTGAATGTTAACAGATAACATAGTGAAAAACATTTAGCCCTTCCAGCAATGTCACAAAATGAAAAAAACATTATACCTGATATAATTCATTGTTTTAAAAGTTCTTGAGTCTCAGATTTTTGCTTTCTATAAGGTTTTAAACAGCAGGTCTTACATGCTCACTAACTACCTTCTGAAGCATTTATCTTGACATTCTTGACCCAGAGACAAAAATCTTCATCTTTGTAAGCAACATCTGCAGTACAGGCAGCTCTTCCTAGAGCATGAATGAAACAAATGGAAAACAAATCTTTTCTCCCTAATCTGAGGAAAAGGGACTACAGTTTAGGCAAGGGGGATTTCTCCTTCTTCTTCAGCAAAGTAAGTACAACAAAGTAATCTCCAGCACTTGAGTGGGTGAAATCCATTGAAGTCTCTGTTCCTGACAACTGACTCAAATGAGCATAGCAACTTACAGAGCACTTGAATATTTTCCAACCTGCCTAATTCAAAGTTCCTCAAAACCAACAGAAACAATTCTTTCCTCTCCGAACTTCAATGAGCTTCATTTAAGGTGCTTTTATATTTATGTTTTCCAATATCTGCAAGGGAATATATTCAGGAATTGATTTTTGTTAGTCTCTAATGATTTTTTTTCAGTAACAAAGGGCTAAAAATATTACAGAAAGCACTAACTGGGCTGTGACCATGAATAGCAAAGCACTACGCTGTGCTATGAAAGCTAGGTCTGGGTGACAAGCAGAAAAATATGAAAAGGCATGTGATTGATTGCCATCAGTTTACTGGAAAGCTTTACCAGAAAGTCATTAATTGACTTCAGTTTATAGTTCCTTGCCAACAGTACAGAAACAGGTGGAAAGGACCAAATTAATAGTATTCACAGAAACATTCCTCTTTAATTGCCTGCCCCTGACAATAATTTTTACTTGAATAAATCCTAAAATAAAACCTATGTCCTAAGGACCTTGCTGCCAGCGTCCAAGCTTGCTAGGCCCTGGCAGATGAACCTTAGGACTAAAGGGTGGGTCCAGCTCTGCGCATGCTGTGTCTCACCTAAAAAAAATCCCTTGCGCAGGCTGGAGGGTGCTATCCGCTATCCTCTTTTTATCAGCGTGCTTGGAAAAGGCACTGATGAGGAGCGTGGGTGGAGCCCTCCCTGGATCTTCGTTCGCGAAGCCTAGCCATACCAAATCCTAAAAAAAAATGCATTAAATGTCAGCAGAGTTTCTGTTTCATCACTAAAGTTACCACTAGCAGCATGTGCCCTGCAGCAAACAGCTTTCTGGAAGAGTGGCCACAACTCAGGTACATTTTGTAAAACTTGTTGACAACTGTAAGCAGTATTTAAACCAAAACCCTTGCCCTGGAAACTTGTTTCTGGACAAGTTGTCCTAGCAATGCTGAGCTCCTTCAGTGAATAAGGAGATCAGGACCATCTGGAGACCATGCACAGAACCAGAGATAGAGCTCAGGTTGAACTTTATATCATAGCCTCAACATCTTTCTCCAAGAATGGGAGAGTCATGTGGGGTCATAAAGACACAAGGCCACTCAGAGGTCTACAAAGAACAAAGACCCTGTTTACTGAGCATGAAAAGTGCAAAAGATCTTTGAAGCAAATCAATGTGTTCAGCAGATAAACACACAGGACTTTTTTTCCCCCCTAGGATTTTTTTCACATATTTTATATAAATAATCTCCTAATATGTTGTTCAGAATTTTGCTTACAGTTCCCTGAACCTTGTATTTTCCAAGTATTTGCAACTGTCAAACCCCTGTATCACTTTGAACTACGAACCTTAAAAATTTGGGTGAGGGATTATTCTTCTGTAATTCAGCATCTGAGTACCTCCGTAATTCCCAAAAGGCAGCGAAAGATTCTGCATTAGCTGCACTGCTACTTGACAGCGGCAAAGCAAGGATCTGCATGGAAGAATCTCTCAACGGCAAGGCAGGAGGGCAAATGGGAAAGTGGATCCCTTTGCAGTTTGTGACAATGTGAACTTGCAAGAGGTGGTAATATATACACACACACACTTTTTAGAAAAAAAAGAAGAATGAACTTATGTTGGGAAAATACACCATAAGCAGTAAACTGTAATTACAGGGAAAAACAGGCACTATATTTTCAAAGGACTCTGTTATGTTTTGAGTCACTTTCTCCTGTGGTTTTCTTGTGGCAAAGCACACAAATATACTCACACACACTTTCCATCCCTCACTTCCACTCCCAATAATAGCAAAAATAAACATGAAAAATAATATTTAAAAACTCTGTATTCAGTAATATTCACACCAAAGTATATGTATAGATATATTCATTAAAATTATGAACATTTCTAAATATATTTTATGTATCATACATATATTTATATGTATAATTACATATCCACAGAAGTAGTCTTGCTGTGCTAAAGCCAGCAATAAAAGCAAAAACAGGTTTCACAATAGGACACCCATATATGCATATGTACTGGCTGTTTGGCTTGTGAATTTATTTACAACTTAACTATATCATAATAAATGCTTATTGTTCTATTGTACAAACGTAATAGTAAAGGTTCAGGTTGGGTTTTTTTAAATACAAAGACTGCAAATGAATACATGAAAAAATTACACACCATGTACAATATTTATAATTTATAAATGCAAAGTTAAGACCTCTTTAAATTATTGCACTTGCATATTTTTTTACAAAGATAGTTTATATGTATCATATATATATATATGTGTGTGTAAATATATATATATATAAAACAAATTTTTCAGCTCACTATATGTAGTAAAGTTGAATGTTGTTACCTTGAAGTTCATTCTTCCTCACATAACAGCCCAACCTGAATTTTGAATATATATGAATCTACTCTACAAATCAGTTTGATCTACCCTACAAAGCAGTCCGTTATTTTAGGTCTTTTGACAGAGTGTACACCCGTATTACAATTGAGCACAGTTTTTGGTCAGAAAGCAAAACAAGAGTTATGATGTGCCTTTGCTAGACTGGGATATTTAACCTAAAGTTGGAACATGAACTTCCTCATAGTAGTGTGCAGAAAGCCTTTTCTGTGTTTTGAACGAACAAATTAGTTGTTCTACTTCACAGAACTGCTTCTATATCACAGTGTTTGAGGCAAATGCATTATTTCAAGAGGGTCATAATTGTTTTGAGCATCTAACAATATTTTTTAACATGAATAGTGCTATTTGCTATCCCTACAATTTTAACACGAAATGCTCTAAATGCAGTCACAACAAAATGATCACACTGGTCTAAGTTTGAACACACTAAAGAAGTCTGTGCCACATAAGAAGATGAATTCCACACTGCATGTCCTCTCCAATGTAAATGTTTTAACATGTAGTCCAACTAAAACCAAAACCAAACCATTGCATTTCTCTAAAGGTTACTTATTTAAAAAATACTGCCATGAGTTGAATCATTACAGAAGAAAGTTGCACTACCATACAAAATTCATAGATTAATTATAACAATTGTGGTTTTGTCAGTGCTGTAATAAAATATGCAAGATGCCAAATGACTATCATGCTATGTCAACTATTTTTCTCACTTAGTGCACGCCTTTTAGGCATCATTTCATAATACATTAGAAATGCTCAGATATGGCTTCAAACAGTCCTTTTACATTTACTGGGCTGAGAAGCAAAAAGGAATTAGAATTATTAATGAAAATAATGCAGTTCTGGGAGTATAAAATCTAACTTCTAGGAAAGGAGAGATCTGTTAGGATTTTTTTATACATTTCTATTGATCTTGGGCAAGATCACTGCTAGCAGGATAAAAATGTAAGAAAGAATAGCTTTTGGCAGTCTTAATGTACTTATGAGTTCAAGTCCAGAATTTCAAACAATTAACTCTCAACATGTACTTGAGCCATGATATTCAAATGCAGCTTCAAAGTTTTAATTTTTGGCAGTTTTGACTTTGCAAATGCGGGCATAAGTTTGCTTCCACACAAAAATTACATATCTGAATCTGCACTCTGTAAATGCTAAAAGAGACTAAACTTGTTTAGAAAATACAGCCCATGGTGGCTATTTTTTTTGGTCTAGGTGCTAACAAAGAGTAGTATTTTTTTATGACCTTCCTCCTTTTACACACCAGGAAAATAAACCAAACCACAACAACTGGAGCCAAAATTTTTAATTCTAACAGATATTCTACTAAAGCAAACGTGTGTTTTATGTGGTTTGGATAGTTCCATATTAGAAACAACCTGACAAATTTTCCACGGAAACATTCTATATCGGCACTTAAAACCTTCAAACATAAAATATTATGTGATACTGCCAAATATTTTGAATGGTAAGTAACAGAACTAGTGACATTATCTTTACTGTCAATAGTAAAAAATCAATTAAAAGTTTTCCACAACATAGACACAGTGTCATAAGGAATACTTTTGCAATGCTTGAGATCAGCATCCAAAGTGGGAGAATAACAGCAAATATACTTAACCCATGAAGGAAAAACCTTCCATCCAGTTGCTGTGGTATCTGAATTTCAGACAGTATTTTAGTAGTCAGTATAGACTTGGATAATTTCCATATAAACTAGGAACTGCGGATTGTGTCTCAAATTATTAGCAGATGAAAGGTTGCATCCGCACGATTTAGTTAGAACTGCCTTTTTTTAAAAAATCCAAAATTGTTTGCTGTGGTTAACAAAGAATTTCTGCACTTAAGAATTGGTAAAGTAAACTAAAAAAAAATATAGGGCTGCTGCTATGTAACCTGTATTAGACAAACTTCATAATGACTTTTCAGTCTCTGGGCTATCTATGTATTGCAGAGGCTTAGGTGCATTTATACATTATGTGATTATGTATCACAAACTGTACACATGTACAGATCCTGGTATGTGCTCAACCATAACAGAATGCAAAACTCAAGAGGCCAAGTCACTTAGATAAAACCCATAAGATGCTTATTAGAGCAACAAACACGAGATGGAAAAAGAGAACTTGCGTTCTGTCTTTAAGTCACCGATATTATTTGTTGCAGTTACACAAATGGCCAATTTATCATGGAACCATTACAAGAGTGTATTACTGTGAGAAAGTATACAATGCAGGATACGCTGCATGTGAAAGGTATGCGAGACTCTTCTCGCCACTGTGTGCATCAATATGAAGATTTTTTTATTTTCAAGAGAAAAACGAAGGCATATTAATTGTTACTGAAACATACTCTGTACAACTGCACTGAATTTAAAAGACTGGCATTAAATATAAAGTCTTAAAGTCTGTGCATAAGTTTGTAACGCTGAAGCCCAAGTCAGCACAGAACTGTAAACACTACTTTACTTTCCTTCAGTCAGCTATTCTTTCATAAGAAAGGTGGTTCTAAGCCCCGAAAGTTTCCTGAACTGGGAAAAAAAACAAACAGAGAGACAAAAGGATAAGCTTCCTAATTTCATTCATCTTGGAATGGGGGAAAAGACTAGTAGAAGACATGCAGTGTTACTGTGCCACACAAATCTAGTCAATACAAAAACGTTTTTGATTTATTGTGATGGTACCACAATCCCTCTTATCAGACCTGACTTCTTTGACAAGGCTTTTGTTCCCAGCAGATAGCAAACTTCAGGTATGTCTCTAATACATTTTAAAATATAGCTCAGCAGGTAGAAATAAAAATGATTACTTAATTGTGAGCTAGGCAAGGAAATGTTTGCTGTCACATTTAAATTTTAATCTGATTTTTCTGTCACTATGGATACAAAACCTTCAACTTGAAACTCTCTCATATCAAATATCCAGTTCTTCCAGTGTTTTAAGGGAGGAGTTGCCTAGATTTATAAATCATTCTGAAGAACAAAGCACCATCATAAGTTCTTTCAATGCTTTGCCTTGTGAGTGACAATTTGCATCATGATGCTTAATGAAGTACTTTAAAACTTTAACCTGAATGTTGGCTTTCCTTTAATTTGCAGCAAGAGAATTCACTGTAACCTAAGCATGAATTATAGTCTCTAAGGATTCTGCTGGGGTTCAAACTGATTACAAGTAGATCACACATAAACATTCACAATAGCAATGGGTATATTGTTCTATTTATAGCCAAAACTCCCAAGTGACACTGGTGTTAAAGCCAGCCACAGTACGGTATAGTAAAAGTACCATTGAAACCCCTACTAGAAAGTTACAATTTAGAAGTACCCCCTAAGATCCCCCCCACCCATAAGTTTTAAATTAAGGCCTCAGCAATGTAGCCTGTGAGATAAGGCCAGTCTTTTATATTCACATGTTCTTAAGTTCTCTTTTGATAGCTGACTCCAAAACATCCGGGTTGTCCTTTTCCCTCTGATGATGTTGTGTCACTGGTGTAGGTCAGGAGACTGGCTGCCAGAGTCATTTAGCTGAGGTAACTCCATAAGTGTTACCTTCCTAGGCAGATCTGCTTTGTAGTTAGCCATTTTGTAGCTTTTCTTTTTCCTTTTATCTTTTCAAATAAAAATGAAACAAAACAAAAAACAACCCCCCCAAAAAGAATTTATGCTTTTCAGGTTAAGCAATCTGTTGTTGCTGTTCAGTCATCGATCTTCACAGGAAGTGAATCTGAGGTCCCAGGAGCAAGAGACTGGGAGGTAATCCATATAGAGGCTTCCTCACCTCTTGTTACTTTCTCCCATTGGTTGAGATTGTCCCTGGAGATGCAAAAAAAGTCAGAGGTAAAGCACTGTTTGTAAGTTTACTAGGATTTATTCCTACTGTTTGCTGTGCTATACTTTGAGATGTAGCTTTATACCTTATATAAGTACCTGTATGTAATCCAGCTTTGATCATCTTCATGTTATTTCATCCTTCACCTTCAGTTACGCTATTGTGTAATTCTGTGTGGCTCATATACATGCTGACTATATATAAGCTTAGGGCATACCTTCCCAAGAACAAGCCCTGGAGCTAGAGGCTAGAATCTGCTTCCATTACAAATTTCTAGCCCTTTATGGCTGCAGAGAAAATCTCTCCACAAGGCAAGAGAGACATGTCTGCAAAGACTCTGGAGACAAGTGGCTTTCCTCGCTTTGGATTTCTGGGATTTTACCACAGCATATTTTGGACCTTTTCAAAATCACCACAAAGATCAGGACTCTTGCCAGGAAACTTCCATCACTGAAAACCACAGAAGCACATTAAGCACATGGGCTTGCCTCACAGTGTATATAAAATGTTGCATGCCAACACCATAGCATCAAATTTCTATTATGAATGTGGTGATCATACTATCAGTCTACTACATTTACGGAGTATTCCTTGAGACAGAATTTTTTTTTTTAGTGTCTCACAGCCTAGCCAACTCCCAAGCCCAAATTTTATTCACAAGCCACAAAATCCTGAGAAATTAAGCTTGGCAATGTTCTAACAATCTGAAAGGAGTGCAGACCCATAATCTTACTTGTACACTAGTACCACTCCAGTGACTCAGAAGTCTATGTTGATGATATCTAATAACAGACCATTCTTGCAACCTATGGCCAGATCTAGCATTCAGTCTTCAAATACAGAAAGAAAGCAAGAAAGCTCAACTGTTTCAATTTCATACTATCAGATATCTAATCACTAAAACAACAGTTCTTAGATGCCTTCACTAAACAAACAGGATGGTAAAAGTACTAAGGTCCTCTATGCTGTGTCATATTGTTGTATTACATCAGAATTTATGTGGCAGAGATTTTCTGAATATTATGTCACAGCTTTGCTGAAACCATTGATAAAACAGCAAATAAAGAGCTGAAAAGCAGAGAGAACAGGGAAGAAGAGAAAATGTTGCATTTTCTACAGATGGAGGAAGGCAGGATCTGATCTGAGTTTACAGAAGAAAGCTGGTGCCCTCTAGGGGAACTCCTACACCATTTTCTGCAGGGAGGTGGGAACCTGCCAGCACTCCAGGTCAATTGGAAGTTATGAAGCCAGCACGAACACAGTGCTGAACCTCAGCTAATACAATCAGGCAGCAAGGATCAGAAAAACTATTTCTAGGTCCCTTTCCCCAAACTGGGAAAGTAACAAGAAGAATTTCAGACAAAACATTTTTAAATTATATCAATTTCAGCAAGAATTGAGAAACCTGAAACCACATGGAAAATTGTTTAAAATTATTTGGTCTACAATACAGGAAAAAATAAATCACCTCATCCTCAAAATAAATATAATATCATAGATTTGCCACTTAGGTAGGCTTACTGAGTATGTGAGCTACAAAACAAGCACAGGACTTACTCTGAATGCTGTAACACAGGTGTCTGGTAGTTTTGATCGACACAGAATGACAAGAAAGTATTTAAAAATATGGAATAAATTACCAGACAAGAAAACCTTCCAATTTCTTAGGGGCTACCTTACCTCTCGGAAATCTGTGATTGAGACTTTTTTTTTTTTTCCTAAGATGTAAATGTAAATGATTCATTTGCCTTTGTGTACCCAATGAAGTCCTGGCTCCTAAATGTCTGGAATAAACGCCCAGAGGCTCTCAAAATAAAAACCTTGATGGTGACATGCTGCCCTGGCTGTTTCTGCGACTATTATTTGCAGCTTGTGTCTGTGTACCAATCAACTCAAGGACACAGCAGTTTAAAACACTGTGTTCCAAGAACGAGTACTGCTGGTGAAAGAATGATATCAAAATTGGTTCAGTCAGCAGCTAAGGCAATATCAAACAGCAGTGAGGCTGTATTCCTCTCATCACACTGAGTAACAGTTATCCATCAAAAATAAAGGGGAAAAAAAGTGTAATGCAAAATCAGCTATTTGAAACACTCTAGAGTAACCTAAACCCTGCAATAACATACATTTTGGTAACTGGGGAGTTGAAGTTTGATCTGTTTCCTTGATTTCCTACTCTGCACCTCCAAGTCTGAACTCTCAACATTTTCTCCTCAATCCCTTGAAACAGAGAGCAGAGAGTAATTTCAAGGCTAAAACTATAAAACTGCACCTCAGAAGACATTATGCCAGGGTATGGATTTTCAGGAAGCTCTTTAATCTTATGGAGATCTTAAACTCTGTCCACATGTCTATGCCTCAGTTCTGCATCAGGGCAATCTAAATTAAGGAATGTAGAAGAGCAAGGTGGGGAATAGTGTCACTACAGAGCTATGGTCAGTCTGAAGACTTTCACAGTATCACAGAATGTCAGGGGTTGGAAGGGACCTAGAAAGATCATCTAGTCCAACCCCCCTGCCAGAGCAGAATCACCTAGATGAGCTCACACAGGAATGTGTCCAGGCAGCTCTTGAATGTCTCCAGAGAAGGAGACTCCACAGCCCTCCTGGGCAGCCTGTTCCAGTGCTCTGTCTCCCTTACTGGAAAGAAGTTTCTCCTCGTGTTAATACTAAACCTCCTGTGATCCAGCTTGCTCCCATTCCCTCTTGTCCTAACATTGGATGACATTGAGAAGAGCCTGGCTCCTTCCTCCTTACACTCACCCTTAACATATTTATAAGCATTAATGAGGTCCCCTCTCANAATCATGAATGAATAATCATTAATGAACTTTGTCAGTGTAGCTTTCAGAAGTATCAGTATTATAACTGAAATTCCAAACAACAAACGTAATTTTGAGAATAGAAAAAGTTCATATAATCTCTGCCAGGAGTCTGATTGCTTTTATTGCAGAGAGTTGCACACTTTTTTGCAAGAAACACTCTTGGAAAGCTGTTCATGCTTGATCTTCAAAATCATGGAGAGCCTTTTATCTAGAACACATCAGCATGTGCACATTTGATACTCTACAACTCAATATTAGATCTCCTCTATGGAGTACTGAAAGGTGGACCAGCAAGTATAAGAGGTCACTTTTGCAAGTAAACCTCATGGGGCTAGAAATAAAAAGACGCAGGTCTTGACAGTACTCTGTTCCTGAAAAAGATGCTGTGCAGTCTTATGCACTCAATCTAACCTTTCTAAGTCTCAGTTCCCACTAAGTGGAGCAAAAATGCTAACTTCTTACCACAGGCACTGGCAGACTTACGCAAATAGTTCTACAGTAAATATAAATCCATTTATAAGATCTCCGATTTGATTGTGCTAGCAACAGAACTTTCCTGATGTCCAGTGCCGAGGTTATTTTATTAATCATACCGACTCTGCAAAACTTCTTCATATTAAATGCATATAGATACTGATTTGGGGAGTAAAAGTACACCCAGGTGTTGACACAGTAATACAAAAATTTTCACATATATAGAGCAGTTCAACAATATTTTTTAGCTTGAGTAGAAAACAGTAACTGGAAACACTCATGGTAAGGCCTACTGCCTTTCTAATGGTGGGTATTATAGTTGATGCTGTTTAGTCCATGGAAACAGTATAAAACTCTCTCTGACTGAAAACATAGTTATGCAAAGAACGATCTGTGTTCCAGTTACATGGACTGAACAACCCACCATTTAGCTTTCAGCCACCAATACAGTTGAAGCAATATGCCTTCAAGCAAGGATTATAAAAACGAGAGGTTAGAAAATTTCCAAGATCTCAGATAACCTCTCAGTAAAGCAGATGCATAACTCAGGACCTTGCAAAGACTGAAAAGATTACAAGCAGTTCTGTAGTTTACTTCCTGTTCTCTGATTTTTACACTGAAAGTAACTCTTCTTTATTTGTCAGAGTAGAGATTATACAATTACCTATAATCAAAATATCAATACATATATATTAGGTCAACACATCTCAGGAAGTACACATTCCTGTAACTCTGAATTCCAAAACAGGATTTGGCCTTTGATACCATTATCATAGTAACAGACTCCACATCATTTTGAAATTAGAAAGAGTTTATTGCTATATTGTAACCAATGGAACCACTAAAATATGCACCTGTGTATTCCACATTACTTAATTTAGGATAATAAATTACTGCCTATTATTTACCAGATATTGTTAGTTTCATAGCTTCTAAGGACAAAAGACACTACTAAGATCTCAAAACATTCTTTAAGCTCCTTTTTAATCTTCTACTTGCTGTTGTCTTTATCTACTCTTCTTAAATCACAAAAGTTAAACAAGACTCTAGCTCTAGCCCCATTAGTGTAATAACTAGAGAGGTATAATCTCTACTTCAACTTAATATTCCTTCCATAACGATCTAAGGGTTACACAGTCATGCCCACCAGCAAGACCTTAGAGGCAGTTGACTATTAATAATGGCACCTAATTATTCAGTCCTCTGTCCCACTGGTACAGACCTACATATTCTAGTCATAGCTATATGAGATAGTGTTTGGATGCTAATGAAATTATTTTACTAACCAATACATTAAATTTCACAGCATTTTGTATAAAATGGGCACCCTTCTGTTACTGCACACAGATCATTTAGTTCACAAGATCAGGGAAGTGACACAGTAGATAGATCTGCCACGCAAGATAAAGTTCAATGCAAGCTAGAATTTAATGACAACAAGAGGAGAAAAAAAAAGACTATGAGAGAGGTGCTAGTAATAGCACAGAAAGAGCATTCCTTGGATGTGACTAAAAATTGCTGGCATTTTATGAATCAACTGTTTTTCTCTAGAGGATACTGATTAAACTGAAACTGGAATATTTTCATGAAGCATACTGGTTTCAACGGAAATTTTGTCAGGGAAGATTGATAAGGTCCAGGAAAAAAATAATTGGACAGAACTACCTACAAAGTGATCCACCATCATTCCAGGGTAGCAACAGCCAATTGGTGAAGAACCCTTGCCTCTCCTCTGGCAGATCCCAAGCTAAATCCCTACTGACTAATAGGAAAGAGTTACATTTGCCTCTCCCACATCCCAGTGGCCCTACACTTACATTCCCAATTCCTGAATATTACAAAGATCTTCCTTTACCTGTTTTTTGATAAAAATGTTCTGACATGAAATAAAACCACATGCCAAATCCACATTTTTTTTTTAAATGAAACAGAATTCTAGTCAATCTTAGTTGTGAGAATCATGTTGAAGTAGAAAGGAAAACTGCACTGAATCAGCCTAGATAGGGATACATAAGCACTGAAACTTGAAACTGTTTCTCTCTAAATGCTTTTGGCATCAAACACATTTTAATCATCTACGTCTGAAGATCTGCATTGGATAGTCCCAACTGATAGTCTGCATGCAAGTTCTGAAATTAAAAGTATGCATTTCCAGATAAACTTGCAAAACATGTTTTTCTTTAACCAAGCTACACTCCATGCAGAAACTTGTACATTTACTCACCTGCATGCTCGGAGTAGTGGCCCAGTTGGAGGAAAGATCTGTGCAAGTGTGGTGTAACATGGGATGGCTACAGCATTGTAGAACCCAATCTATGAAGAACAACAAAAAAGGTAGTTAAACGTTGCCAAACTAGAACACTGAAACCCAATAGCCAACTAACTCAAAGTTGTTGACTACTTATTCAATTATTGCCCATGTTACTATTTCATGTTAGTATTTGACAAGCAGCTGAATATGAGCCAGCAGTGGCCAAGAAAGCCAATGGCATCCTGGCTTGTACTGAAAATAGTGTTCAGTAAGAGTAGGGAGGTGATTGCCACCCTGTACTTGGCACTGGTGAGGCCACACCTTGAGTACTGTGTTCAGTTTTGGGCACCTCAATGCAAGGAAGATATCGAGATGCTGGAGTGAGCGCAGAGGAAGGCAACAAAGCTGGTGAAGGGCCTGGACAACAAATCTTATGAAGAGAGGCTGAAGGAGCTGGGACTGTTTAGTTTGAGGAAGAGGAGGCTAAGGGGAGACCTCATCACTCTCTACAACTACCTGAAAGGACACTGTAGAGAGGTTGGTGCTGATTTCTTCTCACAGGTAATTAGCAGTAGAACAAGAGAGAATGGCTTCAAGCTGCAACAGGGCAGGTTTAGACTGGACATTAGGAAAACATTTCTCACAGAAAGGGTGGTCAGACACTGGAATAGGCTGCCTAGGGAGGTGGTTGAATCACCATCCCTGGACGTGTTTAAGGGTCGTTTAGATGTGGTGTTGGGGATATGGTTTAGGGGTGAACTCTGCAGAGTATGATTAATGGTTGGACTCAATGATCCCAAGAGTCTTTTCCAACCTGAACGATTCTATGACCTCCTCTTAGTATAGTTTAAAACGAAGCACTAATGGTGAAGTATGGCAATTATAAGTTGCTTACATGCTTCTCATGATTAATACGGCTGCTTCAAATAGGATTTTCTATAGAAGCTTATATTATTCATTTGATTCAGTTGATCTGCTCAGGACCTGTCTGGCTTTTTGGTGCCAGCAGCAGCAGGAAGTAGGTGCAGATCGCAGAGCCATTTCTGCAAACATTCTTGTGATTATTTTTTTCTTTTATTTTTAAAGGAAGTTACGTAGCATTGCCAAAATATGGTCCAATTCTGGATTGTTCTGATGTCCTCCAGTATATGTATTCCATAGCTCAGTTTACGTGAGATGCTAGGGGCTTTGCACCTTTGGAAAGTTTCTAAAATTTGCACACTTTAATCAATAATTGGCTTGCAATTTCTTTTCCTGTGTGCAGTTCAGAGATATATTTTTACCATTACTATATAAATATATTTAGAGAACATCAAATGAGCACCTTTTTAATGATATCCAATTCATACCAGCTTAGGGGCCTATGACAGCTACCATATCACAGCTGATGACAGCTACCATATCACAGCTGAGTTGTCATGACACAAGGGAATTTTTAGAAAATGCTGCTTATATATTAGCAAGGATGACAGATCCATTATATCATCACTCATTTATCCCAGACTCTCAAGATAGTTACAGCAGTGCACTTATGATCCCTTTCTTTAAGCAGAGTTTTTAAATACCTATTATGTGTTGTATTGTACTGTGACCAAAGCATCTGATAAGTCTCTTTTTAAGAAGTCTAAACATTGGCCAGTATTGAGAAATCGAAGAGCAACTCTTGCCCTTGCCTCCATGAATACAGAGACTCCTCCCATACTGCTGTGTAACCAAGTCCATCTTCAGACCTGAGAACCCAACAGTCTAATCATGATGTAACCAACAGAAAGACACTGCAGCTGGTGAGAACGTAAGGCTGCTCACAGCTGTGATGTCCAACAGAGGACTACACAGATGATCATGGGACTCAAGCACTTCTCTGATGAGAAAAGGCTGAGAGACCTAGGGCTCTTCAGCCTGGAGAAGGCTAAGAGGGGATCTTATCAGTGCTTATCAATATCTAAAAGGTTGGTTTGAAAAGGACGGGGCCAGTCTCTTTACAGTGGTGCCTAGTGATGGGACAAGAAGCAACAGACACAAACTAGAACACAGGAAGTTCCACCTAAACATAAGGAAAAACTCTCCTTTGAGGGTGACAGAGCAATAGCACAGGCTGCCCAGAGATGCTATGGAGTTTCCTTCCCTGGAGACTATGAAGACCTGCCTGGACACATTGTTGTGCAACCAGATCTAGGTGAACCTGCTGTAGCAAGGGCATTGGACTAGATGATCCTCTGAAGTCCCTTCCAACCCCTATCTTTCTGTGATTCTGTTTTCTTCCTATGTATTTTTTCTTGTTGCCCCCTCTCTCCCCCCAGTCTCTCACATTTGTTTGTTTCTAATTTTATTTCACTGGAAAATAGCAGATAATTCCATAGGTATCAAAACCTAAAATGGGACCTTAGGTACAGTTACAACGTAGACCTTCTGGGTCAATGAGAAGTGTGCTGCCATTGCAAAACACAAATGTTTTCAACAAAACTAAGTTCACCTGCAGTATAAAAACCTTCTCTGTGGAATCCCGTTATTTGGTATAAAATGTGTCCTTTAAGGTCCTGAAAGTTAAAAAGCACATCAATCAAGGAGGAAAAAGCCTAAAAGGCTCAATGGATTTAGGTTCTGAATAAACCCGAGCTAATTAAAAAAATCCCTTTGCAGGAGATTCCACTTCTGATCAGAGAAAACTCACACAAATCCGTTTTGTAAATGGCTTAGATTATCTGAATAGATTATTCCAGATTGATTTTTATGTGGCCCATTTTTATGAAAGCCTAAAGTTCACTCAGGTATGAGCAAACTACTGAAGTTACTGCAGTAAATGCAGTATAGCTAAATCCTAAAGATGCATAAGCAAGAGGAATGAGAAAATACTTTTTGTTTCTGCAATAATTTGTTCCTGTCTCTCTAACTGTACATCCTAAACATACTGCTAGCTTTAAGAGATGGGTCTCTAACGTTCCAACTGAAGTAAGAAATCCTTAACATCCTAATCCTTGCTGCATAAGTGTAAACTTTTGATTTTCAACTTGAAAACTTTATTTCTGAGACAAGCTTTGAATGGCTGAAGCACATGAACTGATCCATATCTCTTCCTTCATTACTTGGGCTGGCTTGATTTGTTTATTAAAAGGGCTTTCAGATCAAGATGACTACATACTGTTATACTGTGTACTTTTCAAGTTATTCAAAGATAACTAATATAGTGCCTAGAAAAATAAACCCAATGTAGAAAAATATTTCTTCTCTTTTTAGGCTTATACTAAACACACAAATTTAGTAAATTCACTGCTAATTCCTTACTAAAATAAGAGTAACTTTTTATGCTAAATATTTTTTATGCTAAAATGTGATAGCACATATGGTGTAAAGTGACAGAATATAAACATTTCCTGTCTTGCTTATCAAGTAATTAATCTACAGTGATTTTGTGATACCTTGTAATTTTTAATTTATTTTAAAAATTATTATTAATTCCAGAGTTCACGAAATGCTTTGCGAGTGCTAACTAATGATAATTAAAGCATCAGAGGCCAGTGAAATAAAAACCCACCTTGTAGATACATATATATATGTATATGAATGGACGACAGGCATTTTAAATTTATTTTTTCTCTGTTCAGACAAATGACAAGTTATCATTCTCACTTAGCCCAAAAATTTAGTTGAGACACCTTTATTTTTTTCCTCAAATTTATGTTTACAAATTATCAATTTTCCCAAATAAAAGCATAAAAAGCAGTCATTTCTGCACAGGAAAATTAGTACCAAAAACTTTGAAAAACACACATTTGAGGCTTTTAGAAATATACCCTTTATCACTTATCCCCAAGAAATTCTTCATATTATTTTTATTTTTAATTTTTAAAGGAATGTTAAAAAGCAGTGGTTGTAGTTATTAAAAAAACTAATGAAGAAGTATTGGTTTAAAATCAGAAGTATTTGGAAATCCGAACCTATGTATTTTAACCAGGAATAGGTGATAAAGTTCCTCTTGTATTCACAATAAAACAGCAAAACCTTTTAGCTAATGGCTGAAACAACCACTCACGAGGTTGAAAAAGTGTTATTGACACTTCTCAACATCATACACTACTGCTGTTTGAGCTAGAGTTATAAGTAAAAAGAACAAGACAGGTGACAACAAAGATCACATTGTAATTACGTAAACATTTGAAAACAAGTTTTTCACTTCTGCTTAAAAAAATTAACTGTTGTTCATGCAGAACATAGAATTCGGCAGCCCACATACTCTAATGTCAAATGCAATATTAACTAACATATAAAATGTTTTTTCCATACATATTTTATTAACACCATAAATATGTGTCATTCTACTGAAAGAGTTCATACCTGACCCTGAGGTACTTCATCCTTCTTGTCTCTGTCCATCATAGGAATAGGTTGAATGCCTGTTTTCTTCATTTCATCACCCTGGAGAAAAGCAGAGAGATTACGAAAACAAAAATCAAGACTACTTAGATCTAAATTAATTTCCATCTTCTGTTGTATGTCAATCTAAAAATCCAGAATTTAAAATAATGTGTGCTATCAGTCTAAGACAATCTCAGAAAACTGCCTTAAAAGGGGCTCATTTTATACATTTACTTAAATGATAATGCAAACAGCAGATCCTGAAAACAAAAGGTTTGAGTCAATGTACACACACTGTTTCCAAGAGTGTCTCCGTAATAAGAAGGAACTGGAAGAATAAAACCAAATGTATCAGTTCATTCTAGTCTGTTCTATGCATAGTCAGTCTCATCTTTCAAAACATCACCTGGTTAAAGCATTATAATACAATGACCAGTAGAACACAACTCACCCATCCAAAGAAAAGCTGAGTAAAAGAGGTGAATTTATAATGTGCCCTCTTTGTCAACAATCCAGTCTTTTTGACCATGCTGCTTTGAAGAAGCTGCCTGTTAAAGACCCTTCTTTTCTTTAAGTATGCCATCCCTCTACATTCATAATAGGGATACTGGGAAAGTCGCAGTATATTCAAAGATCAGATACATGCAATGTACAAGAGAAAACTGTCTCCTTATATTTTGTCCTACCAGCAGAGCAGCCAAAGCACATTTCTGAGCACTATACTGGGCCTGAACACAACTGGTCCTTAAAAGTCCATAAGTAGCTGGCTACTCTCTGTAACAAACCAAAGCTTTCCAATAGTCTTATGCCCCAGCTGCATCATCAAAACACCATGGATGTTTAATCTTCAGGTTATAAAGGCAACTAGAGCTGTAGCAATCATTGCTTTTGGCCACTGCTCATGTCTGAGACTCCAAAGTTGATGTCTTCAAACTGCTATCCTTATGTACGTGGTTTGCGTGGAAAGGTTTTGGTAGCCAAGGGTCAGCAGAGGTGCCCTCTGTGAGAAGATGCCTGGAGATTTCCATACGTGCAACAGAGCCAGTGCCAGCACTATGAAGGCTGCCACGGTGGAAGTTAACTCCATCCCAGCCAAAGCCAATGCACCTTAGTTAGGGAGAACATAATTGCAGGATAACTGCTCATATAATATTTGTTTCTCTGTGTCCTTTAATGTGAGACTCATCTTACAGGGGTTTAGCTTTTTGAAAGCTTGAGGGCTGGGAGGCTCTGCAGAGGAATCTGGGCAGGCTGGATCAGTGGGTCAAGGTCAGTGGGTAATTTTCAACAAGGCCAAGTGCCAGGTCCTGCACTTGGGTCACAACAACCCCTTGCCATGTTACAGGCTTAGGGAAGAGTGGCTGGAAAGCTGCCTGGCAGAAAAGGACCTGGGTTGCTGTCATGCTGCTGAACACGAGCCAGCAATGTGCCCAGGTGGCCAAGAAAGTCAAGGGCATCGTGGCTTGTATCAGAAATAGTGTGGCGAATAGGACTAGGTAAGTTCAGAGGACCCCTATATCCCACCCCTGCCAAATCAGAGGTAGTAATACAGATATGGGGAGCAAATGGAAGATAGTCCAAGGTCGAGGCAACAACCAACCTCCTTCCTTGCCCACCTCATCCCCCCAGGTGCCACTAAAGAACAGATTTGAGGCTCTGGTTGAGATAGATCTGTCTAATAAAGACATGGATGATGAACAGTCTACAACAGAGAAACATCCACGCTGAAATAAGCTCACTGCTCCTATCACAACATCAGCCACAAAGAAAAAAGCAACATTCTATTGTACTTCTCAATTCCTAACAAGCATTCAATCTAGTCAAACATACTTTTCTAGAGTTTACCTTTTTTCCCCATTTAAGTAACAATTTCTGCAGTGAAACACAATCTAAACTTTCTATTGGTTTAGCTTTCCCAGGATTTAGCTTTCCCATTTCCAGAAGCATTTAGACCTCTGGCCAGATTTGTCAGCCATTCAGACTCAATCACAACATATCCCAACTTCTGTCATGTATCAATTAACCTCTTCATAAAGAGGATACAGCAAAACACCAATTAGAGAATTTAATTACTGTCAATAACTTCTAATTTATATTTGCCCCCTAAAGTAGCAATATAACAAGATCCACATTTATTAACTCTTCCTTTGATTAGTTAGATTGGTTAGAGTCTCAGCAGGCTCAAAAATGTCCATAGTTCCATCTTTACTGTTATTGAGTAGGAAAAATCAGTTTGATCCTTCCTTCTCTACTGAGTTCACAAGATTTGCATTAAAAAGCCTTTTATTTGTAAGCAAAATGTTGAGTATGAAATCAGTGAGGTACATCAATATTATACCTCCATTACATCACTCATAAAAACACACACTTTCTGGTGATGGCATTTTATAAAGTGGCTAATGAACTAGATCTTTGAGCTTATATAGTCTGCATTTTTCAAATATTTTATTGTAGTCTGAGCTCTTCATAATTAGGAGAACAAGAACATATGAATACAAAAAAACCCTACCCACAAGTCATGCACACTTTAGAATTTCATAGTGAACGTGCAACAGGCAGAACAACAATCTCCACGCTATACACATGCTACATCAACTCTGTGGGCCTGAATTCCATTTTATGCCTGTGTAAAGCAGAAATAAGCCCACCAAATTCTGCAGAGTTCCACAGGGCACATAACAGAAAAGAACAACACTTCATGATATACATGTGCAATGGCAGTTCTGAAAACACAGCGTATCTTCTAAAACTTCATAGTTCAACTTTATGAAACACACTCAGAATTTACTCCTTACCCATGACTTGATGATCTTGGGGGTCTTTTCCAGCCTTGGTGATTCTGTGTGGGCGTGTGTTTGCGTGTGTGTGTAAAGTAGTTTCTTCCACTTTAAAACTATTAGAACATTTATTCCTCAGTGTAAGACTCATGAGAGATTGCATCTTTATTTATTAACGTGATTACATTAGCACAGGTCAGTGTCTTGTTTCAGTTCTCAGAACTGAACAAAGATCTGTGGA
This sequence comes from Bucco capensis, assembly GCA_013396975.1. Taxonomy (NCBI): domain Eukaryota; kingdom Metazoa; phylum Chordata; class Aves; order Piciformes; family Bucconidae; genus Bucco; species Bucco capensis. The sequence continues at coordinate 103,058 of VWZO01009768.1, forward strand.
GTAACTGTAAATATATTAAAAAAAATCATCTCTCTCTCTGAGACTCAGTTGTTGAGCTGGTTCACGAAGAAAATTCAAATGGTCAGATCAGAGCAATTTTAAGGTTTGTCATATTTGCTTTAGCATTTGCTGGACTCATACTACAGCTTTATGGCTGTGTTTCAAGGCAGCTGACCTGGAAGCTGGTTACCTTTTTTTTGATTTTTAGACTACAAATTCTTCCTTCACAAAATTATAGCAAGTAACTCAGAATACAGAAGAAAATCTGTATTGCGTTGTTTGGTCACTTTATATTAAGACATATTTTCTAAATTTATCTTTAACAGATAGAAAAAATGCTGCCTCAAAATTAGGAAGCTAATTCAGCTCTTTAAATAGCTTCAGAGTAAACAACAAAAGGTGTGCATGCACCGATGAACACTCTTTAAATCTAGCACACTAAGGTATCAATTGAGAAATACTTGTAGGTTGTTTGGGTTTTTTTTCCTTCTTCCTGGATACTTCCATATAAAGAGTGTAAACAAAAGAAACACACATACCTCAGCCCAGAACTCTGCATATATATCATTGGCTGTCAGTCTGGTAACTGGCCACAACTTTGTTACAGAACACAAATCACAAGCTGTCATCATCAGACCAATCACTCTGTCTCTGAAATAAAACATTACATTGTAAGTTTGGTAAAGACTTAAATATCACACTGCAAAATTTTCATTTTCCCTTCCTCAGTTCAATCAGCAGTAAAGAATATGTAATACAAAATGACACTTTGGGTGTTTCTTTCTCACTTGTTTATGATTCATTGGTAAGGCATTACACAAATTGTGTGTTATATTCCCTGTAGTATTCCCTGCACTGTTTGCAGAGAGAGTTCATTGCCCATCCTCTGCGCAATCACATTCATAGAAAAGCACACAAGAATGCTTGCCTGTTAAAACACTCACATACACCTCTGTTAATTTTCTGAAAATGCAGTACAAGTCTATAAAAAGAAAGATGGCATATCCTGTTGCAGCATTTCTCTGTTCTTTAAAGAGAGAGGAATATGTGCTCCAAAAAGGAGGAGAAACTAGTTGTGAGTCTGTCTCAAGCCACTCTGGCATTGCTTTGTTGGAATGAATTCTAAACCTGACGTAACTCTGTCCTATACACTGATGAACCTGTTTATCAAATAACTGAACAGAACCAGTAGGATTATAATTATTATTATTACACATAAAATAAAAATCTTATTTAAACTTTTCTAGCACTCATCTACTAATCAAACATATGGTTTATGACTCTAAGGTTTATAAAGAATACTAATGGCAAATTAATGAATGAATTCGTGTGTTTTCCACCCAGTGCAGAATTTAAGATGACATTTCAGGACACCTGCATCTTTGTTAATAATGCCTATTCCATGAAAAAAGCATACAGCTTGCTAACTTGCACGCCAATGTGAAGGCAGTCCTTAAAACTGCACCAACAGACAAATATATCAGGGAAAATACACAAATACACAATACAATCAACAGATAGATGGCAAAGTGCAGTTACTCTGAGTTAAGAATATTCATCAGCCACATAAGGGCCATATTTAGCATATAAACTGTACGTACAGACACCAATTAGCCACAACTAGACACCAACTTCAGCTACATTACAGACTGATGTCCTATCTTCAGGCACTGAAAATGCTTTGAGGGTAGGTAAGATAAAAAACCAAGCAGATAAAAAGAATATTCACTAAATAGTTGTGATCTTATTTCATTTTTATAAACCCTAAATTAGAAAATTTCAAAACTACTGGAAAACAAGCTGTCCTTTTGAAAAGAATTACCTCACTAATTTTTCCCTGGTATTAGATTAACGACAAGAACCACCTGCCAGTAAAGAAGCTCTGAAGAGTTGCACAAACACTTCAATGAAGCCTGTTATGAGATACATCTCTTATCCAGAGTGGACTATGTTTTGCTTATGTGGACAAAGATAGTCATGTATTTATGAATATATGCACTTGTATATTTTTAAAGTTTAGAGCTACTTTAATTCACAAAGGTTAAGATCTGACTAGAATTATTTCCAAAAAAAGCCTGTTGACTGAATAATAAAAATATTAGCAGAAAAAAAACCCTAAGTAATTATTGCACCTTTTTCCCCACCACCTAACTGCATTAACCTTCCTCTGCAGATGATCTGTCACTGAACTGTGCAGATGCCTTCCAAAGGCAGTAACATGCAAATACAAACCACTAGAAATTACTGTTATATACTCAGAATTTTACACACAGATGGTCTTAGAAATATCACATGTAAGAAAATTACTGTAAGAAAAATGTTTTGCAAAAATGAACTTTTTCTTTCTACAACCAATGTCATAGTGAACTAATACTGTTTTGCTACTTTACTACCTGTGTGCTTGGTTCTTAAGGTTTAATGCTCCTGTCTGATGCAGTTCCTCAAGTTGTTTTCTGTTTCCAAAATACAGGGCAAGGTCTGTGGCGATGATGGCTTTCCGGATGATCTCAAGTACTTGCTCATATTCACTGGAGCTCAGATTGGAGAAGACATTGTGCCCTTCCAGCTATGAAAAAGTAAAAAACCAATAAAAAGCACAAGCTCTAATTCTGAGATGATTTCAGTCTTTACTTCACCAGACAGGTTACAAAGATTTTACAGTCAAATAACAATTTTTGTTGTAAATTCAAACGCAGACAAGCTCAAAATTCCTATTTTTATCTTCCCTTTTTAAATACTGTCATAAAACCTATGGCAAAGCCACTGATTTGGCTTTGGGACTGCTCCTTCTGAAAAATGCTAGCTTTTCTTCTCCGATTTATAAAAGCTACAGACATATCACTTCCAGACAGTACTTGAGAACTTGTGATTCAATTCTGATCCAGAGTACAGCATTGCCAAGTTGGTAAATTGTCTGATTCACTCTGAAGTACAATTTTGATACTGCATAACACATAATATGAATAAGGAATTATCCAAGTTAAAGTACTAATGTATTTTTTGTTTTCATAGTGTTCCAAATGAAATGTGCCTGCATTTACTGATACAATTTTCTCTACAGAAATGAAGTTAATTAGAGTATTTTAATGCATATGAACATTTAGGGGGGAAAAGCTGCTTTGTTCAACCATGGGTTGACTGACTCATAAACTAAAGATAATGCTTTCCACTATGGAAGCTCTGACAACAGGCCACTGTCATCCCTTTTCAATTTCCACTATGCATTATTGAGCATTTAACTGACAATATCCACGTACTGTGATCGCTCATGAAGCTGTATCACATCTTGAAAAGTCAACACTTTGCTTGTCAAAAGCCTTCCTACTATTGCGAATAAACAGAAAAATAAGAAACAGTAAGCCAGCCATGTCAAGGTCTGCACATTCAATATATCAAATGCAGATGTGTTTTGACATTTAACTGGCATTTAGGCTGAAGCTCATAAAAAGTTTCCCTGATTTTTGTCAAATATTTACATAATCTGTTCAAAATACATCCTTCGTGGTACAAATAGGCTTGGTTTCTCTCACCAGCTGGAACATAAACATCATTTTCCAACATTTTTACTTGGACAAGTAGATTTATTGTGAATAACGAATAGAAAATACAATCTGCCTATGTCTCAGTGCTCCTTTGACAGACTAAGTCATAGAACATGATGTTTAAAAAAAAAATGTTCAGAACATTTTAATCCATCATCAACACTTTGGGAGCAGGAAATGACTACTACTAGTTTTCATGATTCAGGGTTTTAAAGACACTTTCCTCCTCAACCTTGATGCCTCATCCATGAGAAGAGTCTATTTGTCCTAATATTTAAGTTATTCTAGATTCCATTCTTTAGGCTTTAGAAGCTTCACTATCCCAAAGACCACCATGACTGCTTCTGTTCATACTACTAGAAAAGAGCTGATTCCTTTAAGTACTGACAGAAGCTGCCATTTCTGAGCATGTCACTTAGGCTTTTGAGTAATACATACAAAGTATAGCTCCTAAGATTTTATTCTCTCCCTGCTGAGAAAAAAGCTAGTGCATGGAATCCTCTGTATTACTACGTATGGTGTACACTAGAACTGCAGGTGTATGAGCAAAACAACTATAAGGTTCCAAACAGTGACAAGAACTGCAGGTTACTAACATAAAATTAAAACACTTTGAAATAAACCCTAAAGGGTTTGGTGGGTTGGTTAGCTTTTTTTTTTTTTAACAGTCCAGGAGTTCAGTAAGGTTTTTTGATTCAAATGAAAAATATCAAATCCAAAAGATTGCACAAATCTGTCTTTGCTGTTAATCATAATCCATACGCACTTCGGTAATCAGTGTCTGAATCTACTCTACAGTCCTGACCACCTGTCTCCCCTTCCTCCCTCACACTGATGGCTAATGCTGCAAGGCAGCAGGGAAGCAAGAGTTCTCTGCTGTCGTGGCAAATGGGACTTTCACTGATTACAACATTTCTGCAGGAAAAATGCAAAATGTTTTTTGAAGAATGACAGAGGTCTGCTTCACGTAGCTATAGTGGAACTGAGAAATGTTAATGATGGAGGAACTTGCTCACTGTGCACATTCACACGAAGAATGAATACTAAAAATCTAATGCCATACCACCACTGAAGGATTCAATTACACTCTCCTACATGGAGGAGCAGTCAGAGATAAAGCTTCCATTCTCTGATGAAATGTATATGATACCTAAAACCATAATCAAAAGATGTGCTTCTGAATACAATACAGACTATGTTAATACAGGATATGTATTAACAAAATAAATATCTTCCTCCTGAAAGACCAGAAAAAAAGAAAAGTTAACAACGAAGTAGTGGCACAGCGGCATGGTAAGGCTGTGCACTGAGCATGTGCATAGGAAACTAAAACCAGTGAGCACAGGTATGTTATGGACTGGCAGTGGTTTCATAGGTGAGAGTTCTCACCTTTCTAATGGAGCACGAAAAAAAATTTCACTAATGAGAAAATAACTGTGCGTCAGCAGCACACCTGAATTTCCCATATTGTGTCTGTATGCTTTCTGGCAGTTTTCTATTCAGTAAACATACAGCATATTACCTCATATTAGAAACTCTATTTCATAGAATATTAGCTTTTTTTTATTATTATTTCAAATTGCTGAATAACAAAAAGCACATGACAAAATAACGGAACAAGTTTAAACTTTTCATGCGTGCAGACTTAACATTTCCTCCTTCATGCCATACATTTAATGTTGATGGAATTTATTACAGCAGGTTTTCAAGCTTCTCATGCAAACTTTTGTCAGTACTTGCGTTTTTATTCATAACTTCAGCATGGTTGAAGACTTTGCTGAAGCATGTTATGCTGGAAATACCTAAGTAAGTGCAAAACTGGTTTTTCATTTTCAAAGTTCCTTTTCCACACGGTCATAGAAAAAACCTTCATAGACCCAGAATCTAAAAGCTCTAAAGGAAGGCCAAAAGCAAAAACCTTCGCAGTATTTTCTTGGATCTTTGGAAAGCTACGTTTTGCAGTTGCTGAATGCTTGGGTTGCTAATTGTGGAACCTGTCTTGCTGTAATAAATCTTCCACTCTTCTAAATGAGCACTACAATCCAGAAATGAAATAAAGCATGCTTCAGAAAATCCTGGGTAACAATGTGACCCCTATTTCAACCACTGGACTCTACTGCACAGAAGACAAAATTTCAATAATCCTACCTGCAGGATGGACACAGTCTGTGAGAAGTGGTGCTGTTCCATTGTTGATGTGGAATAGAGAGCGGCTAAGGGGTGATCAAACTTCTGAAGATAGCTGTTGCTGTAACCTCTGTGATCCAGGTCATGGCATAGGCATGCAACTAAAAGACCTTTTCGCTACAAAAAATTTGAGATAAACAGGAAAAGTCAAGATTTATTTCCTGCCCCTAGATGTCACTCTCTTCCCAAAATACTGTAAAAGTTGCATTATGCTTACACTGCCTTCAAAAGCATATACATGAACATTTGCAAAAGGTTTTCACACAGCAGGTGTGTTTAGAAAACACATTCATTGATGTTTGTGAAGCAGTCACTGTCAGCATAGAGTATCACGAAAATGTCTTTACAGACTTAACAGTTCTATCTTACAGTTGGTTCTGATGAGTATTCAGTAAACAAGAATAAGGCTATAAAATGAAGCAGAAAAAAACCCAACTGGTTAAATACCTATTAAGTGAGCAACATTTAACCTCTATACTGTACTTAGAGGCACATGAGTCTGTGGAAAAATAGCTAACAATGCCGTAATATAGATTTTATCACTAATATACTATGTACAGAGATAAGGTTATAGCAACTCTAACTGTATTTCTAATTTTGAGACCTTCACTTTTAAATCTTTCACTTTTATTTTTAATGATTTCTTTTCAACTGTGCATCTTGTGAAGTGCATTTTTAAAAAGCATGCAATAAAACAGATGATGCAGCAGTACACATCCACACAGATCTTCAGCAGAAGTGGAATCCTTAGGAACATAACATACACCTATATTACTTGAAGTCATGCAGTAGCAGTGTAGGAAGCTGGTCCCTCCTTCTCACTGCTATCAGGAGGGGCAAAACACGTAACCAATCGACTTGAAAAACAGACTGTGACAGGAAAACGAAGATGAACCTCGGAATCCTTTGTGCTACATGTTAGGTTTAGTGGACATAAGCTTTTCTGTCCTTTCTGCAAGTTTGATTCTCCTGTGGCATCCTATACAACCTGTGTTTTCTCCACTCTTACAAGTCTTATTACTCTGTCCCTTGTACCAAATGGTTTTCTTTGTCTAAATTATCGCAGTCTCAACAGGAAGTCATTCTTGTCTCGGTCCTTCAGGATTATACAAGGCCTACTACCAGTACTCTTGACCTTGTATGCCTTGTCCCTGCTTGGATCCCAACTGTTTGACCACTGTCAACTGCTGGATCTATTTGTCTCTAGAAGATACTACCCTTTACAGTGTTCATATTTCTCTTCCCATCTCTAAGTCTACTGACGTTCACATCACCATCTCTCATCTGAGACCAGCCCATCCTAGTTCCTCAGACTTTCTTTCAGAAATTTCCTGTATTCTTGTTGGACACAACTCCACTCTCAAGAAAGAAGACTGCCAGAAAGAGCTCCAGCCTACAAGGAGATTAGGCATTCAAACATGCTGGCTGGAAATTGGCAAGGAACGAAGACTCTTTCCGTATTAACAGTTGCCTCTTTTGCTTTCCCTGTCGTTCTCACTCTCTGTCTCCAAAAAGACCAGGCTTACTAGTTAGTTAATACTGAATGTTAACAGAGCTTTAATTATTGCTTGAGGCTGCTATCCACAGATTTTTGTTGTTAAAAGAATATCAATGTTTTCAAACTCGTAGAGCTTTGCCAACTTTCAGCATATGCTTGGCAAATGCCACATTCCTATTACAGTGTCAATTTTCAAGTCCCTGCTTCACAGCAGAATAAACTTTGAAACAAAAGATCACCACATTTTGTCTTACTCTTTTATACACTGAACAAAAACTTGATTTCTCCTAGTTTGCTTCTTTAAAAGAACCAAAAAATTTGGGCTGAGATTTCCCTAAATGAATAATCTTGAGGAAGTCATGAAGACTGGAAAATCACAGCCCAAATGGCTAGTATTTGGCAAACTTACACATAACTGAAAACACGTTTTTGGAGTCAGAATTTTCAGGTAGTATTGATAACAAAACTCTAGCATAGAAAATGTATTCTACAGCAGTCAATACCTCTGATGAAGTCTAGTAACTGATACAATCATCTCACCTACCTCTAAATCAGTGAAAAGTCCCTGGTTGTTCTGAAGTATGGCATACATGCAATGTGCAACAGTAACTGCATGCTTCCAGTTGTGGTAGGGCACACGGCGATAATTCTTCTTTACAGACATAGTAAATCGACATAGTTTTTCAAGTTCAAAGCTAGAAAGAAATCAATTTAGTCAGAGACAACAAGTAAGAACAAAAAAAAATAACCAACAGATAAGAAAAGATGCTCTTTGATTTACTCTTCTTCCTAGGATTGACTCTCAGTTGAAGATGACTCACTGACTACAAGAGTCATGCAAGTATTGGCAAGGACAGAGGAGCATGGATATCTGACAATGCTCTTAGTTTAATCTGTAAAGTTCTGGAACACAAGTCAAGCTACCCAGCTGAGACAACACAATTCCTTCCCTGATCACAGAAACTTAAAGTGTGATTTCTTTAAATCATTATCTGTTCAACCTGCCAAATAGTGAAACTCCAAACCTAATGGACAATTTGAAAACATTGTTTGTGACCAGAACATAAAATTAGGGATTTTAAGCAAATAACACAGAAGAAATAATATTTTATTTTCCAAGACTTTATGACTTTTTCCAGTTTGGCCAAATAAATAGAAATTTACATCTCACTGGTTCTTCACTTTTCACCAAACAATATTTTGTTAAGTAATTGTCAGTCAACCACAAAAATTACTCAGATCTATAGTTTTTATGGGATTATTTCTTACAGAATTTTTTTTTTTACATTTTTGCTATTAATATAGACAAAATTAATTTATGACTAAGTATTTTCACTGAGGTAATAATAAAAAGCAGTAATAAAGTAATTGGTATGTTTTGCTTATGTGCTTATCAAAAACACCTCTGAAAGAGTTCATATTCTGTAGTAGCAGAGCTCTGCACAAACTCTAATAGACTTTATCTACTGATGTGTCTTTCAAAGGAAAGCTGAATACTTTTTGTTTACAGACAGGAAATTCAGGCACAAACTAGATATCAGGTATATTTTTCTGAAGTACCTAACACAATCTGCCCAGAGTGAAAACAGAACATCACACTTGAGCCCAGAACTGAACTGAAGGCCAGAGTTCCAAGTCATGGACTTTTTCCCTCACAAACAGATCAGTTTTCCTTTATTCTCATTTTTTCCCTGTTACTGTGGTTTGACTTTTTTTGAAGTTACATGTTTTGATAATTTCTTCAGTATCTCAGGGAAGTGGTATTAATGTTCTAGTTTTACAGTACATGAGGGTTGAGAAAACAAAACTGAATGTCTCTAACCTATAGGTAAAAATGTAAACACATCAACTATGTGGTAACTTCGGGATAGTACAGTTATAGTCAAAGGAAAAATCATTACCTATGCTATCTCAACATAGAATGCTGTTATTTCCTCCATCACTGTATTTTGTATACTTGATTAAAAAAAAAAGGTGGTAAAAGTTTTAAAGCAGTAAAAGATTATTTCTTAATGAGAGCAAAGAAAATGTAGTGAGTACCACAGAGTTTTATCCAAAATCCTCCCCGGACAGGACAGTTATACATTACATAGGTGTATCCTTAAAAGGCACAACCTTACTCCTCAGATATTAAAAATCAAATTTTAGTCTTAAAATAGCTGTAACTGTTTCAGAGGGTTGAGAAGTTTTGCTCTTTCAGAAATTAAATACAAGTCCTGTTCCAAGAGCCTCCTTTTCAACAATTTTCCCCACTTTCACTTCTTTATATGTGAAAGCTGAGACATTTCAAAAACATCAAGTAGGTACCAATTCTTTCCCACCAAAGTTACACATTGAAAGAAAGAGACTGGGAGAGAGAGAGGGAAAAAAAGAACAGAATTTAGCTGAAAATCTGAACCTTAATCTTGCATCCACAACCATTCAGTCAGGAGTAGAAATCAGCTAACTACACTGAGTTGTACAGAACTGTAATTATAACAGTCTCCCACTTTGCAGTACTGAAGAAGACATGAGAAAGACCCTGAGGTTTGACTGTATGCTTTGAAGGCATGGAGATTCATCCAGTTCCTAAGATGAAGCAGTTACCAGCAAATGTTTCTCAAATGTTTCTCCTTTCTGCAGGGAGATACTTCCAGTTTCAACTGCTCTTCTGTACATTTCTTTTCTCCCCTAATTCAGAGCAGCTCCTTTCTTTCAGCAGTGGGACATACTTAGCCAAGAGACTACTGACCTTAGTAATGATAATGCACACTGACAGAAGGGGCAAAAAATGAAATGGTTCATCTGAAAATCATTCACTTCCATAATTAAGGCACAATGATGCCAATAACTGCTTTATTTAGCAAGGCAACATCTAACCTTGAACTATTTTAACCGTGTAAGATCTTAATTTCATCAACTATATGTTTGAAAAAAAAACAGTCTTCATGGACTTTCTCTCCTTTATGGCAAGAGTACCTTTAATATCTTCACCATCTTCTGGCTGAAAAGCAATCTCATCTCAGAAACAAATGGTATTTTATATATTGGAAGGACAAATGTTTGTATGATATTACAAGTTCTTCTACCTAGCTGTTTCCAAATTTTATTAACTGAAGACCAAGAAGCTGGGACAATAAATCCAGTCTGCTTATTATGGCCCTATGCAGGTCAGTAAATTAACTCCAGAGAAAATAAGGCATTGAGTTAGAAAATAATGATCTTAAAATTTCCTAATAAATAAACACATATATAACAGAATGAAAGCAATAAATCATGTATTTCATACCAGGCTGTCCCACAGGACTGGTGAACCATGTAGACAAAAATGGCAGGCCAGACATCCTCATATGGACTGATATCAAAATGGTATCTAAGAAGAAAATTTCATCTTAGTAAGGACAAACACCTTTTCATTCTTTCTAAAAGCAAGTGAAAACAAATAACCAACAGCATTCATCCGTTTCTGAATATACACAGGAAACTGACTTCACAGGCTGTATTTTCCAGCAATTTAAGTTAATATATTTCTGCTAAGGGCAATGGAACTATGTTCATAGAATCATTTAGTTTGGAAAAGACCCTTACGATCATTGAGTCCAACCATTAGCTTTGGTTTGTCTTTGGCTTTGTTTAGATAATAGAAAGTTAAGTCTTTATTTACAGAATCCATTGATTAAGTTATGTACAAAGATCTTTGTTCTACAGGGATGAGAACTTCACAGGCACTATGAAAATATTCCAGACTTTCTGCCCAGAAATTGTAAAAATACCTTCTCTAATAATATAGTTACTTGATTTTTTCCAATCATTTCTGCCATGAATTTGGTAAGACATTGATAGAGATAAAACCAGCTTCTACTGGCTAACAGAAAGTAAGCCCAAACTTCAGAAACCAAATATATATTACTGCATTTTTTTTATCTTTCATTAGGTGTGGACTTCCCTCTCCTGATACAACATTTAGGCCTAATACTAGGTCCCCACTCAGCAGAATTATTTGCCCTTTGATTATCAATTAATTCCTTTCCCTCCACCTGCTGTGCTGCAAGTCTTCTATTTACTTCCCACTGAACCCAGCTAAATGGTTGTGCCTATGTGGCACACTGAACAGCACAGCAGGTGTAGGAGAGCTGAATTCCTTGGAAAATGGTTAAATGTATTCAGATTACTTGAACAAAAGGAAGTTAGTATCATGTAAAATGAAACCTGTCATCTTAGCAAATAGAATTCATTTTTGGTGAGGAGGTGGGTTATATAATATCATCTAACAAAGCACAAGAAATTGTATTGCAAAGAATAGGCTTCTATTACAGTGTAATCCTGCAAACTACTAATAATCTGCCTTTCAAGCAAATCACTTCAGCATGTAATGAACTTTAACTGAACACAGCCCCTGTTAAGCACATGCTTGCATGCTTTGCTCACTCCCTGCTACAAAGCTCAGTGCCTGACAGGAATGAGCAAGCTTTGGACATTAGGTTTACAAAGACAACTTAGATTTTTTTATTTTATTTTTTTTTTTGTGACTCAATTTTAGGCACCTTGTCTTGGGCCAGAAACAGTGACTAAGAAATGATATAAGTCCTGCTCTTAGTGTTGGATGGGGACTGACTGATAAAATATAGAGGTACATTTTCGGCACACAGTAGATCCTTGAGAACTGAAAGTCACTGAATTATTTCAGAGAAAGCATAAGGGGAGGAATGGGAAGTTCTAAATTTAGGCTGTAACTCTAAGCTAGCACTTGGGGTTCATAACCCTGAATTATCTTCAGAAGTTTAGAGACCTGTATCCGGTTTCCCCTCCTTCAAGAAACTAAAGCAGATGCACAGAATACACACAACAAGAGAAACCAACCCCAAATCCCAAAAATACACTACTCGGAAAATCCCAGAAATGAGCTGAATCCTTTATTCTAAAACACATACAAGGGGATGAGATCATGCTTTTAGTCTGAACTACTAATGCTCTAGAGCTCAGCCTCATCTCTAGCTTTGAGCTGCTGGTGAGTTATGACTATCAGAAAGAAAGCTCATCTATACAATCCTCATATATAAACTAATGCTTTAAGCAATAACTGTAGCTACCCATGCCTCAGGAAAATGCTACCATTCTGAGTAGGTATTGGGTTACATCTTGGGAAGATAAACTCTGTTCACAGGTCATTAAGTGTAACTAAGTATAAAAAAGTCAAACCCCTATGATTTTGGGATACTTCAATAACAAAAGCACTTCCTACAAAACCCTCCACTATACCTACAGGGAAAGAAAGATCTTATTTTTCACTGACTGATACAAGATGTAAGAGTTGCTATATAAGAAAAATACTTACAGTTCAATTTCTTTATAAATATGAGGAGGCAGTGTACAGTGCATAAGGTTTTGCCACTCTTCTGCTGTACAAACACTGTGGTAAGAGAGCTTCTCCATCGTCACACGGTAAATACACTCTGAATGGCGAATTCTGTGGTACATCTGAAAATGGGAAGTAATTGACTGATATGAAATTTTAATAAAAGAAAAAAATTTATTTCCTGTATTCAAACACTTATTCCTAAAACATACATCTGCAGAAACATTTGTGTTTCTGGCTGCTCAACTTCGCATATTAGAAAAGTCAGAGATGATATGAAACTCAGTGCCTCTGGAAAACCGAGCCTCCTCTCACATCATTCTACATCTACTTATTCTGGCAAACACATAAAGCTCAGCTGAGTTTTCACTGTGCCTAAGGTCTCCCAAGAAAAAGAATCAAGTTCAGGAGTTAGAAATAGAGCTCAGTTCCTTGCAATATGGTAACAGAAAGGCGATTGATAACAGGGCTCATAATTTGTGCCACTGCATGGATTCAGCTGTTCATAGGTACAAATAACTGCTATCTATGTACATTAAAAAGTACATGAGATGTTTATCTTACCTACATTACTGTGCAATAACTGTGATAAATAACTACAGTTAATTATTGAGAGATTCAGATAGCTACTGCAGACACGCCATGGTTTGTAAGCAAGTGAGGACACAACAATTTTACTAATAAAGATAATCCTCTGAAGCACTATGCCCTGAATGGTAACATTCACCATCTCAAAAGAGTGAACTCACACACAACTGAGTAATTGCATAGTCTTAGGTTTCACTTATACAAAGGACTTTTTACTTGTCTTGAACTATGTGGAACAAGTTTAAGTAACTATGAGTAAAATTTGCTGCCCCAGCATACTGAAAACATAATGTTGGTAAAATGGCTTAATGTAAATCACCAGGCTTAACTGGCATTGCATTTTTATTACATTTATTGCATTTTTATGCTTATATAGTAAGGCTCATCAAATTGCTTATGCTTCCCACACGAATAGTAATTTGGGTGATTATAGAGAGTTTGAAAACAAAAATAGCTAGCCATTCATCTAGAAGCATGGATAATTACAAATATATAGGACAGCATATAAATGTATAAATTGAAATCTTTAGTATTAAGTATATAGAATCAAAAGAACACATCTCCATCCCCCAGTTAAATTTGTAAAACATGATCTGAATTTATAAAAGTAAGAATAATACTTTCTAGTTGAAAAGAGGAGTCAGATATCATTCACATTTCAGAGCTTGATCTCTCAAATTTAGCTACATGATGTATCCAGAGTACAATTATTTCAAAAATCATCAAATGAATCCCTATTATCCTCTCAAAATACAACTATTCAACAAAGAATTCAGTGATTCCTGTCTCCTTAATATGTCAACGAAACAGACTTATTAATCACTTTAATAACCTGGAACATTAAAATCCTTAATAGGATTCTAAGTTTTCTCATTATAACCAATAGCTTAAAAATTGTAAATAAAACTTACATTAGCACAGTGTAAGGCTAAAGCACAAAAGACTGCAAACATTTTAAAGTTGTTCTCATCAGTTTTAGAGAAGGCACTTCCACTTATTTTGTTCACCATCTGCACAACACCTATTACGCTTCCTCGGCTTACAATAGGCATGCACAGGATATTTCTGGTTGTGTAGCCTGTGTAGAGGTCTACATCTCTGGAGAGCCAGAAAAGAGAAAGGAAAAATGTTAATATTACTAATTAATATCTATTCAATGCACAATATAGTAAATAGTTTTTAAGTAGATGTAATTAGTGCCTGCAAGAAATTCACCCTCAAAGATCTCAAATATTTCCATCTACTGTGTCCTATTTAGAAAGAACGTTTTACTCCTTTAATCTCCATTTGCAAGATAAAGAATTAAAACTTCCTCAAATGTACAGTCAACCTATTCATAAAATTAAAAAATATATTCAGGTACTTAGGCATGCTGTTTGTTAGTGAGCTTTTTCTTTTCCTCCCCTGAAGTTAATCAGATCAGTAGGGAAGCTAATAAAGAAATTCAGCAACAGCCTACCTAACTGGGAAAAGTTCCATAACAGGAAAAATAACTATATGTTTCTGTATTACATTTACATAAGATAAAAATAAAATATTTTTATTTGTATCTTAAAAATATCTCTGATGGCTACACCATTTACATAGGTACCTATAGGTTGTCTCCTCATCAGAGGATCACAGCTCCCGTAATGCATCCTAATACAAAATTCAAGTAGTAAATTTAAGTAAAAGGTTTTAATAAGCTATCTTCCTCTCCCATGAATAACATGCTTACCTGTTAAAGCGTGGATCTGCATAGGCATCAGGTATGTTAAGGACTTCTCCTGTTCTTGCCACTTGACCAGCTATTCCTTTTTCTATAGAAAATCTGCAGAAAAGAAAAATGTGTGTTAGCCACAACATGTGCTACCTGGAAAAACATTTTTCCAGTGAAGTGTGTCTTGGGCACGGTAATGGGTACTTGCTCCCAGCCAGTATCAGTTTGATGCTTTTAGGAGAAAACTCTTATAAGACAACTAGTAGTAATTAATATAATAAAAAAGCACATACTAACATATACTTTTCAAAATATTTTATGTAACTACATAGTTTAATACAAAAGATGCCATAATATGACCATTTTAGTGACCAAAAAACCCAAAATCACAGTTTCAGTGATCCTGAGGGTTATGAACGTGACATTCATACAGAACCTGAGATATTCTATTTACCCTTTCAAGCTACCGATTTTGTCATCACTTTTACATATTCATTGTTTCTTTAGACAAACCATAGGCAATATGGAGCTTGTTCCTTCAGGGAGACAGGTGGATTTGGTAAAATAAACTTTGGAAAAAGACCAGTGGAAATTTCAAAGCTATAAACTACATGCATTTGCCATGTACACTTCAGAGTAACTAGCTTGTTTCATCTCATGACATGCAGACAATGCTTGGCACTAACTGCACCCCTTAAACACCACAAGAGAGTTAAACACAACAAATAGGTTCTAGAGTTGAATCAGAAAAATCTACAAGTCTGTCTTACAAGGAAATAATTTTCAGTTCTTTGACATAAAACAGTTATGACATACAAGCACAGAAGAATTTGTCGAGGAAAACAGGTTGAAAGAATCACATGTGGAACACTTTCAAATCCAAATGTACCCAGGTAGTATCCTGCCCCCACTGAAGTTCGTGATAAAGCTGACAGGATTTCACCCTCCACACCTAATTTTAACTTAGTTTCTTCTGCTGCTTCTTATGATATGTGTATCACAGCATCTTAAAGCTTCCTGATGACTGACTGACTTACTGTCACTTTCATACAGGTATTTAAGTTGTACTTCTCTTTCAGTGTACAGCACTCGTGAAATGGCACACACCGTTGCATTCAGAGTTAATATTTCAATATTTCTGTCTTTTTATACAGAAAAGACAGAAAGATATAAGCAAGAACAACTATTATCAAGGAGGAGTATGAAAGTGTTATGTTAAAGCAGGCCACTTTAATCTACACCACCTCCTTGCTTGTCAGTATGTAAATTGCACCAATTTTGACTCCTTCCATTCTCACTCACACAATGTAAGAAGTGGGAGTAAGTTTGTCTAAAGGAGTCTAAGTGAAGACATGAATCACATCTCATATTGGCCCAGAACTTATAGATGTACAAGAAGAAAATGAAAAATATTCTGAGAAAATCTATGCTGAGTATTTCAACAAAATTTTAGTGCAGGATATTTAGTCACACCTTTCTTCTTAAGACACTGCAGGTTTAAAACCTGTGTGTCTTTGTAAATCTTGATCTGTATCTATTAAGGATTCCACTTCTGAAAAGTGGAAGATGTTATAATTACTTTGTTTTGCCTCTTTCATTAAAAAAATCTGCATACATGTAAAAATTATGTAATTATGACATGAAGCAGAAATACATATAAATTTTGGGCAGAGAATTGTATGCATTCATTAGAAGCCCATATACATTTGCAAATTCACCAATTCATGCAGACTTTTGAATTATAATTATTTACAATTTTAAAAGTACTCTGAAGCCACATGAGAAAAAGTAAAACCAAACTACTGGACTTGAAATCTTCAAAACCAATGACCAGTTCATAGTAGATTCTACATATGCCTAATCCATCTGTAAGAAGTACAAATTGTGATTTCCTTGCTTTGGATGTGCTTGAGTCGCACAAATTTCAATTTCTCTTGGGAACACTCTTGGGAAAAAAAGTCCCATACTGGCAGACTACTTATTAGGTGCATCTTTACCTGCACCTTTACCTACCTCCAAACACCTCTGTTTTTTTCCCAACATGATTTCCAAAAGGACCGCCTCCGGAAGACGGCATTTCCAGGAGTGACGCTATAGCTTCAGAGACGTTGTTTCGATGGCACTGCAATGTCATTCCCAGAAGTACTACCTTCTGGAGGCGGGTCCTGGTGGGAATGATATCACAGTATGACAAGTATTGTCAGGGTACCTGCAGATAGTCACAGAGACTGGGTAATAAAATGCCTGCACAACTGTAGTTATAATGAAACTGCATTCCTCTGGCAGCTACTCTTACCTTATTTCTTTGGTCTTCTTGAAGACAGGTTTCCCATCATTTTCTTCTCCAATATCAAAAAGGTCTGAATACAGTTCCTTATTTTTATGGTCAACCTGGAAGAGTGCACACCTGTCTGCATTCACCAGGTTTTTTGCATATATCTATAGACAAAAAACAGAACTAGTGTTAACAGTCATAGGTTAAATTATGTTCAGCCATTTATCTGATAAAAATATAAGTCACTAGAAGATAGAAGTTTCGAGAAATTACTCAAGACTCAAATCTGTTTGAAGAAGCATCCACCTTCACAGTAATCTTTTAGCATAAAATACAAAATGAAACTATGTCTTATATTCAATAATTTTTTTTTGTAAATTAGAGTGGTGTTCTCTGAGAAATGCAGGAATATCTTTAGAGGCTTGAATGGCTTTCCTGCTATGCTGTTCTGCAAGTATCAGGAATGCTTTTCAAAATGGTACGTTTCCTCTCTCTGTGTTTATATATTATTTATTTTTACTTGATTTTAAACAGGTACAATATGGCAAAACCTCAGAGCTCTATTTGATTTTTTTGTCTTTATCTTCAGTGCAAACACTGCTACTGAATATCTAGCATGGACAAACATAACAAGCTCTAATGTTTGTTTCTAAAAAAGTTAAATGTACCTGTAATACATAACAATGAACAAAGGGAAGATTCATAGTGTTATTATGGATTGCTCTATGCAGAGGTATGGGAAATGGCTGCACCCTCCTTTTGCTAGGGACCATTCTTGCACAAAAACTGAGACTTAGCAGTTCTAACCAAACAAACTAACCAAAACTCACAAGGCACTACCCACAGTTAAGAAAGCACCACAGTACAGCAATAGACTTGCATGGTCCCTATCATACTTGAACTTGAAAATTTATCTCGGCAAAACTAACTGCCAGCCAGCAGTTCTGTCAGAACAGAGTCTCGTCTGGAAAGACTGAAACAAAATTGAACAAGGATCACTGTGATAAATTAAGATGTCTTACACTCAGGTTCAAGAATCTGCTCTATCCAATTCAGATAAGTCTCCTATGGTTTTTAGCTGCTCAGAAAGTATAGTAACTGAACAGTAGAGCATGATCCAAGGTGGATCTCACTCAACTTTTTAAAATTGCATATAATACCTATCCAGTTATTCAGTCACAGAAAGAGGCTGACTACACTCTTGTATGCAATGCATGTGGTTGCCATGTCTTAAGAATTCTCAAGACTTCCATATGAATGAATGAACTTCCTCCTCGATTCCCTTTTGTCTTTCGAACATAAACCCCAAAACCTAAAATAATTCATTTTATATTCAAGAAAACAGAAAAATGTTAGACCTTTGTAGAATAAAACTATGAGATGATAAATCATTATTTGGGAGACTCTAATACGGTGTCTTATGAGCTCTATAATGAGAACTGCTCAGAAACAATCTAGATCAGCTCTACAAGACCTGGAGGGTCCTCCAGTACTGATAAAATCTGGGTCTGGAAATGTTCTGTTACTTTCTACTCTGTTTGCCCCATCAGAGCAGTAGAGGTAATCTCTGCAAAATATTTCCCAGATAGAGCATTAAGAAATTTAAAGATCTTGACCATTCACACCATTTATTCCCTTGCTCAAAAGAGAGTGAATATAAACTGTGCCAAAAAAAGACAAGGGGTCCAGTAAATGCTTCTCTACATCTATTCAGGAATCATATCAGATTTCTTTATAAAAATCATCAGCACAATGTTGATTTTATATAATTAAATTTTGTGTGGAAATGCATATGACTCAAGAATTTACTTTGGTCACAACTCAGGCTTTTCAAAAATAACTGCTTTAACAGTAGTAACTGAGAGTAGTAGTTAATGGGATGAGAAAGGCTTACTTCTCTAAAGCCTCAGCTCAAATTCAGGCCAGTGGCTGAAGGGGAATATCAGTACAAAAGTTATGCTTTGCATTGTCAACAGGGAGGCTAAGGACCACCTTTAGGGGAGTCTGCTTGTAACTACTCAAGCATACTAGGATGAAAATTTGTGAGGCAACTTGTACTTCTGCTTCCTCTCCTTGCATCTATACTCAAAAACACCCTTATAATACTAACTTCATTGAGGGATTTTAAGGAAAAGAAAAATAAAAAGAACACTAAAATCTGAGAACTTTTTTCTTTATTATTACAGGAATAAATCAAACTTTTACTGTAATCACCAAAGGGTGAAGAAGTGAGGTGAAATTGAGTTCCATTCTTTTCTCACTATGAGACAGAATAAGTCACATAATGATAAAATCACACTCCGCAAAAACGGCAATAAATGTGCAAACACATAATTCAATTAACTGGCCCAAGAAACAGCCAACTACTACAGCTTATAAAGGAAGCTAAGTATGAAACATCTAGGCAGATTAAAACGCAGAATCATGATGCAGCAAAGTACTGGAAAAGAAGAAAGAGTAAGCTTATTTTATTGCCAATTGTGGTTTCAACCAGACTTCTATTCATAGGGAGGAATAGGGAAGAATTATCAATATTTGTTCTCAATACTGTAAGTTTTATTGCACCAGTTCTTTTAAATGTTAAGCTAATTTTAAGTAGTTCATTTAAATTGGAAAAGTCAATGTTCAGAACCATGTCCTATGTGCAGAATTCTTGACTGTGTACTAACCAGAATAAGACAAACATTGCAGAATATTTTCCATTACGAATTCAAGTTTATAAATAAAACCACTTTAATATTGTTTATATTCTACATTTGTTCTCTTTGAATAGCGTAGCTAAGAATATAACTTTTGAAGATCGGAGCAAGTATACTGTTGGAGAGTAATCTTTTGAATATGCAAATAGAAACAATAGTATGACACACCTGATAAAGATTTACATTCAGGAAAAACAACAGCAGCATGCAATGAATGTGCCTAAAAGCTAAAAAGCATAATTCTTATACAGAACACTCAAAATATGCTAAAAAACCCAGTCCATAGGTATTTGTAAACACTATACAAAAAACAATCCTAAATTCAAAAAAGATTCAGAAAACTATATTCTATTTCTGAACTGTACTTTTATTTCATTGATT
The DNA here is from genome assembly GCA_013396975.1 of Bucco capensis. Taxonomy (NCBI): domain Eukaryota; kingdom Metazoa; phylum Chordata; class Aves; order Piciformes; family Bucconidae; genus Bucco; species Bucco capensis. Next base: position 123,262 of record VWZO01009768.1, read on the forward strand.
AGTTATTTCAATGGACTTGGCTTTAGTGATTTTCATAAAACACCGAATGTCACTCTAGTTATAGGTGTAAATACTTCTGCAAAGCAATAGGGATGTCATGTTCGCACATCTCATTCAGCAACTGGAACAAACACTCTAGGAGTAATGTTTGGCCTCTAGTCCTTCCTACAGACAATAACTGCTTCAGGAGTGTTTTGCAGCATGTTGTAAATTGAATTTAGGAAAAAGGAATCAATACAATAAGCTGAAATAAAACCAGAAGGCTTTCTGATACAGTTTTCAAGCCTTCTCTAAAACACAATAGTAACTATTTAGTTCAGAGCCAGTCACGTTTCATTACTTCTGAAAGCTATGAAACGAAGTTGTTACAACACTGGAAAACCAAGCTGACTTTTGCCACCTTCTTCCATATCAAGATGTTAATGCTGTTTGTATTATGTGCCCATTATAAACAGCTCATGTATTTCAGTGAAGAAATGTCTTACTTCAAGGAAAGGAGAATTGAAGGACTTTAATACTAATAAACTTAGAAGTGAAAAAGACAACTTACCATTATATGTTCAAGTAGAGAATCTATTGCAACTATATTGTCAAAGTATGTTCTGTAGAGAAAGAGAAGTCAGGAAATATTGGCATTTAGTCAAACAACTTTCAAATGACTGTTATGGGCTCTTGTTTCACAATCACTTAGCAGCAGGGTCCAAACAAGTGAGGGCAAACCTCTGCACCTTGAAAATCACTGACTGGCTTGCTGTAACACAAGGGAACAGAGAAATGGTCCTAGCTCTATTCCTTTAAGCCATTATTCTACAATGTCAGAATTAGAGAATGTTCTGTATAACATGCAGAATTTTCTTTGTATAAATGGAAAAGACTATCAAACGTTGCCTACCATGGACTGAATAGGCCTCTGCTGAGTAGCACCAAGAATGTATCAAAATGCTTTGGCACCCTTTACACACTGAACATTTTAAAAGGAGAAGTAATCAAAAAGTTTAAAAAAAACCCAAACCCAACTTCTGTTACTGATATAGCTTATCTGCATGCTTTCAAAATAATGAAAACTATGTATTGTACCTAAATTCGTATCAAATTATACAACCATTAACACGATTTAAAAAGCAACAATTTATAAAATTCTTAATGAGTCTATCAACCCAGGTGTAGAATGTTGACATTGCAGAAAAAGATTGATCTTGTGACTTAAAAAAATGTCAGTTTCAGAGCGAAATGGTAACTGTCCAAGGACGTCAAGAACATTGAAAGATAAAGGTCAAACTTATTAGTAAAGAAGTCTAAATCTTCCACATGCAAAGTCTCAATAACCCTGAGACTGCAATGTTCCAGTAGACAGAAAGACATTGTCCCATGGCCTTGAACATACATACAGCTCAATTCTGCTAGGGTCTAGTGAAAAAGAAATATATAATACACTAGTCTTACATTGTCAGGGACATGAAGGGGTGCAGCACTGTATACTATGTCCTTTCTAAAATGTTACAGAACATATCCCAGTGACATTGCATTCCAACAATTTCCTTACTCTCTTTTCATGTAAGAAAAGGTACAGCTCCTTTCTAAGATGAAACTAATGATTTTCTAGCTAGTACAAGTCTTTATCTACATGAAGCTCATGAACTTGTTATTAGAAGATATCCCAATTTTGTGACTCAAAACAGAGGGTCTACTTTCTGTTAAAACTAAACAATTCTAGCAATTGATAATGCTGCATGAGAGTATTTTATAGAAATTTGTATTAAATATTTGAAGTATTTATGGTAGATTTTATCTTTTTTTCTTTTTTTTTTTTTTTTAGTACAAGGCAACTTGGGAGAATCAATTGTCAGCCTATGAATTTGGGTAGATTAATCCAGAGTTCTCTGGTAAACTAGCACAGTACAGATGTTAGCAACATAAAAGCACTCTGGAAAGGAATATAATTGTGCAAGACACTGCAGCAAGTGGGTAGCTCTGGCAAGGAAATGAGGAGAGTGTCCTTTATGAGACACACTCTGAACCTAAGCTGAAATAAAAAAAAATAATTAAAAAGGGTCATTCCCTGAGGAAAACTGCTAGGAAAAACACCTGGATACAGCCAGTTTGCCCTCCTTGCACAGGGTAGCCTCCCCAGTTGGGTCAGGTTGACTCAGCTGGCTGCATTCTTGAGGAATGGCATAAGAATCTTGGACACCCTCTAATCTCATCAGTTTGAGAACTGTTCTTCAAGACCTACAGAAGTGTTTGTAACAGCAAAAATCCAAGACATCTCATTTTGCCATGGTATCATCACTCCTTTGTGATGCAATTAGAAATTCTTCAACCAGATAGTTTGACAAAAAACTGTTAAGCACTGTGTTACAACTGTGATTTGCCAAAAGTACAAAGTCTGTACTGTCTTTTCATTTATTGGCTATCTCTACTATTTAAAGATGCTAATAGCAGCATCAAAGAGAAAAGAATGAAGAGCTGATCATCTATGACACTTTGTAAGTCTAAGACCAAGCTCTGATATTCTTATGCTTTCAATTTAATTTTGCATTTATTGTGACAAGACATTAAAAGAAAACACACTAAATGTGCTTACAGTCTTTGAAAATTAAAATACAGCCTCCAGAAAATGCAGTGAAAGAACCATCATGTGGCAGCCCTGATTCTTCAATGATACATCCCTGAAATGCATATACTTATGCATGTGAATGCTTACATACGTGTCAAAAAAAGGCAAGGAAAGATGAAGTAAACGAACTAACTTTTCATTAAGTCCTTTCAACCCTAATATTGACCATGGCAAGCCTATTCATCACTTCTCAAAAGATGGCCATGTTTAACTCTGGCAGAAGAGGTGACAAAAAGGCAAAAAAACCATGCAAGAGACCGGAGGAGTAAACAAATTCTGTAAGATATAATTGGATGTTACATTTTTGTCTACACCACTGTAAAAAAGAAAAAGTGTAACGGGTATACACCACTGTCACACATGTCATTCGTTCTTGTCCCTGTGCTGAAGTCTGCCCACCCATTGAGGTGTGCCTTCACACCTGCTTGTGAGCTACAATGTAAAACACAGATAGATTGGAAGAGTCATGTTATAAAAGCTCACTCAAAATAAATTTATGAGATTTTAGTGCAAATCACACTTACTTCGATACATCAAGCAAGAAGTCATTCAGTTCAGTCTGCTTGGCAAGGCCCCGGCACACCTGGAAGCATAGACTACGTTATCATTTCCTCCAAAAGAATACTGAAGTCACAGGGCAATTGGTCACACAGCTCATAATTTGTGTGAAAAAAACACCACTATTAGTATATATATATAAAAACCAGCACTGTATAAAATTAAAATACAGATTTGCGTGCTGGGCTTCAAGCTGAGTTAAAACTGTAAAATGCAAGTAAGACTCTGGAAGAGGTTGAGAGTTACTCTTGTTCACACTGCCTCAAAGACTGCCACTGAATGTGGTTATGGAATCCACCCCTCCTCATCCAGACCCCGAGAATGTCAAATATTTTGTTTGCTTTTTTCCTTACCACACTTTTACCACTGTTTTGCAGGTTGCAAAGAGGCACAGACACAACTGAAGACTGCCATCAGGCAAGTTTAAGTAAGCTAAGTAGCAGATGATATTACAGGATCATAGAACCATTATGGTCGGAAAAGACCTCTGAGATCACCAAGTCAAATCATTCACCTAACACTACCATGCCCACCACTAAACCATGTCCCCAAGCACCATATCTACACATTTTTTTGAACTCTTCCAGGGATGATGATTCACCACCTCCCTGGGCAGCCTGTTCCAATGGCTGATAATCCTCTCAGTGAATAAATTCATCCTAATATTCAATCTGAACCTCCCCTGGTACAACTTGAAGCCTTCTTCTCTTGTATGCTCAATTTAGGGAGAAATCAGCATAAATATGAACATAAAAAATGGTATGCATACTACATTTTAGAAGCAAAGTGTTGGAAGAAGCAAAGCTTTGAACTATATTTTTACTTCACTTAATTGCAAACTCTGTATCCAAAGTACAGTTGTACACCTGTATATTACCAGAGCAAACATCAAGGTCAAAAAAAGAAAGAAAGAAAAAAAAAGAATGTCACAAAATTCCTCCCGTGAGATGACAGAACCTATTTTAGGATCTTCTGTGAGTTGACAGACTAAGTTGAAGTAGCAAAATCTATTAACCAAGCTGCTAAGGTTTGCTAGAGCAGCTTGCACAGTTTGGAGCTTCGTTAGGCACCTAACTAGGGACAGCATGAAGCATCCTTAATGGCAGCAGTTACAGGACCATGAAGCAGCTAGCAAGGAGAGCTTAAAGTAGGCTTAGCCAGCAACATCTAATAATCTGAAACTGGATACCAAAGCAGGAGAAAAGCAACCAGTTCATCTAGCAGTTGCCTTTTCACAAGAAAAAAAAAAGTGAAGTTGGTACAAATATGCTTTAATAATTAATCTACTTGTTAAAGTTTCTTTTTCCGTTAGTAAAAAATATAGTTTGTTATTTGATCAATGGTTGCAAGTAAGAAAAACTAGCTCAATGAACACTGAAAATGTTAGCATATTTTCCCAGGTTCTGGGAAGGGGCTTAAATCAATGTTTTAGTAGTGACCTCCACTTAAATTCGATCATAAATCATCCTTCTACTAATGAAGATCTGGCAGAAGGATTACACAACCAAAAAAAAAAAGAAAAAACACCTGAAACCACCCACACTTACTTGTACTTGATGTATTGCTACTGAAGCCCATGCAAGATTCGCTGTTGCAACCTGAAACGAAAGAGAAGAAACCTTGAAAAGTGCACATCAGTTACACGCTCGTTTTCTCTAACTGCTAAGTAAATTGACTGAGCTGTTTTAGACAGGCAGGCAGTAACGATTTGTGGAAAGGCAGTTATGTTGTGAAAAATCTCAGCATACTTGGCGAGTGTCTCAATGTCAGTAAGGTACATTCAGTCACAGGAGAACAACCCTCATTTTCTGCATCAAAACAATGTTTGCCTGTGCTCTTCGGAAGTGGTATTGGGAACACATCAGCTCAGAAATACAACATCAAACCAAACATCCCATAAGCCAAGGGCTTTAAAAATTACACTATGTACATTGCTGAAAGGCATCTGCCATAGAAATAAAATATCTGATAACACCTTTCTGGGACATTATATCTTCAGTCACAGCTCTTCCCAGCTGTGAAAAGGAATTGTTTCTTCCATTACTATTTTCATGGCAGAATAACTAGGCCTGATCCCTAAGCTCAAGGCTAGTGTTTTAAGTATGACAGTTTCCAGGCAACATTTCAAACAAATGTCATGTAAACCACAGTTAACTAAGAGATGCTACCATGCATGATCTCCTGTCCTTGAAACATAGGAGCTTTATATAGGAACACAGAGGAAAGAATTATAAGAGTTCTGCTGCTGCATACCCTACTAAGGTACTGGGGTTTAATTTTTTATTTACTTTTTTTTTTTTTTAAACAGAACACAATGCATGCATTTTATAAAACCTGCTAATGGAATCCAAAGGCTTTCTGAAACCTGATGGTGGAAAGAATGCTTTTTTAGAGCACTCAGAAAGTGAGCTTAAAATATATTTATTTATTAACAAAATACTTTTATTTAGCAGCCAGTCTTCTCCAAGCAGAACATTAATGAACTCCAATTACAGAAGGTATTTCATATAACATAAAAGATTAATATTTGCATAGAGCAATGAATGTCTGAGACCTATCTGAACTGTAGATTGATTAATGCAACAGGATTATTAAAAAAAAAAATAATACATTGTGTATAAGCAGTAGAATTAACGAAGCCTGGTTTTGCATGAATGCCTATTCTTTGTTCTGTGAGCAGGGGCACTGGCACCCATCACGCTGATCCAGTCTACTACCATGACCATTACTGGTGGAAAAATACCAGATGCAACACTGAGGCTGAAGTGACACAGACTGCCCAACTAGGATAGATGTATGAGCATCACATGTATGGTAGGCTACTGAGGTTACTGATAAACACAATATACAATTGACAAATACTGCTGATTTTTCCTTCCTTGAGAGGGCCATTTTTAATATCTTGTCTGCATATTTTCTGTTCTTTTCACAAGAGTAAGTCCTATTCAGTAGAGCAAAACTGCTCCATGTTACATTTTGTACCACTACCAAGACAACAGGCCTAATCTTTGTGTTCAGGTTCCCTTCCCTAGGGAAGGGTACAGAGAGAAATGAATCCTACATTCATCTCAATGTGAGAGGCATCTTAACATGCAGATGGGACATAACAAAGATCCTCACCCAGACATGAGAGCTAACATACATGCCTGACACCTCTAATACAGCTGAGACATCTGCTGTGTTTTCAGATTTGTTTGTACTTGCCTAACAACTCATAACTTTGGATGGACACTGCAGCTACACAGGCCTTATATAAATACAGGAAACCACGCAGCATAGAGAACAGTCATGGAAAAGGAAAGTGTTTATGAATAGGAATATCTGGATAGGGAAGCATCAGAAGGGAAAAAAAAAAGGCAGTAGAGAACTTCACAAATGGCACCTACATTAGCAGGTCATTGAGGTACCAGCACACCTACACACAGTTTCTAAGGACATCTAGGTCTGGAGACAATGAGCAGTGAGTTAGTCTTGACAACTCACATAGACTGGACAAGCTAGAGAGACAAAAAGATGTCAGCTCCTACAAGCTAAAGAAAGGCTGACTCCAAACCTGCAAATGGTTGTTAACCTAGGAAGAAACTAGGAGACATGATGATTCAACAGCAGGCATCCCTTTTCATCCCACTGCAACGCATCCATGAGAGACTATCTGGATATGCACATGTCTGTGCGTGACTCTTGGAAATACCACACATCTTGGTGCCTGAGAGTGTGTGGCTGTAAGAATGTGAATATGTAAAATCTCTTTTGCTTCACTTCTGTTTTAAAATAAAATCACTTTCCCCTCCTGTCAGAGCTGGCATTCAGACTTGCTATACTGTTGCTTACAATGTTGCAATATGATGTTTTACAGTAGGGCTCATTCACTTGAGAAGCCACATCAAAGGGCCAGTCAAAAAAAAACAACAAACCAAACCAAACCATTAAAAGTCTTTCCATATCATAACATAAAGCTTTACTGGAAAGTTAAAATTGAGATTCAGGATTACTCAACATTCTCCAGTTTATATAAAGTGATTTCATTTTTTTGACATTCAATTTACACTTTTATTTCATTCATCTGCTCTGCATTAACTTTTCTAAAAATTCTGTATTAAGTTTAAAATTAATAAAGAAATCTTGGACCTCTTCTCCCATAAAAGAACATGAGGTAAAATTTTTAACATGTCCCTATACTTGTAACATGTAAATTCTACCTCCTGTGACTGAAAATACAAATCACTACCTTCCCCCCCATCACCCAAATACATAACATTTGAAAGAAACAAAAACCAAGTATGAAAGAGGTAAAATACATGTGAGAAGAGTGAGAGAAGAAAGTTTTGGAGGGCTGAAGTGTTTACCATTGTACAGAAGTGGGCAAAGGCTGGGCATGAGCTCACCTCTTGGTGACTAAGGTGGAAGGCTTCCTTGCCCCAGTAACGGTAAAGCTCCAGGATACCAATAAGATCACCAATTGCAGTGACAATTGGCAAACACAGAACAGATTGGATACGAGTCCCTGATTCCAGTCCAGTACCTTTGGGAAATCGCTCATCCTAGAAAATATAAGCATAATCTGATAAAACATAAGTACCGTAACATTAACATGAAAGATACACTGACATTTTCCTCCCTTTCCTGACTGATCAAATTTTCAGGAAAATCATAAAATTTACATACAATATTAAGTACTAAAAAGTGCAATTAAAAAGTCTCAGCATTAATTTACATATACAGATAATCTTATTGACACAAAATCAGAATTAGCTGTCATATTAGATCCAGCTTAGGGTTTGTTTTTATAATATATTTTCTCTAAATTCACAGGTAGCAAAACCAGCACTTCATTGCTAATACCAGTCCAGATTAAGTAACAACCCAAACAAATAACACTCAAACCTCAATCACCCTCTCTCCCCCCGCAACAAAACTCCAAAGCATTTGTAATCATGAAGTGGATTGCTCAGATGTCAGTGTTACCAAGCAGACAGCACACCTTGCATGAGAACAAAAATCAAAACCTGAGGCTAATGCTCAGCCAGCTCCTCAGAAGGAATATGTGTTCCCTGAATATTACACGTAAGAGAAAGGATCTTTCTCCTTTCCTTTGCTTATGCATCCTGAATAAGCAAGTGCAAAAGTTACAGAAAGGAACGTTAAAATATTCCTACCAGATACTATAAAAGGCCCAAATTCATAACTTTTAATCTACATACAGAATACCCAAGGTTTCAGCTTCAGTTTCCCATGTAAGAAAACTCATAAAGACCTCAGAAGCCACGTGGATGTTTGTCAGTAAGGCAGTAACTAGCTGATGTGAAGTGTGCAAGACCCACTTCATTGCACATCAGTCCTTGAGTTGTACTTGAGCTGTACCAGATGTTCCCTACAGGCTGTGTTTAGGCAAGACAGACACTCCTTCAAGTCTAATCAAAATCTCCCCCTTTCAAAGAAAACAGCAAGTAATCTCTACCTTAATTACTAAGATGACAATCAATCTGAATGGCTAGGAACAAATGACAGACAAAAGAGAGTGGGAAACACTTTGCAATACAAGCCTCCTGCTTTCACTTTTTAATTCTATCCTCCCCCATAAAAGGGCTGGCAAGTCAATCTGCAAGCAATTCCCTTTCACTGTTGAGATGCATCTAAAACCACATGAAGACAAACCATGTCACCAAAATGAATCTCCCTGTTTGGTTAATAATCCACTAATACTGTAAACCAACAAAAAAGTTCAAACGTCTTCCCTACTACCCTCCCCAATTTTATTTTTAATGTAAAATCAAAACATACACCTCCCATACACAAGGATAACACAATATTAATTGGAAATGATACATTCCATTATTCCAGTTGTTACTCCATTTTCTATGTGACTAAAAAAAACCTAACATACAAGATCTTCATAGTACAGGATATAAAGAAGGCACTGACTGTTACAACAGGGAAAGTGGCTTCTTCTGCCTTTTATTTTTGTGGTACTCACACTAAGCACTTGGTATTTTGTTTATAGTCCGGTTTTGCCCTATAAAGGTCATATATATTTTTAACAAATATTTTTTAAAATAGAGATAGGAATGTCCAATTTTGGCCACAGTATCCAAAGACTGTTATTCTGGACAGAAATCAAAAGGATAGAAAAACACTGAAAAGAGAAGAGAATTTAAACTTCCTTGGTGTTCTAAAGCTGACCATAAACTGTTCTCAAAGTGAAGTCTAAATATCAGTTTCATAAAATAAAATCAATAAATCAAACAAAATCATAAAACAAACTCTGATTGACTATATGAAAGTCTTCTTGTTTGGGATTTGCACACTAAGTATTTTAAGACCAGGAGGACAGGAGTTTTGACTGATAGGTTTTTGTTTTTCCTCTCCAAGTCACTATGGTACAATTACCTCCCCTATGTGACCACAAAAAAAAAGTAAAAAAAAACCTCCCCTAGTTCAAAAAACCTAATCCAAACTCAAATTTATTTTCTTGGAGGAAGGTGTATGTAAATTCTATCATTACACATTCAGCTCAATAAATATTTCAGCATCAAAATACTGATTCTAAAAACATGCTGTCATCATCTCATTAAAAAGAGAAATATTTTACCCCTAGAATATCTTCTACTAACAACGTTTTTCTGGATCTGGCTACATAAGCAGATACTGTAGTGCCATGTGCAATAGGCCCTGCAGGAATGAGCCGTGGTTGTCCTTCTTTAGCTCCTGGTGGTGTAAATATACACAGACTCTAGTTAGAAGGGGAAAAAAAAAGAAAAAAAAAGTAATTAGAAAACATGGTTACTTTTCTGGAGTTACTGTGTTACCAACATAGCATAATAGATTGAATAAAGTACATAATGTAGAGAAACACAATTTTTGACAATGAAGTTGTGCTATTCTGCTTAAGTCAGTCATCATTTTTATCAGGATTGGATTGTGTTTACCTTTAGCACAGTATACACTGCATAAAGACTCAGAGAGGAAAATACTGCCTTGCAAGAGATTTATTTTTTCTAGGATGCATTCATTTATTTCAATAGAAAATACTCAAAAAGCAGAGATAATTTTTAAATTTTTCATTTATCTCATCCCAAGGAAACGCAATTTCAAAGCTATCCTAACATTATATTTCCTAAAATCCAAGTGACTGCATTTGTCTGCTGTACTAGAAGAAACATCTGTCTTACTTGCTGCCTACATAAAACTGTCTCATTTGTTGAGAAGTCAGGTATGACAACATTCACACCCTGAAAGTAATCCAGAAACTTCCTGTAACCATTCTGTAACAAAAACATTAAGCAAGTAGACACCACTAGAATGAATAGGATTGCAAATACTTTACAAAAAAAGAAAAATTAAACAAAGGCTAAACCTACAAGCCCTTCTGTATGTCAAACTCTTCAAATCTAAAATGTCATTAATCTTTGGACGAAATATAAACTTTATGTAACAGTAGAATGTTGGAACAATGTTCCTATAACAGTCTCTTTTCCTTTATTTTTCCCCTCAGACAGCCTGTAAAGAAGTCTGTTAGTGACAACCAATTTTAAAGTCACAGAGCCACACCTCCTTCCCGCCACCACCTTCAATGCAATCAGATGGAACAGTTCATTTTACAAGCAAAAGGTTTAACCTTCTGTTTTATTTTTCTACATTTGTCTCATTACATCAATTTTTGTGTCTCCTAAAGCTACAAAATCCCAGAGACCCTCAAAATTTGAAAGCATTTATCACTGTCACATGCTAGTCAGCATAGCAGAGATATTACCCTTTAAACACAAAGGGAATTTAGGAACATGAAGACTATATGACATGGCAAAGGTTAGAGAAAGTGTTAGAACAGCAGGGGTGAAATCTGTATTTCCAAGACTTGATCTTAGTGCCTGATCTCTCAAGCTGTCCTTCCTTGTACCTTCTTAATTCTAACACAACTAAAGTACCACCTCAGAGATCTACCTTCTCTCGGCAAATTGTGTTTTCTTATTTATTACAATCAATGATGTAATTTATTTCACAGAAAAAAGAAAAGAAAGAACTCTGATAAAAATTTTGTATTAATACAGTTATTTTAGCTGAGGCTCGAAATACCATTTTAATATGAACATCACAGCTCACCACATAGCTTACAGAATGCTTTGCACTATGGCTTAGAGCTACAGTGAGCCAAATGAAGACAAAGAAAAGACAAGACAAAGAAAAATGAAGTGTAAAAGAAAGAAGACAGACTTCAGAAATCAACACTTACCAATTTCGGCCATGTAAGACCTCGTAAATTACTAAATACAGACTGGTTTTTAGCATGGAATATTAAAAGTAAAATTAGCACATGAAAATTCAGCATCTACTGTCAGCTGTACAAAACGAAGTGATGATATGAGATACATCCTCTCATACTTTTTTTTTAATTCTACAAATATGCAAGGTACATTATAAAATATACTAAACAATTCAAAAAAGAACGCATTGAGATGTTCAGAAACTAAGGAGATGCAATGCAATGTACTACATGCAGGTACTCCAGCAGCACTGAGGGGTACCTTAGCTGTATGGATTAACAGCATTTTGGAAGGGGAAAGCTGGGCTTTACGCTGAGAAGAAAACAAATGGTCAAAGAAAAGTATGTAATTCATAGCCAAAACAAGAATGAAGTCCATCCAAGAATCTGCAGTACAAATTTAGTGAGCTGAAAAGAAAAACACTAAGAGTTCTAACAAAACCAGTAACTAAGGATTTGTCCGGTTCTAACCAGAAAGTCAGCCAGTCTCAAAAAGTTCAGCAAGACAAAGAACAAAGTTTTTCATCCAGTTTTAATTTGCTAATGTTGCAATGCAGATAAGAATTAAACTACCTTAAAAGATCAAGTAGAGCTGCCACATAGTATTTTAGCTCTGTCAAGTATTTCAGCATATTTACTTCATACATCTCATGCAGCTGGAAGGAAAGATATTTCTTCTGTGGAGTAGCTCTACTCAACGTGCATGGTATTTACTAATTTTCATGTCTTGCATTAAGGTATAAATGCATGAAATCTTGAATTTTTCTGTTAATTCTGATCCCAAACCTCATCCTTATTCTTCAAACGTATTCACACTCACCACTTCTTTAAAGAGTAGCCTCTAGCAGAGAAAGACACTGGAAAAGTCAGAATGTTTATCTTCCATATAAATTACAGGAATGTACCTACTAAAGATACACACACAAAACCCATAAAACAAAACCCATTAAATCAGTACATTTAATCTGCCAGAACAAGCCTACTCAATTTACCAGAATAAAAAGCTCCATCTCTTTTCCTTCTTATAATCTAATAAAATATATACACATAACTCTTAAATAAAAACTTGGGTTCATGGTTGCTTGCCTTCATAAGCTTCACTTTTATGTGTTTATACACACTTAAATAGAATGAAAAAGAACATTTTGCACAACAGATCTAAGAAAAGCACTCCCTGATTTTGAAAAGCCTATATTATTCTAATAAACTGAAGAAATCACACTTGGTGATTTATTTAAATAGGTATTTTGATTGTTTTTTTTTTCTTTTAAATCAAAGAAGCTAGTGAAAGCTTTAGGACAGAAATGGCACAGCAGTATTGAAATACTTATCTTCACAAATGTTTGACCTGACGTGCTATATGCTTAATAGGAAAAAGGTTCATATTGCAGAGTATTACAAGGTGTAGGAAATGAAACACAATGTTTGAAGCCTGAATTATGTAGTCTGTGTAGTGAAATGAGTCAAATTAACAGGTCACTGGAGACCAAAGTTGATCTCTCACTTTTGATTATCTTTTGATAGTTGATTATCACTTTTATTCACATCACTCTTCTTACTTTTTCTTAAGTATACTTCTTCTATATTTGGTTCTTTATACCAAGGTAGTAACATGTGATGCTTAGTAAAGTAACTGTGTTATTTAAATTACATGTATAAAATGTGCTTTTCCACACTGATACTCTGAGTCATGGCCATAACTAAATATAATACAACACTCAAATCTTTCTCTTGTTAGAAACAGGTTTTGAAAACAAAATACAAGAAAAAAAGACAAAACCAAATAGATAATTTCACTGGAGAACAAAGGACTCACTTCTTCCACACATACATGTTTTTCTCCAGAAAGGGCCTTCACTGGATACTCAATGGCCAAAAAACTGTGTTGACACCATGAAGTGTTGGCAGCAAAAGTTGCTTTTGCCAGCACAGTCTTCCCTGACTCCTTGTGTAATTATTGGTCTGGCTAATAAACACTTCTGCTACCACCATGAAGTACTGCTGTAGAGAGGCATCTCTGTACTGGAAAAAAACTCATGGACATTATTTTACTATCAGTGATAAAAAGAGTTTTGCAGAAGCAATCTCACTCTGCTTCTTATGGGAAACTACAAATCCCACAGCAAAGGGATCAGGTCGCAAAAACCTGTTTAAATTGCTGAAGAGGTTCTAAACTTTCCAACTATTCCTCCTGAGTCTGTACAGGTAGAAAAGTAAGAGTAGGCAATGACAGACCTCCCTCTAGACTTCAAACAACAACCCTTGACCTTCAAGGCCACAGAACAACTGTTAATCTTATCCTGACCATGCAGCATTATTTAAAAGAAAGGGAAATTTTCACACACCTATATATAAGTCCATAATCCTCTCCCATTTTACATTTGCTTTATACATACACCTAATAATGTGTCATGACTGTTGATACATTACATACGTGATCAGTTTAAATCTAAACAAGTTTAAATGTTTATTGCCAATAAAGTTTTGCTGGGGTTTTGTTAACAAAGCTTTTGAATCCTAAAAGGCATCAATTACAAGGTCAGCCAAACAAAATGCAGTAAGAATAAAAAAGCTGCATTCTGCTCTACTATGGCATGTTACTGAAATAATTTCTGAGGTATTCTACAAACAGAGTTTTAAGAGAATCTCTTTACTTATGACCAACCAACTCCACCAGGTTTTTCACATCATTTGTCTGGCTCACATTTCCTGATTTTCCCTTTTGCTTAAGAAAATACTTATAAAATAAAATGTACTGCAGTAATAATAAAATTTGGGACTCACCTACTCTGTTCTAACAATGAATCACTCCAGTATTCTTTTAATTTGCAAATGCACATTCAAATCATCCTTCCTTAGCTCAAAAGGTAATTAGAGATGTTCCCATGCAGACATTAGATATATTGTATACAGCTTCAGAAGTAAATGAAGAAATTGATAGATTGGGCCCTTTCAAATTACTTGTATTTCTTCAGTGAGTTTGAATATTTTACTTCAAAAACAGACTAACAGTTTGCATTTCTGGTAATGACATTGAACATAATGATATCTAAACAGTGATTATAACAAAAAATAACAAACCAGTGGATTTTCAGCTACAACTTACAACGATATATAGTCAATAAAAAAGGAAATATGAGCATATAAAGACCCATAAGTTCCCAAGTACTATACTGATAACCCACAATGCAGTAAAAAGAGAAGGCTGAGGAAGGCAGCAGGATGTCTATGCACTGCTCACAGTATCTTTTGGTGTTATAAACACTTGCAGACAAAATATAAGTCAGTATCAGAAACAGATAAACATTAAAATCTCTTTACTGACACTGCAATTTCAGAGTCTCTTTCCTGGCAATAGTTAAGTAATTAAAAAAAAAAGTGTGTACAGATCTTTTGATATATCTAATGCCAACGAGGGAGAAGGAAACCAAGATAGGATAGTCACTCTGGGTTTGATAAACTACCAAAAGAGCAAATGTTGGCTTGAAGAGTGACTCCTTTGAAAGCTTCCAGGTTCATGCATTCTGGAACCTGGCAGCCAATGGGATCCTACAATTCCCTATTTTGTTCTGTTTCTCCTCCTTTCAGACAGAATATCCTTTCCTACATCAGACTCAACTACCCTATTACCAATCTTTTTCCCCAAAAATCCATATGGTGATGCTCTTCTTTCTTTCAATGTAGTTAGGTATGGGAGTACTGAAGTCTGACACCAGAAACCTCCTATACCTTTTTGCAACCTCAAAGGACATAAGCTGCTTCCTCCTGCCTTCTGTGACATGACAGATTCCTCCATCTGAGCCCAAAATCTTCAAAATGATTCCTCCCATCCTAGTTCAATCTTAATTCACTTTGATGGACCACTGGATAAAGAACTGGCTTGACAGCTGCACCCAAAGAGTGGCTGTCAATGGGTCCATGTCCAAGCAGAGGCCAGTGACAAGTGAAGTCCCTCAAGGTTCAGTCCTGGGACCAGGCTTGTTTAACATCTTTGTCAGCGACATGTACAGTGGCATTGAGTGCACTCTCAGCAAGTTTGTCAATGACCCCAAACTGTGTGGTGCAGCTGATGTGCTGAAGGGAAGGGATGCCATCCAGAGGCACCTTGACAGGCTGGAGAGGTGGTCCCATGCCAACCTCATGAAGCTCAACAAGACCAAGNCTGGAGAAGAGAAGGCTCTGAGGAGACCTTGTTGTGGCCTTCCAGTATCTGAAGGGGGCCTGCAAGAGGGCCGGGGAAGGACTTTTTAGGATGTCAGGCAATGATAGGACTAGGGGGAATGGACATAAACTTGAGGAGGGTAGATTTAGGTTGGATGTTAGGAGGAAGTTCTTAACCATGAGGATGGTGAGACACTGGAACAGGTTGTCCAGAGAGGTGGTGGAAGCCCCATCCCTGGAAGTTTTTAAGGCCAGGATGGACAGGGCTCTGAGCAACCTGATCTAGTAGAAGCTGTCCCTGCCCATGGCAGGGGGGGCTGGAACTAGATGATCTTTAAGGTCCCTTCCCACCCTGACAATTCTATGATTCTATGATAAAGTCTCCAATCAAAAAAACTCCTATTAATTTTGACTGATGTTACAGTGTGTCTCCGAATCTACTAATAACCTTATTGTGATGAGAGAGAGAAAGAAGTCAATAAGAAAACCTAACTGAAACAAAATGACAAGTCAACAATGAGAACCATAACAAAGGTTCAACCACTGGTGAATACAGACAAATGTAACAAAATTCACTCTTTCACATTTCATAGGCACTTTAGATACAGGCAACATATTGTAATCTCTAATGTCTTTTTTAAATGCTAATATATTAAGTCTTCCAGTCTACAGCAATGCAGAACAATGTACACTGTAATCAGTTCTTGAGGGATATCAACACAATAGCATTCTCAATTCATAGCCAAACACAGCAAACTTGGCTTTCAGATATACACAAAATTTGTATATATCCAATAAGCCATAATAGCACGTATTTGGGTGCTCTTTTCCTGGTGCCATGCACACAGTCTGTTGAAATTCTTAAATAATTTATCTTGAATGTCTTTCACTGTGGCTGAAAAAACCCTTCATTACTCCTAGTTTGTAATGGCCAAGAGCATGCACATGAAGAATTCCTGATGCTTATCCCATAATGCTGTCGTAACTTGGCCTAGCTTTTGGTTTTTCTAGTGAAAATCTAGTGCTTGACAGAGGAAGCAGATTGACATCCAGTAAAAGAAAAGACGAGTAGCAGCAGCTCGAGTCTCATAATTTGTAAACTGGCTAAGTCGAAGTAATAGCCCAATAGTACCATGCTAAAATCTTAAAGAGCTATAGCCAATTATGTCCTAGGTTTAAACACAGGTGCAGCAAAAAGCACACAGGAAGAACAGAAGTAAAAAAAAAATCCCACCAACTACCTCCCCTGTTTAAAAACATATAATTTCCTTCCTGGTAACTGACAGTGTACTTGACAGGAGATTTGCATTTTTAAACTACGTAGTATGTACAAATGTTGGATGGTTGTGAAATGGAGGTGATGTACTTATATGCTGTAAAACATGTCATTGTGGGATGGGTTTTTTTAATGTTTTCATCCTTCTGAATAGTATCAATTTCCAAATGCTGTTAATTTCTGGAAACTTCCCAGTTGATTTACACAACTGAAAAATACTACAAGAGTTATACCAGTTCACTGACATTAAAAACTAAGCTGGCATCCCTTCTGTTTTAAGGCATGGTCAGCTAAGCAGTTTTCTGAAAGATGTTTGTCCAAACAGTTCTCAAACACCTCCAGGGAAACACAGTAGTGTTTCATGACAGCCACAGCTTGGGAACTTAGTCTCAACACCAATTCAAGCCCACTACTTCTTGCCCTACATACCACAGGTATGAATAAATGATTCCTCTCTGCCTTATCCAGGAATATCTTCATCTCTCAGCTTTCTTTTCTTCAGACTAAGCAATACTAGTTCTTTTGTTTCCTGACCATTCTCCCTACAGTCTCCTGGACACACTTCAGCACCTCTTGATTTTTTCCTAAAAGTGTAGTGCTTAAACCAAACATTCCATGTGAGACCTTAGCAGTGGACAGAGGAATTGGAAAAGTACTTTACACAAAGACTAGATTCCTGCTTCTGTTACATAAAACAGTGTTTTTTTTGCTATAGCAATGATATGGCTGACTCATGTCTACCTTCAAATTCACTGCAAACCCCAGAACCTTTCTCAAAATTGTCAATTGCCATACAGAGGGGCAATCTATGGATGCCCAGCACTTGCCCTTATTGAATCACTGCCCAGTTTCTTCAGACCATTTTCCCAAGACCATTCTGAATTCTAATCTGCCCCCATAAACACATATGCTTGCTTTCCCAGCTTCATGTAATATGCAAATTTAATAAGCCTAGATTCTTCCTTCATCCATGCATTAATGAATACACTGAGCCAAACCAGATCCAGGATGAATCCTTGAGGATTTACATGAAATATCCTCCCCCTCTGACAGTGAACCACAACTAGTCTCTGCCTAGTTCTCTAACCAGTTTTGCATTCTACCTATAGCATATTCCTCATGACCATATTACACAAGCTATGTCCTAAGGACCTCGCTGCCAGCGTCCAAGCTTGCTAGGCCCTGGCAGATGAACCTTAGGACTAAAGGGTGGGTCCAGCTCTGT
Source organism: Bucco capensis (assembly GCA_013396975.1). NCBI lineage: Eukaryota > Metazoa > Chordata > Aves > Piciformes > Bucconidae > Bucco > Bucco capensis. Next base: position 141,356 of record VWZO01009768.1, read on the forward strand.
GCATGCTGTGTCTCACCTAAAAAAAATCCATAGCGCAGGCTCGAGGGTGCTATCTGCTATCCTCCTTTTATCAGCGTGCTTGGAAAAGGCGCTGATGAGGAGCGTGGGTGGAGCCCTCCCTGGATCTCGTTCGCGAAGCCTAGCCATACCACTACCATTACACAAGTCCATGTACCTGAATATTAAACAAGACTAAAATTCCACTAAAATATATCTTGATAGTTATTAATCTAATTTCTTTCAGTTTGATAATTTTTTGACTCAAAATTAAACTCAGACACTATAACTCACCAACAGCTTTCCCCTTCTGCTGACTATCACTCTTCATTGGCAAATTAGAAAGCAATCCATTTCTTCCACTTTATAGATAACGAATACCTGATGTTATAAATGACTCAAAGAAACATCTTTAAAAGACTCCAATTTCAGAGCAGATGTCTACACATTCAAAATAAGACACCTTAGACTACCACAAAAACCTGAAATAGTAAGCAAGAAGATATTTTCTCCTGTGGTTCTTTAAAAATGGAAACCACTCACCCGATAGATGCACTAGGTGGCACTGCGCATCAAGCTGCAACAATTTCTGCAGGGTCAGAAATTCTAGATTAGCTTAATAAGATACACCCTGAAGCACAGAGTATGTGCACACATTTGTGGCCTCACAAATTACTTCTTACAGTAAAGCTATTGCAAACTTCTATCTGAAGCAAGCATGATCTGTTTGTCAACACAGTTTGCAGTTGCAAAAGCTAAGTAACACAAGACCTAGTGAAAGCTACACCTTATGTGTATGCTTATTAAATTCAAATTCATACATCTTTATGTAGGAATCACAATGTAATCATGAGGTGAATTACTCACAGAAATAAGGACTAGAAACAAGAAGCATCTGAAGAATCAGATAATATAATAATATATATTATAATAATACCTCTAATAATATTCAGAGAATATAATAAAGGAAATTTCGTAGCATTGATAAGTATTTTAGAAATGTTGACTTGTAAAGATGACAGCATATGGGCCTAAATCCCTGCCCAGCTAGTATGGTACTTAGCCACACTGATTTCCATACACACATGCCATCCAGTATGAGGATTTCAGCAAATCCCTTAAATCATGTTTGAAGATGATATTCAATTAAGGTCATAACACGAGAATTATGAACTATATATTCATCCCCATAAGGAAAAAAACACAAAACTGAAAGTCAACTGGGTAGTTGTGGAAGATATCTGTTCGATCTGGAAGGGTTTCCCATCTCCAGTACATAGGATTTGCCAAATGGCTGTTATGTTCCTTAAGAATAAAACCTTTTATTTGCATAACTGCACTCACCCATAGACAAAAATAATTCAATATAGAGAAAGTTCAAGAGCCAAAATGCAGTAAAAGCACAGGTCTGTTCAGATCACTTTGACCCTGATGAGGAAGGTATATTGTTCTAGCATCTGAGTATTTTGCAATGCATTCTACCAGATGTACAAGATACACAAGATCAGATTCTGATGCTCAGGGCAACTTCACAGGGAAAGAAGTAGTTGGGCATGTGAGTGGTACTGCTCCTGGCAGGGCAGTGTCCTTCCTGAGGGCAATCATCTCAAAAGCAGAGTCTCAGGATCAGAACACTCTTAGCAAGAGGTGTAACAAGTGCTATCACTCCCAAGCAATTTAAACCACGAGGTCACTAAAATATGCGAACTGGCCACTCATTCTGGCACCAGTATTGAGTAATACTTGCATAAAGAAATGCACTGTAACCTGTAATTAGTGCAGCATCTTCTATTTCAAACAAATTCACTCAAGTAAAGATCCTGAAGGCATTTGACCTGGTCTGTCAGCCAGAAACTACCTTGCCCTTATGCTGCAATCCAACCCTAATAGAAGTCAAGATATAGTTATGTATACTTAATAGAGAGAAAGAAAATAGGGCCATAAAACCTCTTTATATATGGATAGATATTTTAACAATCTCACATTTTTGCTGTTGAATGTCCAAAGAATTTTTTCTAAAACAAGGTCCTCCTTTAATGCCCAGTCTTTTACTTATGTTTCACAAAAAGAAAATGATAAGCTAATCCAGAGCTTTTCTTCACGTTAAAGAAATTTACTTTTAGTTCTAATATAATTTTCATACAAGGGAGGTGCTGCCCATACTAAAAATTGCACAAAAGAAACATCTACAGTGAATTCTTAATAATCTATGAAAAAGAATAAATTGCAGTGGTACAGCAATTCTCTCAATACTAAGAAACCAGCACACAGGATGCAGTAATTATATGCTGATCTTAATTTTGTAAATATCTAGAATCTCTGTAAAAAGAAGTTATCTTCTCCTAATTAGATACTCATTATTTGATCTAGGCTAAAGGTAGTTATGGAAATCTCATATTGCAAAAATTGTCCTTAGCTGACATTAACACGTGTCAAGATTCTCAAACTTGGATTTCTTTAAACAGGCAAAAGTATACCTATACATGTTTACTGTAGGAGCTGAAACAGAGTAGACTTAATGCTTTTGCTTCAGTTTTGATCCTTAGTTCCTTTACAGCATGTAGTCAGAACACACATCACTAAATGTTAAAAAACTATTTGGGAGAAAGGAGGTATCTAATTATTAACAAGATTCTTCCATTCTTACACAATCCCCTCCCAGTACCTAATTCTCACAGGCACAGTCTGAAAATCACTTGGGGTCTGCTGTGGCCCCTGGTGCGATAACTGTGCCCACAGCAGAGGGAGCATTAAATTCATTGCCCACGGGAAAGTGTGGGGAGTGATACCCATGTTCCTA
>VWZO01009768.1:144281-205215 GCA_013396975.1 Bucco capensis
CACTTGGAAAAGGCGCTGATGAGGAGTGTGGATGGAGCCCTCCCTGGATCTTCGTTCGCGAAGCCTAGCCACGACGACCTAATTCTCAAAAAGACAATTACACACTCCCAGAAAAGCTGTATTCAGGCACGAATTATTTCTTTGAAAACATGATGGGAATAACTATTACATCTGGTCTAGTTCCGAAACACAAGGCTGCTGATTGGATAAATACAAGCAGATTTAAGTATATTTCACAAGCTAACCAACAAATGTCAAATGCTAAAATGGAAACAAAGAAACAAAAAAGTAAATTTAATTTTGCTGAATTTACAAAGCTGAATTTACCAATCAAGTATCAGAAAATTAGCCACCAAAACCAAGAAGCTATTCTTCAACACATGGCCATAGGTGTTCAGCAACTACTTTGTCCAGGCTCGTGACAAGGTTTTTTTATCATTTTTGAAACTTCAGCTTGAAGAATCAGCTCCTTTCTGACCTTCCTGCTATGCAGAGTCTTTTGTTCCCATTTAAAAATGATTTTTCATCAAAAGAAATAAAAACACATTGCCAGTATTTGCTGGGCAATGGTTAATCTCACTTGGACACATCCTTTAAAAAAACAGTCAAGAGATAAAGATATGCAAATTGATTTTCAATGGCAATTTCTTACAAAAAAATAAGCTAACACATTACCATTCAGTTACAAGACTACAAACACAAGTCTGGCCCAAAGCCCACTAATGTGAATGGAAAATCTCACACAAACTTCAAAGGACATGGGATCAGTCCCCATAATAACTGCATGAAGAACATTCCATTTTGGGAGATGCAGCTACATAGCAGTGGTTAATAAAGTCAATGTGTGTTTTTAGTGGTTGGAACTTTTTTCCAGAAAAAGTTATACTGGGAAGGAAGTAGATTCAAATGCCTAAGAGGCTATTTAAAATAAAAAAGGAAAAAAAAAAAAAGCAAAAAAAAAACAACAAAACCCAAAATATCCTAAAGTGCCCAGGCCCATCAGTTATCAGAAGACTAGGAGAAACTCCATATTATGCCACACTAATCTAATAGGAAAACCTCACCATAGTAAGAATTCTCTAGGTCTCAAGCTGTAAAGTTAATTTTAGTGTAATCTCTTACAAAGCATTTCGAGAGGAACATGCTCAGCTGGCATGCAGTTAGTATCACTGAAGCTGGCCAGCACTACATCTTCAAAACTGATGGCTGGCTGTCCTTCCTGCAAACTCCTGCCTTTGGCAGCATTGACCATTTGCATCACCCCCCCAGCCATGATAGTGGACACTGTCACCTACTAACAAGTACCAAAGACTGCATTCACAAAGGATGAACAACATGTTACTTAAATGACATTCCTCAGTAGAAGAGGTTATCAAAAATATATGCTATTTACATGATTTTTGAACTCACTGGGAGGAGATCACATTTCTGAATAATAAAATGGGTTATTTTTATTTTAGGAAATGATCATTCAATTAAGAAAAAAATCAAACCCCATTTCTATTTCTTTTTAGGAAATTTCTATATGGGGCTTTTTCTACATCCTTCAAGCTAGACACTATCTTTTTGAGTAAGTAAAAACTATTCTTAAGCAAGCCTCAAGTCACCTACAGATTTGTACGTCTTCAGTCCTGTTTCCATTATTTCAAACATGTCACTCTCCCTTTTTCCAAATTCAGTTATTTCAGAAAGAGCAAAGAAAATTGGCTAATGGATTACACAAAAATACAATATTAAAGCTGTCTATGTGAAGGAAGAAAACAAAATTAAGAAGAAAAATATTTTCCTCTCTAGTCATTTTTCAGTATAAACTGCATTTCCTGCTTGGTAGCCATTTAAATTAACTACACAATCTTGTATAATGATAACTGTACACATTAATCTGGACATTAAAAAAATGGAATGTGATCTAAGCTCCAAACAACACAATAGCAAATATTTTACTCAATGTTAAATTATTACATCAGAAACTCATTTCTTTCATAAATTTAAAATGTACATTTTTTTTAATGGTAACTAAAATCTACCGCAGAAATTTACATTATCTTGCTATCAAGTTACATCTGGCCTGATAACATCTAAAACTCCCTCCCCAAAACAACAACAACAAAAAATGCAAAAAAAACCCCAAACCAACAAGCAAACCCCAAACCAAACAAAATGAGACAAAACAAAATCAGAAAGGTAACTAGATGCAAAGAACAGGCTATGCAGATAGTAAAGCCAACCTAAATTTTCTGTTTGTTAATAATAGAGGTAAATTGCGAGTTAAGTTGCTACACTCAGAGAAACAACAGCACTACTGACAAATCTTTATAAAAAAATTTAAAAGGCCAAGGATCTAAATGCAGGAAACATTTTTTCATTACCACTATGTTCAATAAACTTTTATTTTACAGAACTAAAGATATCAACATGTAGCTAATATTCAGCTCTGGTAATACTTTCCTGCAAAATGACATGCAAAATAAAAATCAAGGTATCACTGTGAAATTGGAAAATGCACTTGCAACTCTAGCAAAAAGCAGCATCTTAAGCCAGTATACTTACATTATTGCATTCTCCCAGGAAATACAGCACAAATCCATCAGCTTTTGTGGCTGCCAAAGCAATAATAAAGAAATAATTGTACTCACAGAGGGAAATGGAACTTACGCAAGATCTCTGCAGTAAAACCACAGATTCAATTCCACTTGGCACAAACATCTAAACTTCTAAAGGTAGAGGTCTATTGCTATGTCCCTTGAAAACTTCCCAGACTCTACAAAGATAGAGGTATGAGATAATTCTTGTTTTCCTCATTGTCATTTACTACATTCTATAAAACAATTAGAAACAAGGCCTATTGTCTGTAAATTCAAATTAATTCATATGAGATTATTGAAGTAATTTAAGAACATGTATTTAAACTATGATCAGTCAGACAACATTGTAATTTTGATGAGTAAAATAAATCTCATTTGTAGATGGTAAGCTATATTTGTCCTTGCCTTAAGATAGACAACTTTAGGAAAATAAATTGTTGCAAATATTGCCATAAAAATGTGTTTGAAAACAAACCTGTGCTATTTTCTACACCCATCCCATGTGTTAGTAAAAACACTAACACACATCTGGAAGTTTGTATTTGTTAGATTTCTGCCAGATTTAGACTGCTGTATGAAACAGGATAAAGTCTAGTTCCTTAAACTTTCAGAAGTTTAATGTCAATCAACCCTCATAACTTATGCTAAAATGAAAACTCTCAAAATCACAGGAGTATATAGCAGTCAATGTTTTTTACCTTGCTTTACACAATAGACTTCAGTACTCTGAGTGTTAACTCTGTCTTTCCAACAGTTAATAAACATTCTAACCAGTAAATGTACATAGTTGATACCTAGTTTTTTATGAATGAACACAAGAATCCATTTAGTACATTTCAAGGGAGTGATTATTCTTGTATGTGATCAAATCAACTGGCTTTCTGCATTTCTTTGACAGAAGGAAAAAAATTCCACTGTGCAGTTACTTGCTTATTGTCAACTAAGCAACACTAGTGAGAGTTTAGGGCATAGTAATTTGTGTTCAGATTTTATATCCTTCAGCTGCACTATGTAAGCACATAGAGATACGAGGCAAATGAGCACTGTAAAGGAAATATATATTAAAAAATCATCTGCTTTACAAAACAAAACAAAAATTAGATGAATAAACCCTGTCTCCTATATCTCCTCCCTTGCTGTGTATTAACAAAATCCAGTCTGTTTTGCTGTGATCCTGGACACCAATATCCAAATAACCCCTTAAGAAAAATCAGTTAACACAAGAGGTCCTTTTAAAACATCACGTATATAAACCAGAATTATTACTCATCATTACAAAATGGTGAAGTAGCAGGGACATCAAAATCTTCTGAAGAGCTGACTGAAAGCTATGCTGAACAAAGCTATTGATACTTCCTATTGAAGTCTGAGTACCTCCATTCTGGCTGAAAAGAAGCAGAATTACTTGTTACTGGGATTTTTTTTCTTTTGTATTTTAACTTTTGATCATATCAAGTATCTTCTTACCACAAAAGGTACTTACATCAGATAGAAAAAAATGGTTAAACAATTGAATCTAATTTGAGATCATGCAAAAGATATGCCCTCTCTCAGAAACATCTCAGTTTTGTTTCAAAAGGAGTTCAAGTATGCCACAATAGTACTAATAGGTTGTTTGGCTTTTTAATTTCGATATTGACACTGCAACACCACCATAACCAGAATAGTTTGTTCTTTGATCCATTTATCAAGGGACTTCAATTTTGCAACTGGATACACAACTGTCTCCAAAAATGAAATTCACTTAAATGCAGTCAAGGATTCACTGAGGGACAGAAGGTGAAATAAGTCCAGGCTGAGACAACATCCAAAGAAAACACTATAATCCCTCAATATCTGTCTTTATTAATTAAACTACCTAAGACATGTGCTGTGCACTGATGCTCTATAAAAAGCTCACAGACATCTGATTCTCTTTCTTACCTATTTTAATGATGCTGCTCAGTTCATACAGAAGCAGTTGGTTATCTCCTCCTGTATCTAGGCGCTGTTCTATGTAGCTGTTCAACTCATACACTACACCTTGCATATTTGTATCCTGGTACTATGAAAGCAAAGACAAGAACATTTTAGAGTAAGACACATGTATTTTGCAGGTTTTAAACGTAAAAATTCACTAAAAAGAATATGTTGAGATTTTAATACCAAGTCAATCACAACTGTCCTAGCCAGCTGCCTGAAGAATAGGGTCACTGCCAAGCAAGAGGCACAGCACTCCACTCTCTGTTCCATCAGACATTTGTTCAAAGTGTACTGAAGACACCACTAAGCAATTTGTAACTGCCTGAATTTGGCCAAGGCCACCCAATCATGTGTCATGAAAAAACTGAGAGATGCAACACTTATAATGTAACTAACCTTTAATGCCTTCCTTTTAAGCTCCTACTCCACCACAAAAAGGGGTAACTAGTTGTCTTTACACCTCCCGAGTCAAAATTATCCTACCTACTATGGCCTAATAGACATTTGTTGCAACTGAAGACAGCAGACAAAGCCAGAAAGAGTTCACAAATTAGTTAGGATATTTATATGGGAGAAATGAATTGTTGTTTGTTGGTACCATGACATGGCTAAAATCTCATAGGAAAGGAGATGCATGTCCCTTCTGGGGCCCAGCTGCATTTGCTTATACAGTTCCCTAGTCCTTAAACCAGGTCCTGAAGGGCTGATAAAATTGGCAGTAAATTTGCATGTATAGCATGACAGCATCACGACTAATAATTTCAAAGAAAGCAGTACTTGGCAGTGAGTAAAGATTCATTACCCTCCCAAAAACTAGTGATTTGGCAACTGAAGAAAGTAATATGGTCAATTAGTTATTGAACTCAGTGATGCAGCAAATTATGTTGCTTAAACTAAAAATGAAGCTGGTGATATCCTGATGAATTAATGTTGCTTGAAAGACTAGAACCTATTCTCCTGCTCATTCATACTTTAGAGTTAAATGTAATAGAAACCAGACTAAGGTAAACAGTACTCCAGAAATTGCCACAAAAGTTCAAAGTACCACAGTCTACCCACCTCTCCCATGTCTATGTGCACATATGTAACTCAGCTCTGTTTCTCCCTAGATCTTCTGTCTGTAACTTTGGGTGAATCTGTACATATGACACTGATGGATTAAGTACATAGCTTGCAAAATCTATCTGATAATATAACTTTTATTCCCAATATTACTTTAATGCATTTCAATGTATAACACACTATTTTATGAATACAAACAACCATATATTTAGGATACATTTGGTTTCTTATCTCAAAAAATCTCCCCGAACTTGATCAAAAAACCCCAAGTGATTCCTGAATAATATCAATTCCCAATTCCTTTAAACTGAGCAGATCCTACCCTTGACTTTAAAATGGCTCCTGAAAACATGCAATATTTGCTGTGACTCCTTCTTAATACATGGTGTTGTATTAATCTATTACTTCAGATGGACATATTGAACATTTGAGACCTACGGTGTCCAAAATGTTCTCAATGTATAACAAGCTTAACACTTAAGAATTCTTTCTATAATTGATGTGATGATTATAAATTTGGACAGTGACAGAGGGCACACTGCATACGTGCATAAATTGCTGTAAGTCTTAAGATTACAATACAGCATGCCATTACCATTATTAGCACCATATGGCAGCTGGCAAGCTTCCATTGACTGTCCTCTGCTGTGTCCCACATTTACTACTGTTTGATTTTTTTAAAGGGAGAAAACAACAGCATATTTTTATGAAAGTGGATTTTTTATACCTAAAATATAGCTGTAAGGATCTATAGAACTGGAAAATGGTGAACCAAAGTCTGTATTATACATAAGTCTTAACCCATGTCTGTACAAGTCTGTGTAGCCACATTTCCTAAAGAAACAACAGCTAATCAACCACACATGCACAAAGCCTTTATCATGAGGAAAAATGCCTTCTCAGAACTTGGAAATTAATATGTCCCTCTTTGCCTGTGATGCACAGTCAGGATTTAAATCAAATCTTCAAAGGTTAAAGCTAATATATTAAGAGAATGCATCATCCAAATGAGCCCAGTGGCATAACAGCCATGGCAGAATCATAGCTTTCCCTGTAATCAAGCAGCAGTTCTGCGTGCACAGTAATTACATAATAAGCTATGTGCCCTTCATCCTCACCTCTGCAACATATGCTTACACAAATTTTGTAAGCAGGGTAAATCATTGCATGAATGCATGTTACTAAAAAGATGGGAGCTGCATAACACATACAGCTGTAACACAGCACATTTCTGTTACTGACAATCTGTGGATCCACAACTGGCCAGGTGCATAGAATTTGTCCAGATTCACAATTAAGTAACTCTATGACTTAGATCAATCACCAACAGAGAATTAATCTGTCATGCTGTAAAATGGTTTTAAATTTATTACAGTGGAGTGAATGCGGTTTATTTATTTGGTTCTAGGCATTTTAGATTGGATAATCACATGAAACCATGTATTTAAACAATAAGTCATCAGCAAAACTTGAAACAAGCACTATCCAATATGGTTGCTAACTCAGACTTATGTATATTTGGTGTAAATTGTACATTAGGAAAGTAATTCCTAAAAAAAATTTAACACACTCAGTGGAAAAAGTGTATTTATTTGTCATCAGACATAGCATAAGTACCATTTTTTAATTTGATCAGGTAGTTTAGTTGGCAATTTAAACATTATTAACACTCCTTTCACTTAATTCTTTTTTTTTTTCCATTGTTGATTTCCTTCTATTTAAGATTCAGTGTCTACAAGTATTTTGGCATATTTACTGTAAAATTCTGAATTTCAGTGACATTATATTAATTTATTTCCCACCAAATAAGGAGATTTAAAAACTGAAATATATTCTTGCCTCTTTCCTTTTTTTTTTCCTTCCCACACTTAAGGAATACACAACTAGAGAGGAACATACTGTTGACCAAATCTATACTCTTGCAGGCAAAGGCAGCATTGTAAGAGACATCTTGTTTAAAAGTACCTAGACTATTCATTCCATGTGTGACTACAATTTATTGTCATGAGTATTCAGGCATCTAATTTTGAAAAATAAACAACAACAAAAGCCAGATCTGTAAGGCATCACAATAGTCATCTACTTACTTAAATGCAAGAAACTGTATTTTAGTTAGAGTAATATTACTGCATTTCTGATGACCAGTGGGTATAAAGTAAGAAATGTTTGTAGAAAAAAGCCAAAATGTTTAATTAAACCAATAATAATATTGGGAAAAGGTGACAAATTATTACTCAGGTCATTTTTATGTGTTTGTATATTAGGTTGTGTATATGTTTGAAATATATGTTTACATGTATTGCTACCTTCTGCAGGCCTGGTACTTCCATTGGTTGCAATATTTTCATTGTTTAGATGCACTGCTGGCTAGTTCGTATCTTGCACAGAAACTAGTGTTTCTCATTTTAGAGCACAGATGATTAAGAGAGAACTGTGTCCTAAGAACAGTGAAAACCCATCTAAAAACACATGTGAGGAACCAAAAATACAGATCTGGAGTTAATAAAAATAAAAAAAAAAAAAAGAAAACCCAAACCCACTCACAAAAAGCCCTGCAGAAGAGAATAAAACTGCTTGCTTGTTTCAAGGTGGAAATGCTGAACTGAAGGAATGCTCAGACTGAAAAATAAAAGTAGACAGAAGCTTACAGTGCAGAGCTGGCTTTCAGAGGAGCAGTGAGCTTCAAGAGGAAGCTCAGAAAAGTCTTCTGCTCAAAAAAAATCAGAAGAGGTAACTGGGGTTGGCTGAACTAACCAGTTATGTTTAAATTCGGACACTGGAAAGCGAGAAGTTATCAAGAGCAGACTTAGCTGAGCTGATTAATTTTAAAGCTTGTACATAGCCTCAGAGCAAACTGCTTCTACATGCTTTTGTCTCATGCCTATTCTTGTTTTGACTGGAGAGGACATGGATTAGATCTCGCTCAGTAACAGTTCAGCATGGCAGCACCATACAGAAGCATTTATGAATTATTTTTTCACACATCAAACACTGTTCACGACAAAAGTAAAGAAGGGGAAATACTAGATGACATTTTGCAGGAGAGGTCTTATTATGTCAAAAGGTGCAAACTAGCTCTCACTCTACACAGAAAGAGTTCACTGATTTTGAAGGCACATGTTTTCCAGCCTGTTTACATCGCTGATTACCAAGCCTTGGAGAGATGGTAAACACCTTTCCTAGGGGAAGCTTCTTGCCAAATCGCCCCTATTCACTGGAATACAACTCTAATCTTTCTCTCAGCTCCTTTCCTGTTAAAAAATAGTAACACTGAAATAAACTGTTTCACCAGAAATAGGAAAAAGACATAATAAAGAGCAAAGACTTGGCTTAAAAGAAAAGAACATTATGATTATACAGAAGTAACCATATAAGCTGTTATTAACTACAAGGCTCATAAAACTTCATGCATATCTCAATTATATCACCTCTCCAGATTATATAATAAAACAGCATAATGAGCTTCATTTTAAATTGACAAGGCTTAATACTGCTCCTCTTTTTAAAAAGCTTTTTATAAAATCACGTTCCCTCCTATTTGACTTGCAAGCACTCTAAAGACAATTAAAAATAAAATTCCTCATTTTCCTACCACTGTTGCTTATCACTACCACAGTATCCACAAGATTTTCTTTATAAAGAAATCAGATTACACAAGCATCTTATTCTCGTGACAATGGGTGCAATGCCACTTCTAAAGGCTAAATATGTATGCTTGTTCTAGTTCCCCTAACTTTTTTATTAATTTGTCACAGTCTTGAGTTCTGGGACTGTGTGAAAACAGTAATATCCCATCTTTAATAAAGAAATACTACAAAGAATGAGATTGCTTTGCCAATGCATCATAAAAAGTCCAAACTTCTATTATTAGTTGCATGGTGAAGATACATGCAATTACTGCAACTATTTACTGAAAACACACTTGCTAATTCTGTAACTGTCAGTGACATACTATGCTGGGTGCTAGCTGGTGCCAAGGCAGCTGCCAAAAGCTCCAAGTCCAAAAAGGGGAAAGGAGAGGATTAAAGAATTATTCCTGTTTCCAAGAATAAAGTACTGTAAATGAGCTAGTTACTTGTTAGGTAATGATTTTCTGGTGTTTATATGGTAAACTGCAAAGTGAACTACGGTTGGCATCACTGTAGTTTACAAAGCAAAGGTACTTGCCAAAAGACAGCTTCATTGCAAGTATTGTTCAAGAGCATATGGAATGGAAAGTCATTAAAAAAAATGAACAACAATTAATTTCACTGTGATCTTATCAGGAACATTAAGTATTTTTGTTTAAACTTCAGAATCTGAGGTACAAAAGAGCACACAGTGATCATGGGAAATGTAGCAGCATGCAGAATAAAATCCTGGCTACAGTTCATGTAGGAATGGGGTTATTTTTGCCAGCTGAAAAGAATAATGTCTCCAATGAACACTGTTTTCACTAATACTGTCAAGGAAATATATCTTAAGTCTAGAAATACGAGAACACATATGCACTTAGTGCTCAAACTCACACTCCTCTATTTTATTTCGTTTGTGGATAAAACAGCAAAAATGAAGTCTAAAATTCAGCTTTTCTTCATCAAAACAGTTGAACAGTTGGTTTTCTTTCTTCAATTGCTCTTCCCAGAAAACCAATTCTGTAGCTAGAATGGATGGGATAAGCCAACACACATCTGCACAATAAGCAAGCAGAAGAAACTCAGCATTTCCAAGGATGTTCCCAGTACTATATCATATGAAAAGGAGATTCTGTCCCCAGCTACATATAATTCATAAATATTGAAATCTAGCATGAAGAAAAAAGTTCACAGGTTCACTGTTTGGTCACAGATGGTCATGAGATAATTTGCAACCAGAGTTGTTCTTAAGCCAAAAGCAGTGTACAGGAATTCCATCCATCAGCTACAATGTCAAGTCAATCTAGGATATCTTTAAACATAACTTCTGAACACCAAAATATTCATGCACTTGTCATTAGGAGAGTACATTTAAAAGTAATACATTTTGAAAAGCTTCTTTTCTCCACAAGTCTCAAAAATTAAAAGGTGGAAGGTTTCTCCTCCTCTTTCCTTGTTTCAAAAACATGATATATAATGCTGAGAGCCAAGATTGCACTTTTATTTTTCTACTAAGCTGATAAAAATGACAAAAGATTAAAAATGGAGTTCCTATACAACAGCATTTTTCAGAACTTCCTCAATTTTCAAAGTGTGCAACTGCAACACAAAACCTTGACAATATTGATTTTTCCTTCCAATAATTCAAAAAGTAAAAGATGTTTTTCAAAAATTTAGACACTGTTCATCCAACTGCACTTGGCTGATTAAAAAAAAAAAGAAGTCAAATAAATGACAAGTTCAGTATTTAGAGCCCTAAAAAAATGATATAAACTTTTATGTTTGTAAAGAAAGAAGTTGAAGCTTTTTCAGGGGAAACAGGGGTTAAATATATTTAACAATATTTAACAATTTAATAAATTTTAAAATTTAATTTCTGTTGTGTTTGTAAGCACAACAGAAAAGGAGACTATTGAAGCAACTGATGTCACAGCATATGACTATGAATGTTTTAATGTTTTTCACTCTGCCCAACGTTGGATGATGGGGGGGGGGGAAAACCAAATCACAAAAACACCCACCACATTTTTCCAGCATTTTTATACCTTGGTTCCTAAATAATATAATATTTTAAACCAGTTGGTGATTTAATCCTGCAGTAAATTTCATTTCACTAGCCCTCCCTATGATAAAAATTTCTTCTTGAAGACATTTTTAGGAATTAAAAATGTAACACCTGGTGACTTTAAAACTCATAATTCTTCAGTCAGCATGAACGTGCCCTCTTGTCTGAAAAACATTACTCATGTACAGAATTTTCCTAATTTAAATTCTAATTTATGTTCAGATTTTAAACTGACACCTGTTTCAGCTGCTGCTGAAGAGAGGGGATGTATTGCAATGATCTAAATTATTATATTCATAGATTCATAGAATGGCCAGGTTGGAAGGGACCCTAAAGATCATCTAGTTCCAACCTCCCTGCCATGAGCAGGGATGCCAGTCACTAGACCAGGTCACCCAGGGCCGCATCCAGCCTGGCCTTGAACATTGCCAGGGATGGAGCATCCACAACTTCTCTGCGCAACCTGTGCTAGTGCCTTACCTCCTGCCGCGTAAAGAACTTCCTTCTAATCTCCAATCTAAATTTCCCCTCCTTCAGTTTATAGCCATTCCCCCTTGTCCTATTACAATCAGACCACCTAAAAAGTTTCTCCCCTTCTATCCTATAATCTCCCTTTAGGTACTGGAAAGCTGCTATAAGATCCCCTCGAAGCCTTCTCTCCTCCACGCTGAATAACCCCAACTGTCTCAGCCTGTCTTCATAGGGGAGGTTCTCCAATCCTTTAATCATCTTTGTGGCCCTCCTCTGGACTCGCTCCAACAGCTCCACATCTTTTTTATGCTGAGGAGCCCAGAACTGGATGCAGTATTCCAGGTGGGGCCTCACGAGGGCAGAGTAGAGAGGCAGATGTACAGCACCATTCAAAAATACTAAAACTAATAAAGATTTAGTTCACTTGCAGTATGGTGCATTACTGAGTATCCTCAACTACTGCACTGTAAAAAAAAAAAAGCAGCAGTGTAACATGGTGCACACACCAATTTCACAGTGAGTGATAGCTAGAAAGAAACAAGGAATAATACATTTCCTTAAAAGAACATCTGACGTATCATCTGCACCACACTGACTCCAGTCAGTGTATTTGACTTTGAGGGGCTGAGATGGCTGGGAGCAGCATGCCTGAGAGACAGAGGGGGTGACTGGAAGAGCAGATTCATGAGCTATCAGGGTTCCATAGCTTCATTTTTTACCTTGAAGAGCTCAAATGTGGTAACCTAGACACATTTAGTAACTCTATTTTACAGAGTTTTAGGTAAAATATGAATCTATTTACCAAATTAAGGATTAATGGGAACCTTCTTCCACAGAAATAATTATGGCTTCTGGGATTTTTAGGCAGATCTTTAGGTTTGCACTAGACAACCTTTAAAGGTCCCTTGCAACCTAAAGTATGATTCTATGATCTTTAATTATTTTAAAATAAAAAATAAATAAACAGGCACACTACTAATAAAAACCCTTGGCTGCACGAATAGGTATTTTATTCAACTGCCATAACTGTTAAATACTAAGGGCGGGGGGGGGGTGTGTGTGTGTGTGATGAAAAAATGTGTTATAACTTAATTACTAAAGCATTAATTTTCATCTAAATTCCATATACATCCATAGTACATCACATATATTGAGCCATTCTGCTTAAGAAACCTCATTTTAGATATCAGTTAACCTTTTTTCATAGTCTCATAAGAAGTGAACTTTAGTTTCCCCTTATGACCACCCTCTGCTCTCAGGGTTACCAGAGATTTGCACTACCAGTCTGTTTCCACTCCTTCCATACCCTAGTACTTTTCAAAGGACTTACACCTAGAGCAAGACCACCCAGAGAGCTTTTGCAGTCTTTCAATCAGCCTCATTTTTAATATGTGGATGACACTGTTGTGTTTCTCCTTGGAACATGAAATAGTTTATGCAAGACACTCGAGAAGAGAAGCAAAACAGGACTATGATTCCAGCTCCGAAAGCTCTAAGCGGCTCCCTCATCTAACAAGAAATAACATTTGAGTGCTTCAGGCTCACTGGACACATTTGAGGGCAACAGATTGTCCCATATTGATCTTCTGTCATTCCCAGCAAAGGTACGAGCTCCTAACAGATCCCCCTAACTACTCTGCAGGACACAGTGTCAATCAGATGTAAGACTAGAGTTGAGAATTTACGACCTAATATATTTGTTAAGATTTTACATTACATTTTATACAATACACCACAAAATATTTCTAATTAATGAATATAGCTCATCTGCACCACAGCATATCTCAAAGGGAGTTATTAGATAGGGCATATTCCTTCCCTTGTTTCCTCTTATGCTTGCAAGGCAGTAATACCGATTAAATAGTCTGCTGTTAAGGCTAAGCAAAAAGTCCCTTGATTTTCCTGGTTTCTGTGAAGTACCCTTTTAAAACTGGATCAGGAAAATAGCACTCTCAGAACTTTAAATCTGTTAATGTAAAATACGTTGTAATTTATTTACAGCCAATCAAGTGTTCTTAATATTTATTTTTCTTATTAACTGTTTTCTAATCAGTCAGTACTTCTTTTTTTTTTCCCCCTCTCTGAGATTCTCTATGGCTAGAGAATAGAACTGTATCTTGGCCAAAGACTCATTTCAACTGATCATTTCAGAGATCATTTCAAGTGAACAGTGGGTCCCAGAGACCACACCTTTTTTTTTTAGAGGGGATGGAGAGTGGCACTTACCCTGCTGACTTCTTTAGGAGTTGATTCATCTAAGAGGGAAAAAAAACAAACAAACAATGAGGCACTCACGGAAGTTTCCTGACTGAATGAAGAACAAGATACCACACCTCAAACAATTTTTGCAACGTTGTACAAAAGTTCTAACATGGTTCAATAAAGTAGTGAAATATCCTGAGACTGGTGTGCATTTACAATCTTTTAAACTCCTAAATCTAAAAATGAATAAAAATTAGTACAAAGTATTCAAGAATGCTGTCATGACTTAAGAAAAATAGAAATTTTCCTACATTTAAGTCAATTCACAGGCTAGCAAAACCAATAAGTCCTATACCATTTAAATTCCAGTTCAGGAAGACAACTGTTAGTACTGCATAGTCTGAGAAGTAAAGGCTCTTTGCTACAAAATATATGCCACCAACATCTACATATATGAGCAAGATAGTGAGTACACAATACTTTCTGTTCTGAAGATCAAAGATGTTATTCCTGTTGACTTCTCTGAATGGGGAAACAAAGCCTTGTTACTATAAGACTACAAGAATATCAGTGATGTGATCTGGCATGACACAGGAAAAGCACACACATTACAAGGTTATATATAAAAAATATGCATGTCTATATAAACACACTATTATATTTTGACCTTTCAAATTGCAAACAGATACACATGCATTTTTTGTAATTTAAATAGGTAAAAATAAACACAAGTACAAGACCAGAGCAGTACCTAAAAGATTGAGTGGTATTTCTGAAAAGAAAGGGAAAGCAGTTATACAGCAAGAACGCATCTACCACAGGAAAAGTTTCCAAATTCCAGTTCAATCACATTAAAAGCAGCTTAAACACACCCTTACAAATCTCCAGTTGGTTAACTGTTTCTAAAAACATGAAGGGAACTATTTGTAACCTTCTATTTGACACTAAGAATTAAATTACTATGCTTTGGAAATTAATTTTAAGTCATCAAATAGATTTTAATCTCACAGAGAAAGACAATATGTTTCTATTTGTGGCCCTTAATTTACACATATTTTGATTCATCTCTACTGGGTAGATTTTCAGGTATCTCTCTCAGATACAGACTCAGTATCACCTATAGGCTGCTTAATAGTCTACCTGGGGATAATTTTGGAGAAAATGTGGTGTGAAGGGGGAATCTCAAGGTGCCTCCTGAGAAGGGCACATTTACAAGTATTTCAGTGTTATTATCAGCAAAAGCTCCATTTAAGATGAACTTTTAAACACTAAAACTAAAAAAAAAAATGATCTAGAAAACAGATTGAAGATCCAATTTCCAACAAATGAACTCCCAACAGTCATACCGATTTCTCCTCAAAATTAAGTGATACCAAGTAAAATAATGTATTTCACAATTACAAGTGAATATTAGTCTTCTCTTACCCTCAGTTAAATGATTTAGCAGCAATTAAAACATGCAGAATACAGACAAACTTAGTTGATCTATTTAAGGTATTTCCATTGTTTGCAATGCAATGTATAAAATGTACTCAGCAATGTTCAGTGATCACAGGATTTTCCTTGACTGGATTAATCTATATACTGGTTACAAGAACAACCAAAGTTAGACTCAAAATCTATCTCCTCTACTACCTCATTTCTGACAAGAGAGCAACAGAAGATGTGAATGACAGAAAATCAAGTGATGACAGACATAATGATGCTTTCCCTGGAGTATACTCTCAGTTCTCAGTAACCAATGGATCAAACTTCTCTTGAATCAGTAGTGACATTTTTTCTGTTTAAAAGACTAGGATGGAGGTTTCCTCCTTACACTTTCAAGGGTTTGAAGGAGTGTTAGATTTTGGGTTGTTTTTTTAAACCTCAAACATCATCCTTCAGCATTCACAACATTCTCTGAGTTTCACAGTTTAAATACACACTATGAGAAAAATCATCTCTCATTTTTCAATCTGAACATTATGAATTTCATTTAATGCCCTCTATTCACTTTATCCATTCAGCCTGTGGGCTGAAAAGCACAAGTGAATCACACTAGTGATCTCCTTCTACTGGAATAAAATGTATTTATTGTAATATATCTATTTTAAATGACTATAACCACAATCCTATGGATTTCACATTGTGAGATATAACTGCCACTGCAGCTTCCAATAAGAGACGACAGATTAAGTACACCAAATCTAAAGCTTATTACACATTATAGAAGTCTACAGAACCTCTATTCAGATCATTATTAAAAAGAAAAAAAAATCAATGCTCCAATATGAGAAAGAGCAATTAATGACTTAATATTCTTGGAGATTTTTTACAATGAAATTTCATAATCTGGGCAAGATGCTACAAATGCCATCAACTCAACATGAAACTTTCCACACATAATAGAGTGCTTTAATTTCTGTGAGACGAAATACACAGGTGACACTCCTGCCTTGTGATTCATTGTTAATTCCTTTATTATAAATTAGAAGTTGTATAAAGGTAACATATGAAGCCCCCAATCAGATCTGGGTCCATTTTGCTGGGTACAGGACATGAAAACAGACTGACAATCATTACTTCATTACTGACAATCATTACTTCTGATTTCTTTCTGTGAGGACATCAAAAGAAATAAGCTAACACCTATGGTACTCAATAAAGATAAGTATTATGAAACAATTATTACAAACAAAACTTTCTCATAATAAAAAAAGATAAAATCAATATGCAATTTTTTTTCAGAAGAAAGATAAAGTATTGGGGAATTTTGGTAGTATAACTCTACAGATAATGTTTGTAATTGATGGATTACGAACTAGTAGGAAATTGGAAGATAGTTTTAGGGGACGGAGGAAAGCAAAAAGATGAGGGGAAGAAGGAAAAACACAGCATGAAATTCTCTGCTACTACATCTAGATGTAAATTACTACAAAACAACCTAGAAAAATTTTTCATATTAAAACAAAAAGAAGGCTGAACAAGAGACCATTTTTTCCCAAAGAGCAAAGGAAAAAACATGACCTCAACTTGGAGAGAATCAAATTGCTTTTCTGGAGATGCAGGTTTTATGCCCAGGTATATGCTGACTGATAGGATCCATGTACATATCTCAGTGATAGCACTACTCCATAGCACAGAAGAGTACTTCCTTTGTGGCTTAGTTTCTGCAAGCTAAATACAGGGAAAATCCTTGGAACAGCAGCTTTTCCCACAATTTACTGTAATAGCCAAAATACAGGATTAGTTAATAGTAACAGGGGGCTGATGAAAAATACCCTCAATTTGCATACTTTTGTTTATTTAAAAGACATGAATTGTGTTTGTCACAGCAATGTCCTGTTTGTAAATCAAGTTCCACCCCTGTAAAATATGAAGCTTTTAAAAAAACACATTAAAATGAATTCAGAAACATTAAGTATATCATTAAAGAGCAGCTTGCTATGACATTAAATCTGACAGAAAGATTCTATGTTTGAATATAAAGGCAGCCACTGATTATTGCACATGACACCAGGATGGGCATGATAAGATTTCAGGGTTAAGAACAAACAATTTAACAAACTTTAATACCTCAGCTTTACTGCACAATTCTAATTAGCAACTGCACAGTACACTACAGAGATGCATAATAACTGGTATGGTAACTAAATACAACATCCATCTGAGAAAGCCTCCATCCTAAACCAAGAAATAGGAAGAAGCAGAAAACAAGAAAGGGAATTGACAGAAAAAAACCACAAAAAACCACTTCACATAAGGTTTGGCATTTGGTACAGTACAAACGAAGCCAGGTTTGGTATTTGGCACAATATATGTGAGGCTAGGTTTAGTTTGGTTTGGGGTCCTCTTTTCTGGGGGATGCCTGAATTAGTAAAAGTTCATTTAACAGGAAAAAAAAATCAGGTTTTATTTTGTACATTTTAAAAAAGTTCATTTCACACTTGTACTTCTATGCATAATATATAATATTTTATATATTATAAATAATATATAATTTTGTTAAAACTCCATGCTAAGCTAAAGTGGTCACAAAGACAACTTGAACGCAAAGCAAGGTTTCACCACCCAAATTATAATACTCTGATGCATTCATCAGGTAAGCAATAATTCTAACGCCTAGTTAGCTTTATGACAGAAACTCTTTCAGAAAAACAATATTGCACTTTCTCCTTGGCCTTACGCTGTTGTCTGTTCTGTGTAGTTAAATACAACTGCTGCTCCACTATTGCTGTTGATAACAGCAAACAAATGCTTAGGATTAATTCTGTTTGAGAGATCCCAGATAACTGTACAGTCACATTTTCCCAAGGAATGTTTTCCCACACAGCAGATGTCAGATTAATCTAATAATTTTTCTTTTCAAAATTTGCTTTAGGCTCCTTTTCCTTCAGCTAATAAGATACAAGTTGTCTGGAATGCAATTAGACTATCATAAATAACTTCACCGCTTTTTTTCCCTTGAGAAGTGTCATACACCTACACATCAATAGTAATTCCACATTAGTAAGTGTAGATCGGTTAAAGATTGAGCTCACCACCATGAAATAAAGCTTACCAGGTTTAATTTATTTCTGTGGTAGAATGGCATCAATCAGATGAGTTGGTCAGTCTATTTTAATTGCAATCTTTCAGACACTCATCCTCATTTTAGACGCCTTGCATCTGGCAGCTTATGCCTCCACTGAATTTATAAGATCTTTCAAAGACACTGTAGCTGAGGGCAAGTCTCCTAAAGCAACAATTATCACACACATATAACTGAAATGCTAAAACCATCGTTCAAAAACAAGCTTGCTTCTTAATGCACAATCTCACTGAGGGCACCTGAATAGCTCTCCTGACTTTCAACTGTCTGGATTTATTTCACAAGAAGTTCAGAAGAATTTGTAGTGTTACTTCATAGAAAATCAACTTAGTTTGTTTTGACATAAACTTAGGCTTTGAAAATGAATATTAATTACTATTGATCCTGGTGACATACTAGGTTTCTTTCTGTGAACTAGGACAAAACATAAATTCCAGCCTTTATTACACCAGCAGTAAGATCCACAGTAAGCTCCTGAAGAAGGTTGCTCAGTTTTTTCTACTCTTAAAAAAAAAAAAGCAACATGGATCAGAAAATAAATAAGTCCTGAATCAAGACTTAAGTCCAGATGGTAAGCAGATAAACATACTCTCTTCCAGGTGTCCTAAAATTTTTATACACTCCTTTGCCTATAAGCAAGCAAAGCACTACATAAAATAGGAGGCCAGAGGTCAGATGCATTTGAGTCTGTTAGACACATTTGAATAATTGGAAGCTCATTCTTCTCCATGGTCTTAGCCCTCACAAAACCGAAGAAACATTTCAAGCAATTTTGCAAGACAACCTATTCTGGGCAGAAAATTTCCAAAGGGACCCTCTGAAAGTATCACCAGCCCTTGTGAGAAAAGAAAGGCATACAGAAGATCCAGATTTTGCTCTTGTTTCTGAAATTGCTTAGCAGTACAAAGCATACTCTAGTAGCTCTGCGCTTTTCATATCCATGGACAAAAATTTCTCAACTTCATACCTGATGTGACAATCTAAGCAAGGTACTTCCACAAAATTATCATCGAGAAAATTGCTTTATAATTAACACAGACTTAGCTTCTCACTTCTGTTTAAATAGCGAGATGATGGATGTGCCCCACATCATTTAAAAGTTTCATAAAATGCTGTGAAGTCTCTCAAGTTGAATGCACCTCAGAAAAAAATCGTGTTGGAACCTGGTCTCTGACCACCAGGAAGAAACTTATTTTTCCAGCAGTGAATGTACTTCACCAGAAAGTCTACAATTGTTTTTTATGGTAATTAGCTGATGATTTCATATCCCATTCACCACAACTGTTGAATGAAGTGAGTGTTAAATTGGTTAGTTCATCTAACTTGTCAGTCAGTGAGGAGCAATCATCATTGTTTAGTATTGACATACAGCCCCAAGACAATGGGCTGAACAGAGTGTATTACAAGTTACCATTTTTTTCATACTTATCAGTTTACAGCTACATATTTTTGCCTGTATCTACCACTTTCCTTGCCTGACACTCAATTCTGTTTGGCATTCACTGCACTAGCTGTTGTAGGCAGCTTTCTTTTAAAATTGATTACAGGTCTTGCAAACATGTTTGGTGAAGGAAGTCTCTCACCCAGTAGTAATACAATTTCAGTATTACTCTTGTTAAATCAAACCTGATTTGCTGCTATATTTTGATCCTAGATTCCTGCTGTTTGCAGAGTATAAGGTATCCTCAAAGTTTACTGCAATTTGTGTGTTTCAGAAACGGTGTTAATATTACTAAGCTGCTCTCTCACTACTGAATAGAGTTGTTCCTTCACTTTTGAATGTGTTTCAAATATAATGCAGAAAGGTTGAAGTTTTATTGTGTTCAGCTGGTGTTTTCAATGAGAAGGAAAAAAATTACATAGCTGTTGGCTCAAATATTAGTCAGACATATACCTTAAGCAATTCCACTGAAATCAATAGAATTGCTACAGCATGCACTGGAAACCAGAAACGCCTTTATGTATTAAATGTCACATCGCTCCTGCTATGCATAGCGATCCAGGGCTGAAGGAGATTTTTGTTAAAAGAG
This sequence comes from Bucco capensis, assembly GCA_013396975.1. Classification (NCBI taxonomy): domain Eukaryota; kingdom Metazoa; phylum Chordata; class Aves; order Piciformes; family Bucconidae; genus Bucco; species Bucco capensis. Next base: position 164,843 of record VWZO01009768.1, read on the forward strand.
AACACTACTCCAAGCCGGCCCTACAAAGCTCCAGCAACCTGATAAAGTCTCACTGGATCTGATAAAGTCTCATTGGTCCATTGCAAGATGTTTGGATATTTTAAAACCATATATTATTATACATACTCTTTGGACCATGCTGGGCCTCTTCGGTTTGGCTTGTTCATTCCTATTCCTTGAATACCTCTTCCTGACTGATAAACTCTCTGGACGGTTTTAAGGAGAAGCACTTCCTCTTCCTTCACCACCATCTGTATATAGCATCCTTGACTCTCAGCCCTAACAGGCATGGAGAGGGATCACAGAGCGCACACAGCTCAGTGCCATGAAGTTCCCATCCCTGGCATGAAGTGATGCTTCAAAGGTTTGTCAGTTCAAACAGGTCAAGAAATTTCAGCTGGTTCTCAGCTTCTGAAGCAGGAAATACTGCATATGGCCAAGTGACAGCAAGAGAATTATCTTATACTTGTCAGGAAAAACACGATCTTACACTTACCTTGGGGGAAAAGAGCATCAGATACAGTGTTTTTACTACACTTCTTCCCTTTAATTCTTTCTGTTTTGTTCACATCCCTACTTTTTTATTTATTGTATTCTTATTTCTTTCTGCTTAGGAACATATAGGATTTTTTTTTTTTAGGGAAAAACATGTCTGTGTAATAAAATTGTAAGCTATCACACTCTCATGGAACGGTTTAAATTTTCAGATTCCAGTGTTTATCTGCTGTTGAGAATCTGAAGTAGAACAAGAAGGTTTGCAGTCTGCCTGATTTTCTTGTTTCTGTGTCTCTGACTACATTGAAAACAAATGTCATGTTACTGAACTATGCAGCAAAATCCTCAACATCTGCAGAAAAATAAAGGCTGAGCAGTGTTCTTCTCTTTAGACCAGCTGAGAAAAGAAACAAAAGGAAATGTCCCAGAGGACAAGTTTGCTAACGTCAACAAGGGTAAGGGATCATTAAAGCTTGAGATGATAGGTTACCACATGGGAGGGTGTAGTGATCCGGTGTGAAACATATTTACGTCAGGGGAATCATTTCAATCCCTCTGAAGAAACTCTACTGTAACTACAACATACGTACATTTGTATTAAAGATTTATTTATCTTACACTGGAGATTGAAAACTGAGAATCTGAGAAAATTTTCAAATTAATCTGGATAATACTGAAGAAGAAAAAGTGACAGAATAAAATTTACAAATTGAGTCTTTTGGTTTTTAGGATATTTCAGTTGACTTGTTTGTAATCATAATCAAGCTCTCAGTGACTGTGTGTTGAGTGTTACAGAATAATGATGTGCAGATAATTCAGGGTTTTGGAGTCTTTGAAAAATGAGATGTTACATTAACATGATAAACAGAACGAAACCAAGAGAAAATTGACCTATCTACTACTTATCAGTACCACAACATTTTGCTTGCAAAGAGGAGATTGCTAGAAAAAAATATAATTACAATTTCAGTGAATGTAAAGGAACAGAATATGTAACTACAAAATTATAGATAGCTGTATATGAAAGATAATGACAGAACCTTCTGAATTTCTCAACTAGACAGTTTCACTATAAAAAGATTTATAACGACAGATAATTACAATCTACAGGAATTACACAAGAAAAAATAATAATAAAAAACCACCACAAAATTATCTTTTCGGCTGCTGTACAACAACAACAAAAAAAAACCCCAAGACATTTTGGAGTTCAGTATTCTTATACTGGCACATCAACAAATGCAAAATTCTCTCTCCAGTAGCAGGTACAGCATTAAAAAAACTAGGCCAGAGTTAGAAAGGTGTTCAGGTAGTGATACATGCACTAGGAGTTACAAAACTCTCTAAACAACTCAGGCACTCAGTTCCTTGAAAGGAAATGAAGTTAAATGTCCCAGCTATGAGTAGGCATGATGATTTACCACAACTCTAGTGAGAATGATAAGTTCTGGGGACTCAGCCACTTGTGACCCTAAAGCATCATCTTAAGGCTCTGCACTATGTAATGAATCTCTGATCTAAGACATGAAATAATCGATGAGGGTTATAATGTTGGGCATTGAGCTTACTAAAATGCAACATTAAAAATGTGACACATATCAGTTCCTGGCTGAAAACAAGAATGTTCCAAATTAAACTGTTTATATACCTCCAATTGGTCTTACATAAACCTCGAGGACACACTGTGAGAGCCACCATCAGACACCTGGGCACTGGAACACACTGAAAGTGGTGGCACCCAACAGTTCACAAACATCAGGAGTTATGGTTATTAAATACTTTGGCACATGAGCATTCATATTACAGCAGTTCTTTGAGAGATTCCACAAAACAAGAGGCAGAAGCCAGACCTCAGTGGACTAATGATTTTCACATTTCTGAATATACACACCAGCACATCCTCACACTCCACTATGCCATCAAATCTACTGCGTATCAATTTTGAGTACAGACACTTTGACACAGGCTTCAAACAGAGGACTGGCTGTACTATTGTGCAGAGACAGTTGCTCCATTGAAAGGATTTAGCTGATCAAAACATTCAACCATAAGCAAGGCAGGTAAGTCACACTACCTCTGTAGTTAGGAATATGAGAAAGACTTGATCAGAAAGGATCCCATTTTTAGAGGCTGTGAGGCAAGCATGCATTAGACACACACCCACACAGAGCACAGATTGCACTGGCAGTTTCAGAAGGAATTCTCTCATAGCCCACCTGACAAACAGGTATCAAGGAACAACTGAAAAACAAACAAACAAACGAACGAACAAACAAAACAACAAAAAACCATAACACCCAAGAGAAAACTGCAAATACAGCTGTACAAGCTTAGAAAGAATGAAGAACTACATGTGTTCATACAGGACAAAATTACTTTTATGTGCTTTTTTATTTAACTAACAAAATCCAATGCAGATGGTAAATTAATTGAAATACTAGTAAGAACTCAGGAAATATATAAAGAAATCAGCTGGGAAGCTAATAAACTAGATCTAACACAGCAGTAAGACAGAGTGGAAGTACCACTTCTGTCAGTGAAATAAAGGGAATCAGAGTCAACCGTACCTCTTCAGCATGGCTGAAGTTGCCACCTGCTGGGATAAGGAGCTGTGTATATCTCCCAAATTGTCAATCTAAGAGAACTACTAATGATCACACACTGAGAGCAGGCAACCAGGCAAGAAATCTATTCCTTTTCTATGAAAAGGGTAATTCATAATCTAAGTCCCTTCTCTGTATGCCTTCAAAATAGTTTTGAAACAGTCATGATTGAGGAATCTCACATTTTGTCTGTTCCAGCATCATTCTTCCCAACGTTCTTCATCATGCCTGCCCTATAGTTCTCTCAACACCAACATGAGCTTCTTACCTAAGCAAGTGCCACACAACTATCTGGAAGAGGAATTTGGAAAAATAACCCTGTGATGCAACTGCTCCTTAGATGCTTTCTTTATATTCTGCATCTACCTAGTTAATGAACACTAAAAGTACGTTAGTTAATCCATTTGGGTCCCACATCCAAGTGGACATACATATAAGGCTATCTGATTCTCACAAGCAATGAACGGCCAGCATCACAAATTCAGGAGCTACTGGAACTTCACTATTTTTAAACATCAAGCCACTTGTTTTGACACCTAATTGCAAGAGCGAGAGTAAGTTACAAAACAGGACACCAAAGAGAACAACCTACAAATGACATAATAAGCTGGTGGTTCAAAAAACAAACATGATTAAACAAAGTAAGAATGAAAGTGGAAAGCAGAGCCAAAGAAAAGAGCTTCAAAACAGAGTTTCAAAAGGAAGAGATGCAGGGACAGAGATGCCAGGATGAGTAAGAAGCTTGGACAAAGATGTCAGATGTACTAACTATGATGTACTTTACTGACCTCTCTAGGATTTCTTTACTTTCTACAATGGTAGAAAACAAGTTCTAGTAAAAACAAATAAATACTGTTTATGACTGATTAAAAGAAGAAAGATAAATCATACACGCAATTCGCAAAGTAAGACTTCTGCAAAACTGTATCCTTTTGTTTCCAATATTATTCACTGCCACTGTTAAAAAAAAACAAAACAAAAAACACAAACAAACTGGAAACTTGTATCTTAAGCTTTAAAAATACAGCTGTCTAGAAAAAAAAGCAGTTGCTTCAATGTGCTTTGCCATTTCCCATCAAGTGAACAGATGGCATAATTAAAATTCTAGTAGAATGAAGTATTTATAAGTTCATTAGACAACACTAACTATACAAAAAAACCCCACTAATATCAGAAATAAAGCTGCAGGATTCGAAATAGCGTAAGATTACAAATCATGGTTATAAACCCACATTTATAAGTTGGTATATAAAAACAACAAAGCCAAATGTAACAAAAGCACACAAGAAATGAATGAAATACTCTACAAAACAGTGATTTATTTTCCAGGGTCATTTCCAAGTTACTCCATGAGTTACACAGTTTATAAGACAGCTGAGGGGGAAAAGTCTTTTGGCTTGGCTACATTTACATTTCTTTAAACATATCTGTACAATTCATGATATGATATACAATAAGTAACAATTAAATTACTCTAGAAATAATCCTCACAGAAATTTCAGTCTTATTCTCTGAGGTGATGTTCTCAGAAAATAAAGAAAAGGTCAGCCAAATGCATCTAGCTCACTTGTCAACACTTTTAAATGCTGTGCCAAACTGGCATATTTGATACCTAAGATACTTTATCTGCTGTTCTCTTCATCATCTTGAATTATTAGCCTACATAGAATTCACTTCAGAATCATATTTGTACTTGCCTGTTTTACCTTCTATTGTCTTTCTTCCAGCCACGGCAATGTCTCAACTTGGTAAAGTGGTCTCTGTTAGTATTCTAATTTACTTTAAAAAGATGCAAATTCCTGTCACCTTCATTCTGTGACAAAATGGATTCACTATAAAAAGAGGTACCTAACACACTGAGAGCTCAACTTTCACTCCAAAAGTTCCCATATGTGATGATTTATTCAGACGCACACCATTTCTCTCTGCAATTTTTATTAGTACAATCTGTGTTAAGGTTTAACCCCTTTAAGAATTCTGTCCACTCTGAGTAGATTTTATCTAATCTAACACATCATTCTTGGAAAGCCCTCACCTTGATACCTAAACAGAAAATAATTCAAAGAGGGATTTATACTATTTCAATATGTGTAATTTTTTTTCAGATTTTAAAAAATTGCGTGGCACTTTTTTTTTCTTTTGATGGATCTATTACCCAAACCTTAGCCACTGTTTTGCCAGTGTGTGCCTAATACTTAAACAACTACAAGTGATACAATCTCAGATTAAAACAGATTTTAAACTGTTTCTTCCAAAAGAGCCTATCTAGAGAGGAATTGCAAGGTGCAGGTCCACACCAGCAGAAACCAAACCAATTTAACCTCTGCACTCTCCCCACTGCCTTGGGGCAGTTTTCAACTGCAGGAACTCAGTGAACTGTAGATGTAATCTAATCTACAATCACATAAGCACACAATGACCAATGCAAGGGAAAGGCTGGATATACACACCCATGGATGGAAGCTGAGGGCAGGCAGTGCAGGCTTAGATCAACCACAGACTTATTTCCTGGGAACCAAGAGGTTATGGCTTGAGTGACTGCTGCTTGAGTAGACAAGACTCATCAGCATCTCAATTTGTTAATGACTAGGCTATTCAAGTTAATGCCTGCTAAGAAAGTCTGAGATTCTGAAGACTCTTAAAGAGTCACTGAAAGCTGTCTTTTTTTTTTTTAGCATAACAAGTTCCTTCATATGTTACAGTTTCATATTTAATTAAAAAAGAAGCAATTATGTCTACCTTCAGGCAGAAGACAGAGAGACACATCCTCTTTACTGAAATGCAGCAAGTGCAGAGATGTCTAGATTTAATGGATTCTTCCATTTAAAGGGTATGATGATCTACATCAACATTAATTTCTATTTATTAGTTTCCTCTAGCAAATTACTTGAAAGAGTAATAAGTTTTAAGATGTTTTAGATATTTGCACAGTATGCAGAGAAAGGCTTGTGTAGGAATTCACACTATTACCTCCAAATCCCAAAACACTATTTTAACATTCAAGGCAAACACAGCTAAGTCATATCACTGAGCAGCTTTTATCAGTCCATCAGTCCATTTAAGGTTTTAGGATTGACTCTTTAGATGAGAAGATTTTAGGAACTGGCAAAGGAGAGAAGGGATTAAGATTTAGAGTTAGCTTCCTGGTTTTGAATTATTTAGTCAAATCTCAAGAAGAAAACAACCACAGAGAGAAACTGGCTTTGACAGCACAATGGCAGATTCCCTAACTTCATTCTAAAAGATGCCTGTGATCCCAATTATGACTTATGCTGTATTATTACCTTTACTGTTTTCTTTTTCTATTACAATTCCAGATATAGTGAAGGAATGGAAAACTACTCCTTAATTTACTTTTGTTTACTTGCCTACCATAGTAAGGCAATGAAATTGGATAAGGTATACGTATAAAGCCAGTGACAGGGTAAAAATGCATCCATTTCCAAGAAAAATCCTAGTTAGAGACCACAATTTTTACAAAGACACTTTTAAGAATGAAATGCATCTAGTATGTTTCAGCTTTGGCTTGGAAGAAATACGACCTACATGGCTAGAGAAAATTTATTCCTGTGAATATCTAATACAAAATACTACCATAAAATAAACAGCTATGGCTGAATGCTATTAAGGGGTCGATATACCCTACTGTGCAGTAGAAAGTAGAAAATAATAACTGGCTTTCCAGTGGAAGGAAAACCATGGCCGTCAGCCACATGGTACAGACTGGGTTCTGTCCCCAAAGGCACGCTCATGTTGGCAACATATTTGGAGGTTGTTTACAGTCTAAAGATTAACAAGAATCATCTTTCAATTTAATCTATCAACTGATCATTGCTAGTCATAGCCATATTATACATCACTTGATCCAAAAGACAATGCAACAAATACTCAAAAAGGATTAATGACAGAATCCTGTGTCCTCCTACTAAACATAATTTTGTAATTATCAAAACAATCAAAAAATATTAAATGTTTCAGTCTTGTTTTAAAACATTGTCAGTCGCTAGACATATTTCTCATTTCATACATCATTTAGTGATAGTGTTCTCTTACATATAAAATTATTTCTCATAACTTTAAATCTGGTATATAACTGCAGGAATTCTTTTAGAAACTCCAGGTTGTCTAAGTTAACAGCTATTACTATAAATAGCACTTGTTAGTTGGATTGTAACTTGTTATATCCTGAAAATTATGTTTTCCTTAGGCCCAAACAAATCCAGTTTGTGTGGCATCCTACCTAATCTATCTATCAAGAGCTGGAAAGGAAAATCAGCAAGAAAATGAAAACCAACAATGAATATTCTGTATTTGTTGGAATGTATGAGGTGTTAATTAGTTGAAAGGGATGAACCTCTCAGTCCACCATCAGTAATATATTATAGAAGCCACTCCCTCATTTTCTAGTCCAAGTGTATTTACAGCCTCTCTTTTTGACCTTTTCTTATATGTTCTATGCGACCTCCAAAGGGCTCCAGTTTCAGTACATAAGGGAATCCATCAAGAATCCACTAGATAAACCCACTTCAAATTCCTGTCTTTACTGGGAACGTAGCCAAGGATATTTACAAAAAGCATAAGTGGGATAAGCAGGTAAGCTGTTTTCTAAGCTTCTCTCCTGACAGAGCAGCTCAGTTTGTCATGCACTATGTCACACTGTCTTTGACACACTAGACTTCAAGAGCAATAATTTTTCTAGTAAATGCTAAAACTAGTCATGGAAAATTTGTAAGATTCGGAATTTGCTCTGGGCATGTTCTAAAAACATTTTCAAAAACTAAAGTCACATCTGATGCAAAAATCCTGAGAGGCCCTGGTAAGAATGAAGAAATGCCTGCCCTTCTTTTTACTTGATTGCTCTTATGGAAATGTATGTCCTTGTCACTTGCCACAGCAATGGTTTTTCTTAACCTTTTGAGAAGTACAGATGAACCCTCAAGGATATGAAAATAGTAGCAGCAGGAGCCCTTATTAAAGACTTCTTTCCAAGAGGTAAAAGTAGAGTCAAAACTCACAAAAGCTTTATTAAATGAAGCATGCTATCTGTCAGAAAGCCCCCTGACTGCCTGGCTCTGAGACAAATCTCATCTAACTGCTGTACAAAAAAAGGCTGCAGACAAGTGTCTGCTTTTGGGCACTCATGAAGAAAACCCATCTTTAGAAGGAGCACTGAAAGAAAGACAACCATGTCTTACAGATCCAGACATACCAAGAGAAGAAGAACCTTGAAAACAAGGGAAACTGTTCCTTCTCTATGGCATGTGAAAAGAAATGGAAGACCCTGAAATGAAAACCTACCAAAGATTGTCTATCTTCCAATTATCTTAAAACTACACAAGCATATTAATGTACATATAGAAAAATGACAAGCCTAGGGAGGTAGAGGAAATTAAGGAACATCAGGCTTTATTCTGCCCATTTATCAAATGGCAAATAAAGTACAAATACAAACACGCTGATGCTGATCTAAGCACACGTTGATTTCAATGCCTAAAGAGATGGTCTGTACAAGGCGATCACTCAGAAAAAGCCAATTATTTCTTAACAGTCTGTAGAAGAAAAAACTCAACCAAGAAGTCATGGACTTGAGAAAACTTCTAGAAAAAAATCATTGCATTATCTGAAAGAAGCTGTTTCTATATATTTTACGATGCATCACAAAAGTACAGAATCACAGAATGTTAGGGATTGGAAGGGACCTCTGGAGATCATCTAGTCCAACACACTCCCCCCCACCAAGAGCAGGAAAACCTAGAGAAGTTGCACAGGATAGTGTCTAGCCGGGTTTTGAGTGTCTCCAGAGATGGAGTCCCAACCATCTCCCTGGGCAAGAAAAACAAGTATAATAACTCAAGTACCCAAGATTTTAGGCCCATTTATTAAGCATGAAGAAAAGCTAAATCAAATATATCTCTCCCTTTTAACTACAGATTTACAAAAAGAAAAGAAAAAAAAAGGAAGTTGAACTTCTAATCTGACATTTATTCCTGAGGATTCTGCATATATAGCTTTGCTTCTTTCATTGTTTCTATTCAAAAAAACTGGCTCTGCTAAAAATCAGAAACTTGCCCAATGAATTTGTTTCAGATGACCCCAAAAGCATTTCTAGATTCTACCAGCACTTCTATATTCCAGAAGCACCTCATACATTCCAACAAGTCATCTACGTTTGTGAACAGGAATATCATCACCACTGCCACACTGCAATGAAAACATTCAAATATTTAGTCTACAGCATCCAGTGAAAAAAAACAGCAAAGGTTTGCTAAGTCTTTTTCAAGTGTGTTCAAAAGCATCTTATTTATATCCCTATGTCAAAGGGCTAATCTTGGCAATGCTTAGATATATCTGTCTGTGAGGAAACATACAGTTATCTTATGTATTCCAAAATTCAAGTTTATCCATTCCAAATCATAAAGACTTCTTTGCAGAATACAAAACTGCCATCATGGGCCAGTGGTCCATTCACCAATATTCAGTTCTAAAAATGGTCAATAAAAGAGGCTGGACTGGACCATGTCAAGACAACAGTATTTCTGAGACTTTCTATGGTTTTGTGACTCTCCAATACTGCCTTGTACCCCCAACTGCGAACAGAAACATAGAATCATAGAATCATAGAACAGTTACAGCTATAAGAGACCTTGAAGATCATCGAGTCCAGCCTTTGTCCTAGCCCTATCAACCTGCTAAATGATGCCCCCCAACGCAACATCCACCTGTCTCTTAAACACCTCCAGGGATGGTGACTCATCCACCTCCCTGGGCAGCCTGTTCCAATGGTGACAACCCTTTAAGCAAAGAAATTCCTCCTAATATATAATCTGAACCTCCCCTGGCGCAATTTACATCCATTTCCCCTTGTCCTATCACTCTCCGCTAGGGAGAACAGACCAATCCCTCTCTCTCTACAACCTCCCTTCAGTTAGTTATAGAGAGCTATGAGGTCTCCCCTTAATCTCCTCTTTTCCAGGCTAAACAGGCCCAGATCCCNGCAAGATTAATTTCTAGCTGGGCCTTGGACCTTCTAATAATCTCCCTACATAACCTCACAATATCCTTATACTCACTAGGAGTGGCCTTCTCTCTTTTGCAGAGGCCATAAACTCTCTTTTTTCCCGTGGTCTTCAGCAATATGTCCCTATTCAGCCAGGTTGGTCTTCTGTGCCACCGGCTTATCTTAAGTCACGTAGGGATGACCTGCTCCTCTGCCTTTTAGATTTCTTCCCTAAGTAATGTCCAGCCTTCCTGGACTCCTATGCCCTTCAAAACTGAATCCCAAGGGATTTTGTTGAGTAACCTTCTAAATAAATCAAAGTCTGCCCTTCGGAAGTCCCAGGTGGCAGTTTTGCTCTCACTCTTCCTAACGCTTCCAATAATAGAGAACTTTATCATTTCATGATCACTGTTGCCTAGACGGCCTCCAACTGCCACATCTTCCACAAGACCTTCTCTGTTCACAAACAGTAAGTCCAGCAGGGCAGCTTCCCTGGTCGGTTCACTTACCAGCTGTGTGAGGAAGTTATCCTCTACACATTCCAGGAACCTCCTGGATTGTTCCTTCTCTGCTGTGTTGTAATTCCAGCAGATACCTGGCAGGTTAAAGTCTCCCACAAGAACAACTGCAAGTGACCGTGAGATTTCTTCCAATTGCTTATAGAAAGTTTTGTCTACCTCACTGCTCTGATTGGGAGGTCTATAGCAGACCCCAACAGCAATATCATCTTTGTTGACCCTTAACCTAATCCAAACACTTTCGACCTCATCATCACTGTGCTGAAATTCAGAGCTTTCGTAACATTCCTTAACATACAGGGCCACCCCACCACCTCTCCTTCCCTGTCTATCCCTCCGGAAGAGCTTGTAGCCATTGATTGTGGCACTCCAGTCGTGTGAGGTATCCCATCACGTTTCTGTGATGGCCACTATGTCATAGTTTTCCTGCTGCATCATGGTTTCAAGCTCCTCCTGTTTGGTGCTCATACTGCATGCATTGGTATAGATGCACTTCAGGTGAGCCACTGATCCCAACATCTTTTTGTGTGTGTGGGCCCCATTTCCTACCAGACCCATCTCAGCTGTTGCTATGATCTTTAAACATTTATCCCTTGTCCCAGTTGAAATGGAAGAAGAGGGTTCTTTGTTAGTCCACCATCTATGGGCCCTGAAGATCCTCCCTCTGGGCTTATTCTTAATAGTCTCCGTTATGTCCCCTTTCCCCTTCATACCTAGTTAAAGCCCTGTCGATGAGCCCTGCTAACTCCTGCCCTAAACCCCTTTTCCCCCTCTGGGACAGGTGCATCCCACCTGCCACCTGCAGGTTAGGCGCCTCGTATATCAGCCTATGATTGAAAAACCCAAAACCCTGCCTGTAGCACCAGTCCTGGAGCCATAAGTTAATCTGATAGTTCTTTCTGTTCACCTCCTCGTTGGTGACTGCCACTGAAGGGATAGAGGAGAAAATAACTTGTGCTCCTGATCCCTTAAGCCGCCACCCCAGGGCTCTGAAATCTCTTTTGATTGATTTAGGGTTTCTTCTAGTGACATCTTCACTATCCACCTGAAAAACAAGGGGTAATAATCAGAGGGCTTTACTAGGGTGGGAAGTTTGTCTGTTACATCCCTAACCCATGCCCCAGGGAGACAGCAAACCTCCCTGTGAAGTGCGTCAGGACAGCATATTGGGCCCTCTGCTCCCCTCAGCAGAGAGTCCCCTACAACAACTGACCTGTCTAATTTTCGTTTTAGGGTCAGTTTTGATGGCTGGTCTGGGGTGAGTTGGTCTTGGTGGTACTTCTTGTCTTCCTGAACCCTCACAACCTTCATCCTTGCTCACAGTTAATTCCTCCTGCAGAACTCCATACCTATTTTGCAAGGGCAGTGTAGGCAGTGAGCTTCTCAGGGGAACAGGCTTGCTCTGTTTGTTTCGTCGTTGGGCAGAGACTTGTTCCCATTGATCCTGCTCCTGTGGATTGCTACAAGAAGGCTGGGATGCTGTTTTAGTGGAGATCAATCTGTGAAAATAGTCAATTTCCCTCTCACTCTCCCTAATTTTTCTCAACCTGCTCACCTCTTCTCTAAGCTCCATCACTTAATCTTGGAGCTGTGCCACTCGACTGAGCAGGTCATCTATCTGCTCACACCGCACACAGCCATAATCAGTATTGCCCATCATCAAACATTTTGAAGATTCTAAACCATTTTCAGACCTGCTCAAACCATGTTGATTCTTAATTTGATGATTATTAGTCAGGGCAACCAAGAGTTTTTTGGGGAAAAAAACCCCAAACTTGAGAAAAGCCTTTTAATACCCTTTTCCTATATTATATGCTGCTATTTTCAGATTATTCCTGAAGTACATTCTCATGCTATTCCATGTAATACATATGTGATGGCAAGCCAGCAGGTGTTACAATGACAGGGATTCCTAGGTTATACAGTACAAAAATAGCACATTCTGGTAACTTAAAACTTCAAATGCAGTAACCTTCTCCTGTCCTAAAGAGGCATTCATTCTGTAGTCTGATTCAAAATGGGTCACTGCGTAGTTACTAGCTTTAAAAGTTGTTTTGATAAACCTCCACAAGTGTTACACAGTAAATCTAAAGTCACTGGCCAGGAAACTCAAGGCATAAACATCTCTCTGTTGCTATACAAATACCTGATACATTGCAAGAAAGTATTTCTGAACATTCACAATGAACCCACTTGAACTGAATTAGTATAATTTTAACAAGTCTGCTCTCACTTCCCCATCCCAACCACTAAACCCTAATGCCAATGTAACATCCAATTACTACAAATCCTTCAAAAACTCACACACATTCCCTCCTCCCACACCTATTATTGAAGTCTGCCTTATTAATTTCCTAACCCTTGTTCCTCATCAACAAAATCCTCTCTCTCCCTTTCACTCCCCATACTTATTTAATGACAAATGAAAAGAAAATGTAGCAATTTGAGAGGAGGACCAAGCATCCCATAAAAGAGCTCCTATCTGTTAGCTAAAGAACCAAACAAGCATACAAAACATCAGAGCTTTGTGTTAAAAAATATATGTAAGTAAATCATTCTATTGCTCAACCTTACTCAGCAATTTCAACTCGATATAGACAAACCTCCTCTTTTTCTGCAAGCCAAAGAAGATTCGTAGTCATCATCTATGGGTATCTCTGCATAATGCAGGTTAGAAAAAAGAATAAAATGATACAGCTCAGTACTGCAGTTAAGCAACATGACTCTTGATAAGGTGTTGTCTCCAAAAGGTTTGAAAGATGCCTTAGTGTTACAACTGAAAAGACCTCTTGTAGATTATCTAAAAAGATAAAAAATGTCTTATAATATAAAAACAAATGTATTTTTCAGTATATTCAAAGGCATTATTAAGATAACTTGACTCACAATTCTAACAGTGTACACTACATAGATCCCAGAGAGGCAGCAGAAGCATGACAGAGAAGAAGGGCCCTACCTACTCTGATAAACTAAACATCTGTCTACTCAAGTTCATTGCTTATGACAACAGCTAGTAACAGCTCATTATGGAAAACGTATGAGGAAACTACACTATATGAAAAAGAAAGTATAGACTATAGATGCACAGAGTATATTTACTCTGGTATGTCCTCAAAGCAATCAGAAGCTTATGAATTTTCTCAGCTGGAAGCTGATGATCATAATGTGAACAGTTTTTGAAGATTTCTTCCTTCAGTCGTGTCTAATCACTTTTTGAACCCATTTACATTTTTAACAACTAAAATATCTTATGCTAATGAGTTCACAATTTAGACGTGGGCTGTGTGAAAAGGACGTCCTGTTGTTTCAAATCTGTAGCCAATTAATTTTGCAGGATGCCCTTAAATTCTTCTGTCATGAAAAAAGTAAATCTGTCAACTGTCTTCATCATGACAGTCAGAATTATAAATCTTCCACCATAGTTCAGGTCGTTTGCATAATCAAGAATCCCCTTCTATTTGGTAGCAGCATCATAAAAAGTCATAACTGTAAAGATAGCAAGAAAGGTAGACTTTATAAAGAGTTAATAATGTTATCAGTAGTGGAGATCTTTTTGTGGATAGATGCAACAGCCAGCGCAAAAAAAGTCAGACCTTGTCAACTTCCGTGTGCCACAACAATCCCCCTACAAAACATGAGATCTATGGACACTAGATGAGCAACCTCAAATGTCATGTATTTAGTTCAGTGACATAAATGTCTTCATGGAATTTATAAAGAATGGAAACTCAACATTACTGTTAAGAAAAGATTATTCTTATAAACTAAGTTTATTTTAGCTTTTCAGTCCTGATGCTTAAAGAAGACAAGTCCTTCAAATAATATTTATACCTGTTATTGACTCAACAATATTTGACACTAATTTTATAACCTCATTATAATTTCTTCTTTAAGCTCCTTACACCTGAGATTGAAGTACTCCACAGGTATAAAAAGATCCATCCCTCTCAGACCCACAGAAGATTACAATGTAAAATCTCCTCCTGTTCTATAAACAATAGTCACTCACTTCACTCAAATTGTCAAAATGATTAAAATAATTAAACATAATCAAACTCAGTGTGCTGTTATCCAAGTACATTCTCCATTGACAAAGTCAGGTTAAGCAGTTCTCCAACTCTAATACACTTCTAGTCAAACAGTTCATTGTCCAACTTAGCTGTGCTGATGGAACATGTAACTTGTTGCATATTGGATCAACAAGTTTTACATTAAAAAAACCCCAAACTTCTTTCTTTGCTTGTGTTTCAGACTTTCAGAAATACAGATTATAGGACTTCTACACATGGATGACACATGGTCGTCTTTGACCTTGTATGTATCCTGAAAAGGTGACACTATCTGTACAGAGCATGTGAACTTTAACTTAATCATAAATTTCCACAATGACTTAACAATGTTGCCTGTTTGGTTCAATTTGGCTGATCTATTTATCTGTTGCTAAAATCTAATGGCTGATTTTTCCTCTATATTCCCAGCATCTCTCATTGAGCTGCATTAGCTGATTGAGGCTAGGCCTAAAGTAACAGAGGAAATAGGGCTGGAGACTGGGCTTGACAATCACTAGTACCTGATTAACTGTTTGCACCCACAAGCATGGCTTGGACCTCGCCAATTTGCACTTTCCCAAAACAACATTTGGACTTAGATAAGAGGACTAGCACTTTCCCAGGACTATTCTAGGAGGTGTTTTGGATGCAGTGTCCTATTTGGGAGGCAGGAAACAGTAATTTAGCCTTGTACGTGTGACTTGTTACATACAACTTGGCCTCAGAGGCAAAGATCAGTCAAAACCGATTTCTACTTTATTCTTCAGATCCTCAGCTTTATGAGATTCTTTTGAGCCTCTATACATCTGCTTTAATTTTCAGTACACTTGAAACTCTATCATTCTAATATGCATCTATTTAGCCAGAGAACTTACGAAAAAGAAAGCCCCTTTCAGACTACTGATGACCTCTGTAGCGAAAATTGATCAGGCATTCCTACAGTTTAGTCACCAGTTTTTAGCAACTTGCTAATATATATCGGAACTTTCTCTAGAGTACCTATAGCTTTGAATATCATTGAAGAAAATTTATCTTAAAGCTTTGTAGCTGTGTTTGAGCGATTTTTTTGATCTGAAACTTCAGTACGTTTTGAACTAAATCACTATCTCTGTGCTTTAATAACATCATGAAAGTACTTGAGTAGTACCCGTGACATAGGTCTTCCCTCAACCAAAGTCTATGGTATCTAAACAAAAGTAGCAGTTTCATTTATGTGCAATACATATCCTTCCTATAACAAGTATCATCATCTAAAGCAGTAAGTTAGGAAATGTATAGCAGTAAACCAAAGGGAATGAAGTCATGCTTTAGGCCTTCCCTTTTGCTGAAGTGTGAATATAATGTAATATTCATTCACAAAGCATGACAAAAACCCCATAAAAGGAGTTTATTATAGACTAGTTCAAAGTTAAGGATCTATTTCACTATGCATATTATGAAAAAGTCATTTTTGGACAAAGCACTTGACCTACCAATGACCACTAGAACAAATAAAACAAGTATCTATGACTCATGGTAAAAAGTAAACTCTTTGAATTAGCTGCATTAAATCTGATAGACAAGCACAGGACAACTATTCTAAAACTATAATCATAGATACTTTGAAGGATAAAGTAACTGAATTTTTACCATCATCATTAGCTAAGTCACTACAGGATGACACACTGAAAATGTAAAGTCTTCATTAAGCCCAGACTTTGAACATACTTATGGCCTGTGCTTTACTCTTCTGTCTTCACAACCAGAACTCAAAGCCTGAAGACAACAGAGCAGTTTCAGAAATATACTTTCTGCTGAAAATCTTCACCAGTAGACAATATGAGGTTAAGACAAATACCATTATTTGCTTCTTTCCCACAGAGACATAAAATCATCCATTTACAGAGTATGGCATTATAATTTATATCTAACCAGCCACCTCCACAGTAAAGATGAATTTTTACTCATCCTTCTTCTGCTTCTCTGCGAGGTAAGAAATGGCAGAATTTTGACACATGTATTGTGATGAGAATGATCAGGGGGCTGGAACACATCTCCTATGAAGACAGGCTGAGGGAGCTCAGATTGTTCAGCCTGGAAAAGAAAATACTTCAGGGGGACCTACTAGTGACCTTCCAGTACCTAAAAGGAACTTAAAAGAAGACTGGAGAGGGCCTGTTTGCAAAGGCCTGCAGTGAAAGGACAAGGGGCAATGGTTTTAAATTGGAGAAGAGTAGATTTAAACTAGATATTAGAAGGAAGTTCCTCACCACAAGGGTGGTGGAACACTGGAACAGGTTGCTCAGGGGGTGGTCGGGGTCCCATCCCTGGAGGCATTCAAGGTGAGGCTTGACAGGACTATGAGCATCCTGATCTAGTTGGGGTATGTCCCTGCCCAGTGCAGGTGGGTTGGACTAGATGGCCTTCAGAGGTCCCTTCCAACCCAAACCATTCTATGATTCTATATGGAAAAGGTATCAAGAACTTTGCTGAATGGAGTTTTCACTGTTTGCATACAGAACATCCATGAATAAATATGCCACTCACCCATTCTTTGTGCACATGTTGTGCAACAGACTATTAAACCGCATGAATTTAATGGACAGAACAAGCAATGCTAACCATCTATTTTCCATTTTGTCTTTTTATCCTTATTAGTCAATGTTTGATTACAGGCTTTGCCTAGCCTACATTTCATAACTTAATACATTTAAACTTGGATTAAAAAAGCTACTGCCCCATAAAAGTTAATGACTATTCCCTTGGGTTTTTTTATTGCTTTCTCACCTTACAAGCCATGGGAACGTTCCCACTCCATTTTAATGCAGGTAAAACAGGTTAGCTTACATCATCATAAATAATCATTATTAAAAAGCATTGGCTACAAAGGTACACAGTCTTCACACATGAACAGAATGGAGCTTCTCCATCAATTAGTGGGAGATTTTTTGCTTTTGTTTTTGCTTGCTTGAATTTTACTCTAAAACCAAAGATCCTGTGTACAAGAGGGAAACAATGTAAATACAAAGAGCAGCAAGGGCAGAAAACATCAAGGAATACTGTCCTGCATAGTAGGGGAATGGCTTTGTATTGCATACAATATTAATGAACCATTACTGCAATACTATCTCTCTTACACTGCCTATACTTTATAGAAGACACTGATAATCTGGGAAGGTTTAAAACGTAAGCTGGTGAGAAACAATAAGAAAACTGGGAAATCTGTTTCTTAGTAAAATACTAAAAAGAAGCTCCATGCCCTAAATTACTTGAAAGACTGAGAAATGATACAATCTCTACTTTCTAATACAGCTATTGGATACGGGAAAAAACGATTCAGAGAAGCAGTATTTTTGAGTAGAAAGGAAAAAGCATAAAACCTCTTAATTTAAGCCGAACAAAGACACAACAAACATCAGTTTAAGTACATGTTGAGAATAACTGCTCTAGATATAATGTGATTAACGTAATTAGTTCAAGAGGGAACTTGGACCAAGCAATAATATGTACTTCCTAAGGGCAAAGATCTCATCATTAAAGGATTACGCTCTGCAAATCTCTGATCATCTGAACTATTCTAAATATGCAGGAGAGCTCCAGAAAACCAGAAAAATCACCTCCTCTACTTGACATATTCACACAAAAAATTAAAAAAAAAATCAGACCACAAACTCTCACATATTTGAGCAAATTAGAAGAAAACAACCTAGAAACATACAACTAATGTACTAGGGTTATTTTTTCAGTCGCTTGAAGTTTGCTAGTGATAGTCAGTCAAATAAAGCATAAAATCAGTAACTGCTTCAACATCAAGACGGATACTGAACAAAAATCATAATCACTCAAGACTCCAGCATTATCTGCCAAGAAGCCACTGATCAGTACTTCTGTATTATCAGTACATGAAAACAATTCCTGATCTATCTAACCTATATATCTTTTCCATCAATGTTGTGTTTTTTTCTGCCCAAAGGAACAGTCTGACAGCACAACAGAGAAACTTTTTCACTAACTCCTCCTCAATATTTTCACAGCCAAAATGAAGCCACTTATAAGCTGGCTCTCTTCTGATTAACTCAAGGGAAAATAATAAAATCCCCACCAAACTAGATACATAAGAAAGAAACAATTTCTCCTTGGACAATTATACTGATTGTTTCAGGAAACTACGTAGCAATAAAATAATTTTTAAAAACAATGACACAATACAACAGTCTCCCCAGAAATCAGCTCCAAAATTATTCTGTACCCGTTAAGGAAATAGGCCACTTTCATCATCTGAACTAAACCAGCAGTCTATCACTTCATCTGTCTGCCTCTGAAATACTGATACACTAACATAAATTTTCTAGACACATGAAAAATGGCAAGTCTACTGATCAGTTATATCTGTGCACAAGGAAGGACTCTACCAAATATGTGGAGGAATAGGGTCTATACAGTCAAGCCCCTAGATATTATTGCAACTTTTCTGAGAAAAACGTTCACAATAAAGAAAACTTCTCAGTCTGGATATTATCCCAGAAAAGTAACCCTTGTCAGTACAACAGTTACATGGGTTTAGACCCACAAGGCTACCTAACCCAAAATCTTGTCTCCAACTGGTTGTTAGCAGACACTGAGGGAAGAGTAAGAACAGGGCAAGCAATTATGCCACCTGCACTGAGGGGAATGGGATTGGAAGAATTATCCTTTCTGTCTTATTTTGAGGAAAAAAACCCCAACAAAACAACATATCAAAGTATGTAAATAGTGGCATTTGGCAATAAGAAGCATTAAGAGCTACTACTATGGTGTCAATGTTGCAAGTAACGTATTCCCACATTCGCTCTTGCTCTTTGGCACTTATTTGTTGCCGCCTTGGATATCATAAACATAAGTACAGCAGGGCTGCATCAGAATGAAACAGCATGTCTGCAGCATCAACGAAATATTAAGACAGCGTAATTATAAATCATGGTCATTAAAATGCTGCCATATTAGTTCCTCTTGCCTAGGTTGGTGACATGTCAGAATTGCAGTAAAGCCCTTGAGTAAGTATCACAATAGTAATAGTCTCCAGCTTCTGAGTATCCTTCATCTACAATTGTACAACTACTACTCAACGCTACAGAAAAGGTATTTCTGATTAGTTAGTGCGGAAATGCATAGTCCTCAAAAAACTAACAAAGCAAGCATAGGATCCGTTGTTTTTTTTTCTCAATTCTGGCAGGACGCTGACATATATTTAGCTTACATATACTCTTCCTACTTAAACTTGTCTTTTCATATATTTTATCCCTTCTTATGGAATTGCATGTTAGGCATCTTTTCACATATTTAACAACCTTAGCCAAAGTGCAAATAACACTGCTCTACATAACATCATTTATAAACAGAAATGAATGTGTATTTCAGTATCACTTCCACGATAAGGACTTAAGTGCAGATTTGCTCCCTAAACAGGAACACGCACCAACACAGAAACACCTGTCCAAAACTCACCACTTCCTCTCTCATAGGACTGTAGCGAACTTTAAAGAACATTATAGTGATATCTTAATATCTGAAACTGCAGCTCCAGAAAAGAAACAATTTTCAGTCTATTTAGGACCACAGAACAGGTAAACAAACACTCTCTCTCAGTATATAGACTCAAAGTCTGGGTATGATGAAATCTTTTGCCACAGATCCTATTCCTCCAATCCCTTCCCTAGCACAGAAAAAAAGACACAAAAAAACCCCAAAACACCAAACAAAAAAAAAACTCAGTTGGCTAACGACCACAGAAGGTATAAGGCTTAAACAAACTAGCTCAGCTACCAGAACCATTTTAGTCACTGAAACCTTCAGCTCAGTACAGACTATAAAGTAACAAGAAACACAGAACCTGCACAGAGCTCTATCTTGCCTATACTAAATTAGCTCACTGAAAGCTATCACAGGTCCTGCTAAAGCATATATAGAATCATAGAATCATAGAATGGTTTGGGTTGGAAGGGACCTCTGGAGGTCATCTAGTCCAACCCTCCCTGCAGTGGGCAGGGTCATCCCCAACTAGATCAGGTTGCCCAGAGCCCTGGCAAGCCTCGCCTTGAATGCCTCCAGGGATGGGGCCTCAACCACCTCCCTGGGCAACCTGTTCCAGTGTTCCACCACCCTTGTGGTGAGGAACTTCTTCCTAATGTCCAATTTAAATCTACTCCTCTCCGGTTTAAAACCATTGCCCCTTGTCCTTTCATTCCAGGCCTTTGCAAACATATATAGATAGATAGATAGATAGATAGATAGATAGATAGATAGATATAGATATAGATACATGTATCTCCAAGTATATTGGGAAGACCTAAAGGAGTATGTGAGTACGGGATTTTACGTAGCTGTCTTTCTTCACAAAGCATACTCAGTTTTCTACTTAGAGAAGCTACAGTGATTTTCCAAATGATTGGAAAGTGTGTATTCAAAGATGACTGTTTATAGTCCACTGCCAAACTTAAAGCCATCCGGTGTATTAAATCTGATTGCTGTCTTTGCCAACTCCCAGGACACATAATAGAAAGAGAGGGGAAAAGGATGGAAAGTGAAATGCCTGAGCTAAATACATAGAAGTAGCAACAAATGCACTCAGATTTTTTTGTGTAATCCTAAATAAAAAGTACTTTGAATATTCACAAATGTCCTTTAACTGAAACAACCAAATACACTTATTTAATCATTTGCATCATATGAGCAACAGCATATCTATTGAATAGCATTTATTTAACACCAACATGAAATTAATGGATATAGGGAAGTACAACAGGAAAAATCAACAGTCCATAAAAGAATATATGCAAAATTACTTTTAAAACCTATTTCATGTTTCTTTTTAAACAACTGATATAAAGAAATACCAGAAAATCCTAAATATATGGCTCACATTACATAATACATTCCCTTCTTGCTTGAATGTACAGCAAGTTACATCACAGTATTATGATATTTGTCTGTAAATGGGAAATATTAGTATTAGGATGGTAATACCTAAGACAATGACAAACAATTCTATTGTTTTTCAAAGCCCAGGAAAAATTACATGGTATCTTCTTGAGGACTATACATCCTGAATAAACATCACAGCTATATCACACTAACATTGTATTAAGTAATTCACTTTCTAATTTATTCACTCTCTTTAAAAAAAAAATCAATTATGAAATTTTAGGTTCCTGTAAAAGCAGTAAGTCCACTGGATTTCAAAGACAACATCTGTCTGCATCTAATTAGTATCATATTGTGTACTGAATTCTATATACAATTTTCCATTTAAAAAAAGACTGTATTTAAGAATTACTTAACAACAGCTTTTATATGATAGCAAAGCACCTTAAATTCCTATTATACATAGTTTTACATGGTTTTGGCAAATACTGCTGGAAGAAAATAATGTGTAAAGCTGTTGTTGATGTGTCCAGATTCAGCAGTAATTAAGCACATCATCATGCACTTTGATGAACATGAACATGGAGTATACCCTTAGGAAAGTGGCAACTTTTTTGCTCCCACAGACTAAGAGGTTATAGGAAGTTTCCATGTAGAAACTGTGTACAGTTCTCCTTTCTTCCTACACAAAAATGGCATTAAAATATTAGGAAGAACAAATGTGAAATTCAGTATCAGCATATCAGCAGTGTAGAAGACAGAAGCATCTAGCTTATAATTAATGTGCTAAACTAAACAAATAAACACAAAAACAAACACAAAAGAACACTAACCAAAATCTACCTAAAGGAACTAATTCAGAGAGTCAGTGAATCTCAGTCACATATAAATTTTGGTTCATTTAAGTCCAAATTAGACATTTCAGTTTACGTTCATGCTAATGAACTACTCTGGCTGCAGGCCCATTGACTTTCTGGCTGAAGAGTACACACAGCTGGATGCCTGTAAATCAGACAGGATATGATTTTTGCATATAGTTTAATGAATGTTCTGCGTCACCAACATGTAAGAGTACAGACACCAAGCCAGAGATCTTAAACCAACCTTTCAACTTCCTGGCAATTTTCTAATAAAAACAAAGATTATTTTTCTGTCTGTATCACATTACATGATATGAACATTTGTAAAACAGAGTACACTAAAGTAAGAGGAATAGAAGGAAAAATATACTCCTATTAATGTGAAGTAACTGAGGCTACATATGCACTTTAAGTCACCACAGATTCACTGAAACACCAAAAGAATTAGTTCAATCTTCTCATTTCTCACTGACATCATTACTCAGGCAGTAGGATTTGTACATACATAACATAAACTGAGTAAAAAATCTAGCAAGTTCCTTTCCTACAAATGCTGTATTCTAACAAATTAAGATGTTTTGTTATCACAGACATTTTATATGGCTATACACTTTATCTTTCTAGAAGAAAAAAAAACAACTCCACTAGGACAATGGTCAGCAATTATAGACTAATAGAATGTTTTGTGTTGGCAGGGACCTTTAAAGGTCATCTAGTCTAACCTCCCTGCAGTAAGCAGGGAAACTAGATCAGGTTGCTCAAAGCCTCATTCAACTCAACCTTGAACTTTTCCAGGGATGGTGCATCTAACATGTCCCTGGGCAACCTGTTCCACTTTTTCCACTTTTTCATCACCCTCACTGCACAAAATTTTTTCCTTCTATCTAGTCTAAATCTACGCTCTTTTAGTTTAGAACCATTATCCCTCATCCTATTGCAATAGGCCCTGCTAAAAAGATTGTCCATATCTTTTTAGTGTCATCTGCAAACTTCCTGAGGGTGCACTTGATCCCTCTAAGTCATTGATGAAGATATTAAACAGCACTGGTCCCAGTATGGATCCCTGAGGGACACCACTTTCCACCAATCTCCATCTTGACATCAAGCTGTTGACCACTACCTTCTGGATGCAACCAATCCAGGCGGTTATGAGGAGCAGCTGAGGGAACTGAGGTTGCTTAGTCTGGAGAAAAGGAGGCTCATTTGGGACCTTCTCACTCTCTATAACTACCTGAAATGCGGCTGTAGCGAAATGGGGGTTGGTCTCTTCTCCCAAGTAAGAAGCGATAAGACAAAAGGAAATGGCTTAAAGTTGTCCCAGGGGAGATTCAGCTTAGATATGAGGAAGAATTTCTTTACCAAGAGGGTTATCAAGCACCATCCCTGGAAGTGTTCAAAAAATGTGTAGATATGGTGCTTGGAAACTTCACTTAGTGGTGAGCATGGTGGTGTTAAGTTGACATCTGGACTCGATCTCAGAGGTCTCTTCCAACCATAACGATTCTATGACCCAACCAACTCCTCATCCACCAAACAATCCACCCACCAAATCTATATCTCACCAATTTAGAGAGAAGGATGTTGTGGGGGTTGTGTCAAAGGCCTTACACAAGTCCAGTTAGACAACATCTGTAGCTCTTCCCTTGTCCACTGATGCAGTCACTCCATCATAGAAAGCCATTAAGGTTGGTCAGGCAGGACTTGCCCTTGCCGAAGCCATGCTGGCTGTCTCACATCACCTCCATGTCCATGTGCCTTAACATAACTTCTATAAGCATCTGTTCCATGATCCTCCCAGGCACAGAGGTGGGGCTGAATGGTTGGTCAGGGGTCCTTTTTAAAAATAGGTGCAATGTTTCCATTTTCCAATCATCAGGAACTTTGCCTGACTGCCAGGACTTTTCAAATATCATAAAGAGTGACTTGGCATTTACATTAGCCAGTTCTCTCAGAACTCTGGGATGCATCTCATCGGGACTCATAGACTTATGTATGTTCAATTTCCTAAGGTAGTCATGAACCTGATCTTCACTTACAGTGGGAGGGACTCTGCTCCTCCAGTCCCCTTCTCGCAGTCCATCAACTTGGGAGATGTGAGAAGAGAGGCTGTCCATGAAGACGACAGCAAAGAAATTGTTGAGTATCTCAGCCTTCTTCTTGTCTGTTATGTTTGACCGTTGATAATCTTACTCATTTACAGGGGTATGCTTTCTTTGACTTTCCTTTTCTGGTTGATGTACCTGTAGAAGTTCTTACTACTATTCTTTCCATCCTTTGTCAAGTGAAGCTCCAGTTGTGCCTTGGCTTTTCTGACTCCATCCCTGAACAACTGGGCAGAATCCCTATACTCTTCCCAGGATACCTTCCCCTGCTTCCATGGCCTGTGCTTTTCCTTCCTGCCCTTTAGTTTGACCAGCAGGCCTTAACTAAATCAAGCCAGTCTCTTGCCTTCCTTGTCTGATTTCTTACACATGGGGATCAAGAACTCTTGCACTCTATGGGAAGCGTCCTTAAAGATCTGCCAGCTCTGTTCTGCTGCGTTGTCCCTGAGGAACTTTTCCCAGAGGTTCCTACTGACTAACAACAAACAACTGGAAGTTTGCTTTCCTAAAATTCACAGTCCTGACTTTACTCTTTGCATGACCCATATCCCTCAGGACTGTGTACCCAAGCTGCCTCCAGTCTTGATGTCACTGATTAGCTCATTTACATTGGTGACCAACAGGTTCAGTATTGCATCACTTCTGGATTGCCTACAGTTCACTGTGCTACTTTTCCAAATGTCAGGGTGGTTGAAGCTCTCCAGAAGGATGAGAGCCTGCGAGCGTGATGCCTCATGTAGCTGGAGTAAGAAGACTTCATCAATAGGCTTCCCTTGATCAGGCTGCCTATAGTAGACACCAACCACAAGGTTCCCTTTGTTGCCTCAGTCTTTAGTTCTCACCCTTAAAATTTCAACCTGTTCATGGCTATTCTTCAGTGACAGCTCTTCACTGTCCATCCGTTTCTTGATGTAGAGGGCCACACCTCTGCCTCTCCTTTCTACCCTGTTCCTGCAGCCATCCATAGCCACACTCCAGTCATGGGATTCACCCCACCAAGTTTCAGTAATAGCAACTAGGTCGTAGCTTCTGAGCAGCATGGTGGCTCCCAACTCCTCCTCTTTGTTGACCATGCTGTTTGCATTGGTGTAGAGGAACTTCAGCTGAGCTGTTGGCCATGTCACCTTCTTAGAGGAACACTCCTTCATTCCTTTAAGGATTTCCTCAAAGATGGTGTTCCTCTGTTGGCTCCTATTAACTCAGAAGCTTTTGTTAATTTGCTTTTGTAGCTGGTTCAGAAAGTTTTATGAGCACTTTCACAAAAATGTACTTTCAGGTCACCCCTCCAATAAAAGAGAGATTTTGATCAATGGGTAACAAATTCCACTTAGCAATGAGATGCTTGAAGTTGAAATGTTATCCAAACCATTAATTCAGTTTTAGCATCAAGATCCTTGACTCAGACTATAAACTGTATTTCAAACAAGTGATGCTTTCTTACAGTAACTTCAAGCCCCTTAGAGAAAATCATCATTTTCACAGGAAGACAGCTCTAGAAAACAAGTAGTATTTGTTTCTGGTAACATCAAAGTATTTTTCTCCTCTATCTGCAAAAGGAATTGTCATGACTTACTCATTTGATTCATAACAGTATTTTTCTGATTGCATTTGTGCATTGTAACAATAGCTATCCTGCAGTACTGCAGTTTGTAAACTACAAAGAAAGTAAATAGGTAGTCTATTGCCACACATTTCATTAGGTAACTTCATCACACCAACAAAAACATACTACCACCTTAGTATCAGATACATAGTCATCAGCAGCAAAAATCTGGTTCCGTATAGTCTTTTCTGTCCCTAGTCCAGCATTTTCTTATTCCATAATCCTGCAGCAAACACACACGTTATCTTCTAGGAAGTAGCATCAATTCCTCTATTTAAAATGGGAATTATTACCAAAACTTAAACCCCAAGCACCTTAGAAGTCAGCCACAGAACAACGCACATGCAGAGTAGAATCTGTGTTTCTTTCTTCTTGGTAACTTTGTTTTTTGCATTTCACCTGTTACCTTTCAAATCATTGTTAGAATTACATGCAACTTGCTTCTGCACACAATCTCACAAAATCTAAGATCATTACAAAATTTACAGTCATTGCCAACACAGGCCAACTCATAAGGAACAGTTTTCTGGGTCTAATAAGTGAGGAATTATACCTAAAACAACCCAGTAGAAACACCTCCAGAATTCAACACACTGTTTTATAACCTCTCTGTCAATGTTTGTATCTAAAACTGACTTGAGACATGTTACAAGTAAAAACTTTTGCGCTGGTATATCCAATATTTTACTGAGGCTTACATCCTCCATATACTGCATAATTTTAATTCAAAACTTAATAATTTTAGATACAAGAAGACCAAATTATGTTCTCAAAACATACACCAATGTAACAGATATTATGAGTCAGTGGAATAGTATTTGCAACTCCAAATGGGTAAACTCAACCTCCAAAACAAATACCAGTATATTGCAAAAGAGAAATGCCCGAAGGCTGAAAATATTAAAAAATAATTTGTTAACCTCTTTTGCCTTTCAAAAATGGTGGAACCTAGACATAAAAATTGTAACAGCCAAGTTTTACCAAAACTAGGTTCCTTTTTAAATGTAAAAATAAGTACTGCACTGTTTAAAGCTGAGTATTAATCACATATAAGAAGGACTTACCTTCCTGTCTGTTATTTTTCCTTTTTAGCCATTTTTCCACAGTTTCCGCACTTACATTTTCTGACACAAACTCATCCAGTACCTGGGGGTGAAGAGAAAGATAGGCCTTCACTTTTTCATCTGTTAAACCTGAAAGACAGAACATTAATTGATTACATTATTGGTATGAAATTCCTCACAAGTAACAATACGTAGATACCAGCAACAATTCATATTCTTTTGTTTGACATGCTGACTGAATACATGCCTATTTAAATTGTGTCCTCGCAGACAGAGTAACATCCAGTTAAAAAAAATGAGCTGTCATATAGAAAATAACAGAAGTAAAGTATATCCATGCAAGATACTCTGTACAGCATGTCCTGTACAGGAGTACATGACTATGACTCTAAAATTACTTATTTTCAAGATACACAAGATGATATATTGATAAAGAAACATGGTGGAATAAGGTAGAAGAAAGCAAAATCATATTCCTCTTGGAGAAAGTGGCAGCAAAAGTAACAAAACTATTATGCAACATCAAAATCAAGTGCAATTCTTCAATACCAGAGTTCCTTAAGCAACTTTAGAAATAAACCGCTTTCACATACATGCTTCCATTGCCTTAGTAATTCAGTTATCAAAATAAAAATAATTGTAGATAAAAGGCTTTTACACTATCTGCAACAAAAAGAGAACCCCTGTACAAATTTAGAAAAAAGAAACAAAATTCAAAATTTCAGATCCCTTACACAATTATAAATAAATTCACAAATTCATAAAATTGCAATCTTCACAGATTCCCTGAACAAAACCACTGTATGCAAGGAGGTGAACCCAAGAGCGCCGAGGCTTTCCAAGGGAGGGCAGCAAAGAAGCACATTGGTAACAAGGGACAGAACTCTGGGCTGCCCCAAAGGGAGCACACACCACGAGTACAACAGCCTTAAGGAGATCTGAGGGGAAGACGAGTAACAACCTCTGTAATGACTCTAAATACACCTTCTTCTCTTGTGTTATGTGCATATAAATGTATGAAAACAGCTATAGAGTAGTTTAAATGCCCAGGGAGGTGGCTGAGGCCCCATCCCTGGAGGTACCCAAGGTGAGGCTTGACAGGGCTCTGAGCAACCTGATCTAGATGGGGATGTCCCTGCCCACTGCAGGGGGGTTAGACTAGACGACCTCCAACGGTCCCTTCAACCCAAATGATTCTATGGTTCTATGGTCAACATCTGAAACATTTAAGAAGGCTTCCTTAAGCCTTCAGGAAACAATACCAGAACAAAAACCAACAATTCCTGCCTGGAGAATGCCAACCACACATGCCACTCTCCCCACATCAGCTGCACCACATTATTTCCACCACATCAGCCCCCATCAGCCTAAACCTCATTTAAAATACCCCTTCTCTTAATCCACATATAGGGGCAGTTTCTGGTGGATACCAGAGCAACATTCCCACTTACAGATAAGAATCTCCAGATCTGAACCACTTGAGAGTTAATTGAGCATCCTGATTTTCATTAGTAAAGAATAAAAGATTCTTCCTAAATCAGCAAGCGATGATCAGCAAGTGGGGGCAAAACCAAACAAACTGTTTAACCTTAGGTGGTAGCTTGTCAATTTAGATCATAATGCATCTATAAAGAAGTACGTGAGCTTCATGAAAGGAAATACTGCCTCACAAGCTCAACTAAGAAAAATGTCGTCATCGTCATCATCATCATCATCATGGCTAGGCTTCACGAATGAAGATCCGGGCAGGGCTCCATCCACGCTCTTCATGAGCACTTTTTACAAGCGCACTGATGGCTAAAAAGGCCAATGCAGGACAGACAAATGCAATACCTTGAAAAAGTAAGTCTTTCTAGTTCCATAGTAATAGAATTTAAAAAAAATGTGTTTGGAGAGTCATTCATAAATACTA
Source organism: Bucco capensis (assembly GCA_013396975.1). Classification (NCBI taxonomy): domain Eukaryota; kingdom Metazoa; phylum Chordata; class Aves; order Piciformes; family Bucconidae; genus Bucco; species Bucco capensis. The sequence goes on from VWZO01009768.1 coordinate 193,925, forward strand.
TAGCATTTTGAAGATTTACCAGTGTTAACCATCAGAAAGTCATGAAAACTTCTCTGCCTTTTAAGTTCTGGATGAAAAATTATCGATATAGGTTTGTCACACAATACCTGCTATTTCTAGGTTATCTTTAGACTGCAAACAAATACTTTTTGCTTCTAGTCAGAAGTTAAAGAAACTAGGGACTGAAAAGATTGTAAAATTAGTGACTGAAATTCTACAATAGTTGATTTCAGTGAAGATAATCTTAACTTTATGTGTGCAGTCTGTATTCCTTGACTTCAATGGAAATACTTCAATTTAAACCTTGATAGGTTGGGGGTTTTTGTAACATACACACCAAAATTTAACAAAACATCAACTTGAAATAACACTTCAGTCTACACGTCACAAATTTAATTTCCATTCTGCAATTTCAACAACCCGAGGGTGAAAACTCTGCTTTAAATTTACACAGAAAAGCAATTCATTACAGTGATACAAGAAATCCTGTAACAGTCTTTAAATTATCCTCCTTTATTTCACTGAAGGCATCTGTGTAGATGTGCTTTTTCAATGTCAGATTTGTAGATGGGAGCAAGTAGAACAGGATTTACAACCACATTTGCAGAGTTAAAGAGAAGTAACTTAAATCTACTTTCTACATAGATTAAAGCTGATTTGTTTGCCCTCCTAGTTGTTATTCTACTGTGTTGAAAAATACATCCTACAAACATGCACACAAATCCTACAACCAAATCCAGCAACAGCACCTTGTAACTTCTTGATAAAATGTAACATTAATAGAAAGTAGCCTTTTAGAAGAAGGTTAACCCTTGTGGTTTGTGTGTTGTGAAGAAGCTTGAATGTAAGATCATTTTACAGCTGTGCATAAACAACTGCTTTATGACATATATAAAGCCTTCTACATTGTAAGATGTACATAAGAATAAGATTTTTACATAAGATTATGCACAGGTTCAGTGACAGGCACACTTACTCTTTTGAACATTCACATGATCCTAAAACATCTAATACATACAGTTTTGTAAATATTACCAACCTCTCTATTGAACTGTGTAATCTTTTAATTTAGAAATATGAAAAAAAAAGAGAATTCAGAGGCAGAGATTAATATATTTGAATAATCAGGACAATAACACTCTCGAACTCAGGAACAGAAAGTTTACCCTGCCAATCAGGTATCATTTACAGATTTAAAAACAAATAAAACACAAACCAATCAGGTTACTTATTTTTCTGTTACTAACATATTGGTCTAACATATTTTGGGCAGTATACTTTTCTACATGCATTCACATTAGAAACATTTCTCCACTGCTCTTTTCTTCTCCTCATACTACTGTTTGATCCATGCAGTAGTAAGAGTAGTCTTTGTCTACTATTTCCACAGCACTCACTACACAACAGGGAGCTTCCTATCACCTCCAGTGATGTCAGGACTTCTCTCATTCTTGTTCATCAGTTCTAGCATGGAGCATGAAGTATATACATCAACAGTGTCTAACAAAGGAAAAGGTAGTAGTGCACACACATCACTGTGTGGGTCTGCTTTCCCATAAGTGGCGCAAACAAAAGCTTCTTATCATACATCCTCAGAGAGCATTGCCTCTTGTATCTGAAACTCGTCTGTCCTGCAACAGAGCTGTGACAGTTATCAAGAGGGACCATCACCCAGGAGGGCTGTCCCCTGGGTAGCAGTTTAGCATGCAGCAGGGCATAAAGCACAGAAGACTGGAACCACCCAGATTCCTCTGGGAATTAAAGGAGGAGTCTGGTGTTTGGGTTGAACGTCCATTCAATCTATTTATGCATTGGAACTTGCCTTCCTGAGTCATACATATATCCTGTTTAATTAAGAAACACACACACCTCAAAACCCTTCTTGCTTGTATTCTTATTTTAAAGCAATAAACCCACATTTCAGTGCTGATATCTTTCTGGTGGAACTTGCTATTTCCATGTTTTATTATTTGTTCTGGATTCATGATTAAATAATGCAAATTATAATAAAAATATCATGCAAAAGGACAGACACATCAGATAAGCTCTTCCTTTCTTCATTTTCCTCTGAACAAACTACAGGCAAAGAAAGAGCTCAGGCTGCCTGCCACTTGTGCTGGCTCAGCAGCTCCTCACTTCCTGACCAGCACACCCATACAGATTCTCTGTGTAGATCTTAACTTCGAATGTTCTCTTTGGCCTTGTCACTTGCTTTTAAAAGTTCATTCATACACACGGAAAACACCAATCAAGGTTGGTTTAGTTCCATTTTTTTCCACTTCTTGGCTAGCCCTGTCTGAACATTAAGTTGAAATACAGCTTTTCAGTAAATGCTGTATTTCTGTGCAAGTGTTTTGTCTATCTCCTTCATTATTGAGCAGGATGATATAAAACTGACAAAGCAGAGGGCAGAAGACAGCCTGTCCCCTCAACATCACCCAAAAGGCAAATCCTTGATCAGTGAAAGGCCTTTTTGCTGCCAGAGGGAACAATCTTTCTGGCAGGTCATTCATTCTGGGACATTAGGAGTGGGAAGTGTGAATCAAATGATAGGAAAGTAAATGGTGTTTACTTCTAATACTCCTATAAACTGATGTATTGGTGCTCTCCCAAACAAACAATAGCCCTGGTTTTCCACTTTACATATGCCTGAGGCTTGAACTGTTCATGTCATTTGGCATAGCTCATACCAATCTATCAAAATTTGGGGTTTGTCTTTTGTGGTTTGAGTGTGGTTTTGGTGGTGGTGTTTGGGGGGGGGGGTTTAAAACAACTCCTTGTCATCAAATGGAACATGTATTAAGAGTATTTTGGCATTAAGAACTTTTTTTTCCACTAACATAAGAGAAACAGTTTCTTTTTCACTGACATTAATAGCAGAAACATATATAGTTGAAGACAGAGTTATGAGTGGATTTCTTCCCTTTCTTATTTTAGTAAATTAACTACAGAAGACACAAATATTGCTACCAAATATCACAGTAGAGTAATTTTAACATAAACTTGACAGCATCAAGCGGTCCTATAATTAATACTTAAAAAAACCTTCATTTCACTAAGGGAAAAGAATAAATAAATCTTTATCTGAAGATAATTTAGCAAGTTTATTATTGCTATTTAAAGAATAATTATTAATGTAGACTATGAACCACAAGAAACTATCTTTTCTTTTTATTTATTTCAACAGTGTACCAGGACTAGATCATTCAGGCTTCAAAAGCAGAACTAGGACTTTGACTGCTTTTGTTATACTAGAAGTCAAACACAACCAAAAACCCCAGCACCAGCACCATGATCTTCCAAAATACTTGTATTTCTGTGTGCCGTACAAAGCCAGTGTAAGTACTGTAGGCTGCTTGGTTTAGTGACTGCCTAGTCTGCTGAAGTCTGGATTCCCCTTTTCATCTACTGGTAAACCTTTCATTTCAACAACTCTAACATTTCATTAGTGATAACACAAGGTAGAACCCTAAAAGAGATCAGCTGAATTCACACAGCAATCTCCCACGGTCCAGTGCAAGTAAACCATAGCACTGAAAAAAATACTAATTAAGATGAGAGAAAATTAGGGAACTTTTGTTGCAGCTGAGCATACTATGGAAGTAGATGATTTTACAGGTACTAGCACAAATATTTTTCAAGTAGCCTCAAGTAAGTGACGACAGTTTCCAAATGAAATGTGTATTTGAATGACCAATAAAGGACAAAGCATTAACAGTGGACAGAGCTTATGGAATAGGAAGATTAATGCAAAAAATGTGTTCATATTAGAATCTTAGAACAGTTCAGGTTGGAAGGAACCTTTAAAAGTCATCTAGTCCAACACTTCCTGCAGTGAGCAGGAACATCTTCAACTAGATCAGGTTTCTCAGAGCCCTGTCCAACCTGACCTTGAAAACCCCCAGGATGCGCACCTACCGACTCTCTGGGTAATCTGTTCCGATGTTTTGTCATTCTCATTGTAAAAAATTTCTTCCTTGTATCTAGTATAACTCTACTCTCTCTTTTAGTTTCAAATCACTTCCCTTGTCCTATCACTACAGGCCCTACTAAATAGTTTATCCCATCTTTCTTATAAGCACGCTTTAAGTACTGGAAGGCTGCAATAAGGTCTCCCCCCGAGCCTTCTCTTCTCCAGGCTCAACAACCCCAACTCTCTCAGCCTGTCCTCGCAGGGGAGGTGTTCCAGCCCTCTGATCATTTTTGTGGTCCTCCTCTGGACCCTGTTGATTACCATAGTCCTCATAATATCTATGTTAGGATTTAGGAGAGACAGAAACTAAACACTGTCAGTCTTATATGCTGCTGTGCTCTTAATATGCCAGCAAAATACTCTTGAGAAGATAATTGATTAACACTTTAAAAAAAAAAAAAAGTATAAAATACTATTATCGTAAGGGAGAAGCTGCTTTTTGAGCAGATGTGACAAAGAATACCAAACTCAGCATCTCAGAAGCTCACTTTACCAGTTTAAATTCTAATGGTACTGCAAGGCAACATTGTAGGTTTGTCTATACCAGTAAACTAATTATGTCTATGGCTGTTCACTGTTCTGAAACTGAGTGGCTTATAACTTCCTCCATCCTTACTATTAAGCAGTCTTGACCTCCAACAATGAAGATGAGGGAAAACTGAAGGGGAATATAAGCTGATTGCCTGCTGGAAACCTGGCCTGATCCTACTCCAGAACAACAGCCAGGACCTACCCAAAACATCATCAGCTTGCTTTGGCCAGTGCACTGCCAAAAATCATTCTAACAGTGAAACATTACAGACAAAAAAATCTGCAGTCCATAAGAATGCTTCCTTCACAACATTTATTTACTATCCCAGACACAGCAAAAAGCTGGATTCGAAAACAAACTAAGAAAAAAACCTCCTTCGAACATCAATTATTAGCAATTACTCCTTGCCTTTAATCCAATCTCCAACAGCCTTTCTTTAAAAAAGAAATAAAATAATAAAATAAAAAATCACTTGAAAATTGTATTTATGCTTTCAGCTTTTTATGCTGCCTAAAATATTTAAAACATTTCTTAGGTATTAGGTAACCTGTGTATTACTGAGTCGATTAATGGCTCCACTCTCTGACTCTTAATCCATGTTGTACTGCACTCTCCTCTGGGAATAGCTTCACTGAGCTCAGTATAAAGCAGAACTGACTGTGAATGAGCTGAAAGAATTGAAGCCTAGAGCTATGTTTAAAAATCTGCTCCATTTAGCAACATGAGTCAGTCATATCTTAGCAATTCTTGCAATCTTTTCGTTACTGTTGTGATATGTGGTCTTTCTTCCAAAACCACTGGCTTAATGCAATCTTGTCATTGTGCAAGACTTAGTTTTCACCTAAAGTTTCTGGTTCCCAGGTTGAGGGGAGTGTGGGGAGACAAAGGAGAATGGATAACAATTGGCATGCCAGCCTAAAGCTTACCAAGGCTCAGCAATTTATCCTAGAACAGTTACACTCTGAAAGACTGCAGTCATTGCCTGCCTCAGAACCTTTGCAACAGTGTTTGATACCTAGGACATACTTTCTGCCAAGATGAACAGGATCCAATGCTTTGAAAACACACTGTGAGGGCATACATTGGTCAGGGCAAGAAATGGGTTGAATTTTATGGATTGAGAAAGCTTTTATTAATAAAGTTGAAAGGAAATAACAATAAATGTTGTAAATGTTAAATGTTGCATCTGTCAACATTTTAAAATAATAATAGTGCAAAAAAAAAAAAACCACTCACAAAAGAAATTTAGAAAAAAAAAGAACACCACACACATATAAATTGGCTTGTTTGGTGTAATAAGCAATTCTTCCCTGAATCTACAGGTGCCACAGTCCCAACAAATATGGGCAAAGTAATAATTTCTCCAAGTAAGTAACAATACACTGCACCACACAGAAAATCTGCAAACCAAGTGGGGGGGGGGGCGGGACAAAAAACACTTTCCAGATAAAATATTATTTGAAACAGGAAACAACTTTACCTCTAATAAAAGTGAAAAAATCTGTACTATTAAAATCAATCTCTGACCTGGAATATCAAAGAGACATGTAACACCTTCTCAAAATCAGTACTTGAAAATAAATATCATATTTGTACAAAATGTGAAGCCTTAAAAATATCTGAAAGAAGAGTTAATTTGAACACAACTTTGCCTGTTTTCTCCTATATTTAAAGCTGTCTTGCTCTATCTCTTTCTTACATGAAGATCACCTCTCTGTATCTTTCTACAGAACCTTACAAATGATATTTGTAGTTATTCTCAAAAGCATTCAAGGCATGTGTGTACACTGCTTCATTTGGATTAAGCATTAATCCCATTAAATCAATCCCTTCTTTGTTCAAAGCATCAGGATTCGAAACCACAGGCACAGTCAGTTTTGGAATATCCTTTTCAAGTCAGACTTTTTATCTTAATCCATTTAAGTATACAGGAATGTAATGCAACGGAGTGTCCAAACTATGTGAAACCTACATTACTGGTCTGGCAAAAAGTATAATCACTAATAAGAAGCAATCAGAATGATCAAACTTCTTTTTAAGTTCTCAATTCACAAACTCATCTGTGAGCAGCTCCATCCACATTTTTGCCCCTCCTCCTCCAACTCCTGCTTGGTCTGCTAGAAGAAAAACACAGCTCCGGCATTCATAGTATTAGTAGTAAAAAACAATAAAGTTGTACACAAAAACACTACCTTGTTGATTTGGGTATTTAAAAAGGGCATATGTTTGTTTCATCAGGCACAGTCTGAAAATCACTTGGGGTCTCCTGTGGCCTCCTGTGCCGACAGCAGAGGGAGCATTAAACTCATTGCCCACGGTTAAGTGTGGGAAGTGATACCCATGTTCCTACAATCATGGTATGGGTAGGATGAGCTCATTAGTCTTCTGGCAGTCATCCTAGGAGAAGGACAACTCTGATTCCAAACCCAGGCAGATGGAGCTCGTTTAGCCCTGTAAGGCCTTCCATCTAAGAGGTTAAACCTCCATCCTAAGGACCTCGCTGCCAGCGTCCAAGCTTGCTAGGCACTGGCAGATGAACCTTAGGACTAAAGGGTGGGTCCAGCTCTGCACATGCTGTGTCTCACCTAAAAAAAATCCATAGCGCAGTCTCGAGGGTGCTATCTGCTATCCTCTTTTTATCAGCGCGCTTGGAAAAGGCGCTGATGAGGAGCGTGGGTGGAGGCCTCCCTGGATCTTCGTTCGCAAAGCCTAGCCACGACGACAATGATGTTTGTTTCATATATCATAAATACCATCACTAAACATTTCAAATCTTCATAGAAAGATCCGTGTGTAACCATGCCAGTCTCCAGTCACTGCACAAAACTGATGCCTCTGTATACATTTAGATCCCAGTTTCACCCACAAGTAAGTGCAGTAACTCATGCAGTGGCTACAGCAGCCAGCTGTATGCAATGCAATGTTTCAGCCACGACACCAGCAGCACTGCTTAAGCTTTGGAGAGGGAAAATAAAGATCAGCTCAGCCCAAGAGAGCCGTAATGTGTTCATACAGAAAGAATACCAACAACCACCCTGACCTGTATCCTGTAATTCAAACCCTATTTTCCTAATTAAAAAGTCATGTATGTATCTTTGCAACTGAACATGCCAGATGCTGAGCAAGGCACAGACATAAGTGCCTTTTGTTCCCACCATCTTCCACAGTGGTTTTACTGATATTACCAGCATCCTGCAAGCTTAATCCTTAAACATCTACAGATACTCAACTGGTTACACCTCCCAAAATCTAGCACTCAAGAACTACACAGTACTGGCAGCTCTGAGCAATCTCGCAGAATTAAGTTACAAAGCAGAAAGTCATATGAGTGTTGATGAAATCAGTTTTCATTAGCTAGAGTTAAAAGGCCTACAATATTTTCAGAGGAATTATACATATGCATAATGGGATGAATGTGTTCCATATGCTTAATGGGGTGAATTGGTTACTAATTTAAATAAACACTTTTCATAGGGTATCAAAACATACTTCCAATTGTCTGAATGGCACAATCCTGCATAGCATATACAGTGTTACACTGTAATGTCATCAATTACTTGATGTATGGGGCTTTTTAAAATTCTGTCACTTTCTTGGTTTAGGAGTAGCTTCTCTCCAAGTCTAATTAGCACAGCAGAATAACTTTGACGGGTTTGTAGCAAGCTTTATTCTTCTTTCAGGTGCATGATGGGATGAAATTTAGGAATTTAATTAACACTCAGCAAAAAGCTAATGAAAGGAATAAAGACAAACTTTAGGATTTGCAAATTGTAATCAAATCAATTTCAAGTTTTTGCTTGAGGAATAGGCTATGTATCATCATAAGGTTACTGATAAAATTATCAACAGACTTAAAAGCAATGCATCACACTGAAGAGTGAGTCAAAACGTATTTGTAAACATATGAGGAACATCTTGACAGGACAAAATTATTTGCTTTTTTTTATTCTCTTGTGCAAGATAAACAGCCAGGGTACCTTGTCTCCTGCCCAAAACATACCTCACTGGTATACTCACCTTAATGGTGACAAGTAGTAAAATACAGTTCATTCATAACTCATGAAAAAAGTCAAGTCACTCAGGGCTTGCTCATATTTAATAGCTGGAAAGATCATATCCAGCTCTAAATTAAACTACTTAAAATCTAACGATTAAATGAGATAAGAATGCCTTAACTCTTCCCTTGAGAACAGGTGTTGGAACCAAGTTCTTGATTTATGACTTCGCCAGTAATACCTTCTGGCCAATGTAATGTCTTCCTCCCACCTGACACCTAACCCTGGAGTAGCTCTCTTTCTGACTAAGCCCTTCTGGCTAAAGTGTATTCTCATTGTCTTTATTACCAAAGTTTTATTGCTGATTTATTTCTTCAAATGAACTCAAATGAATAAAGCTCTGTAAATTCTTTATAATGTACTTATACATATAAATGTATAGTGCTGTTCACTAAAAAGCTACTTAAGTTATTCCACAAACAAGATCCAGTATGATGAAACCTCCTTTTGAGTATACTACCCACCTGTGCCAAGCCTCACTGTTATTTCACTAAATAGGAAACAGAGAATGTTCTTCCTTCTGAAAGGAGCATCCCACTTCATCTGAACACTGAGATTAGCAGACATGTTAGGACAGTTTCCCAGAGCACAGGACACTTATTAAATAACAATTACAGATAGCCAAATAGCACACTACTTACCCAAAAGACTAGACACCTGAGTGTTCTCCTTGGCTGTACTAGGACCTTATCTGCAGCACTACAGATCAGTATTTGTCATTCTTTTTTAATTCCCTCCAACTTCATACTCTTAGGATGCTTAAAGAAAAATACAGTCAATATCCTTTACAAAACGAAAAGGTACAAACCCCAGAGAAATTTGTCACTAAAAATCTCTGTTGGTAAGAAAGCCAACACAACCCCGCACAGAAGGTTTGATCTAGTTCATGACAGCTCTTCAAAAATAAACTATGCTGGTCTAGCATTTTTCTAGACATCATGACTAAAATAAAACATATAGAAAATGTTTTTTTTTTAGTTTAAATTATGTATTTTTCAGATTCTGTAACTGTACTACGCACAAGCCTGCTGTTGAATGCAAGACTTCAGAGAGAATGCAAGGGGCAGGGTGCAAGGTGTTACTCTCAACTGATCTAAAGATCAGGTATGATATTCAGGGGTTCATTTGTTCTGTATGANGTTCTAAGACAGAAAGAAAGTACTGTCAAGATCCTGATCTAGTGATTAACACAAGGAGTGTCATCTGCCAGCTGTACATTAAACCTGATAAAGGCTGAACTGGTCTCTATCCTTTAAAAAAAGACATCCAATTTTAAATAAAAGTCTCAAGCTGTAGAAGAGTTTAGGATATTTCCCAGATAATGCCTTCATATAGCTAATGGGTACTAAATAGGTGTACCCATAAAAAAAAAAATTAAAAACCCACATTCTAATTCCAGTATTAACTTTTCTTATTTCAGCTTCCAGCAATTAAGGGTTTTTTCCCCATATTTTAACTACTAGCTTAAAAGCATTTTCAGCATTAGAGATCATTTATTTGTAAAGGTACCACTAGTCTGAATGAGTAACATCTATCCTCTTCACAAAGCAGAACAGGCTTACTTTTCTAAATTATAACACTGCATTATTACAGCATCTCATGATTCCAGAGATTTAACTTCAACTCTTCACATGTCCTATCTTAGGTTAGAGACTTTTCTGAACTACTGTAACTCAAGCACCTCATCCAAATTTCAATACTCGCAACTAGAAAAGAAGTTAAAAAACAAACAAACAACACCTCCAAAAAAACAAGTTTTTGCAATAGAGTTTCTGACTTTATCACTTGAATGGTACAGCATTCCCTCAACCTCACCAAAACTGCTACGGCAGATATTTTAGTAATAAAGCTGAAATATGAGAAGTTGATACCATATAATTAATCTTAGAAACTCCTTTTCTAACTTGCCTTCAGCGTTACTATAAAATAGATATAAAATTAAAGTTTGACAGATTTAAAATAATAATAAATAAGCTATTTCATTTTTTTGTGGGGAAAAGAAATCCTACCTTCAGACTAATTAAGCAATGAAAGTAAAGTACTGACTCCAACAGACTGTTAGAAGTAAGAAACTCCAATTTACTTGAAATACAATAAAGAAAGAGATTTCTTTTTTTTTTTTGTCACTCTTTTTTCAGCTGTCTAAATGAACAGAAGGAAAGATGGTTTTTCAGAGATGCTATCTCTGCTCAGTTTTATGGTGATGGATGTAATGATATCTCTGCATCAGTTAAACACGGCCTAGGAAAAGCTGTATAATTTTAGATATTTAAATGAATATGCACCAGGTCTGAAGTGATAACTAAATACTGTGTTACATAGGCTTGTACATTACAGACAAAGACACATTGTGCAACCCTTACTTGCACTGGTGAACACTTAAAGGAGTAGTCCTATTGACGTCAGTGAGACTACTTACGTGGGTAAGAGCTCACTAACATGTGAAGAGTTGAGCAACAAAGCCCCAAACATGTTTCATTCCACACATTGTTTCAAGCTTTGTTCCTCAACCACAAGTTTTTCCCTAATAGTGTTAATAATATCACTTCATTAATGTTACCCTTTAGGAAAATCTGAAAACACACAACTTATTCAGTGGTACCTGAAATCGCCCAGGATTTCAGCTAAATACCAAATTAGAGGCACACAAGAATTGCAGTTTCACTGAAGCTGGCAGGTATCCCTATAGATACTGGATATAGAGCACTGGAACAGGCTGCCCAGGAGGACT
>VWZO01009769.1:0-25285 GCA_013396975.1 Bucco capensis
TTATAATATATATTAATAATTTTAATATATGATATTAAAATAATAATGCATAATATATAAAATATCTAATATATTATACATTAATTAATATATAATATAATAATGTTAATAATTAAATGATAATATTAAATAAATAAATAAATAATAATAATATTCTTAATTAATCATGTATTAATATAATTAACTAAAATCAATCCAGCAAGTGGAAAAATACTGGTCCAACCCAGTTCTAAATTGGCATTGCCTTATCAATACATCTGGGCTATAATCATTCTCCATGAAAGCCACAGGAATTCTATTTATGTCTAATTTCCCTGGGGAAGAACTTTCAGCAGAGATCTCACTTTCCAACCCCAATCCTGCCCAAGAGGGTGGTATGTTTTATCAAGCACATGGTGTTTGTTGTCAAACACTAATCCACAGTTTCTTGCACGCTATCTTTCCCTGAGGTCCAGAAAGGGTTAATAATTCTGGCAGCACTATGACCTGAATCCCCAGCCAGAAAGCTGTGCTATGGAAAGGATCCCTGGGATGCTAAGGACATGGAGGGGAGGAGGAACAGAAAGGAATCCTGACTTCTTTTTGCTGTCAGTGTCTCACAAGGTATGGCAGCTCAGACACAGAGACCTCAGAAGTAGAGGTCTGAATTTAATAAAGCTGTCTGGAAGGGGAGGAAGACAGCAAGAAGAAGATCATGGAGATAAGAGAGGCAGAGATAGGAAGAAAGGAAGAGGACTAGTGATAGCTGTGCCCTTTCACACTCAAGTGGGCAGAAGTGAAAGATTTAAGAGGTGAGACAGCAATTCCTTTTGAAAAGGATAAGAAAGCAAAAAGAATAGTTTATGATTAGAACATCTACTTCCATGCTACTATAATGAGGATTAGGCAAAAGGCAAGGATAATCACAGAATCACAGGATGTTAGGGGTTGGAAGGGTCTTCTGGAGATCATCTAGTCCAACCTCCCTGGCAGAGCATGTTCACCTAGTGCAGATTACACAGGATCACATCCAGATGGGTCGGGAATCTCTCCAGAGAAGGAGACTCTATCACCTCTCTGGGTAGCCTGGGCCAGTGCTCTACCACCCTCAAAGGAAAGTTCCTCCTTATGATTAGATGGAAGTTCCTATGTTCAAGTTTGTGCCTGTTACCTCTTGTCCTGTCACTGGGCACCACTGAAAAAAGCCTGAGCCCATCCTCCTGACACCTACCCATAAGCATTGAGAAGATTCCCCCTCAGTCTTCTCCAAACCCAGCTCCCTCAGCCTTTCCCCATAAGAGAGATGTTCAAGTCCCCTGATGGCAAGTTGCTGCAAGGCAATTAGTATAGCTGCTTCATTTCATTGTCATTTTGGCTGGTGTTGGAGTGACCCTTTGAATTCATTACAGCTACACCTACAGTGAGCAAGCAGAATTAGGGTCCTGCTTGGGAAAGCAACCTTTTTCAAGGTCACAATTAATTCCACAAGTTAGCAGAAGAAGAGGGTCTGTTTGCTTCACCCCTGCTGCAACCTTTCTCTTATTTTTGCCTGGAAAATAAAAGTTCCTTGAGGGGCTCATCTAATCCCCACTGACACCAGCAGCCCTCTCCATCAAGGTACCAAGTAGACTTCTTTATAGAGACCAAATGCCCAAGCTCCCATCTTTTCTTTTCCATAAGGTTTTATTTGTTGAAAATTAATAAGTAAATAATTGAAAACACCACATGGAAAATAAATGCAGATACCTTTTAATGCATATATTTCATTTTTTTGCAGAATGTGGTGGGCACTTTCATGCTGAGAATACAAGGGGGAATTTATCTTATCAGTCCTCCATGTCCTCACTTCAATGGCCCTGCCATTTAAAGCCCTGGGATCCCAGCTCTGCACTTCCCTTCTCTTTCACACTAAAATTATTGATGTGCTTTTGTCCAATGTGTAATTGCCATTATGTGCCTAGAGCATGTGCAGAGCTGAAATTGAAATAAAGAAGCAAACCAAACTTGTGTGCTAGGAAGCCTCTGATGGTGGGGGGAGGTTTGGAGCCATGGCATCAAGAGCTGAAAATAGGATTTGCTATTGCTCTGACTGGTTTTGAGGGAGTGAGATTTGATAAGACTAGAAGAAAGGCTGCTGTGAGCTTCCACTCTGACCTCTTCTTTTGATATAGCACACAGTAAACACCTAAAGCAAAGCACCTCTTGTAGCATCCCAGCTCTGAGCCTTACTATTCAGGCCTGATTTACACTACCTAAGGATCTTGTCCAGTACCATACATTCACTTTGGCTCCCTCTCTTTCTCTCTCACACACACAGACTCAGTAGACTTGTCCTTTACACTTAATTTATGCAAGTGAGGCATGGACTGCATTTCAGTAATGCCAATTAGCTATGCACTAATTTCTTCTCTCTGAAATAGCACTAAGTAATTAATCAGAATTTTGATCACAACTCAGTTGGCAATTCTAATTGCACTTGCCATTTCCACAGCAAATATGGAATCATTATCTTTTTTTTTTTTCTGCCTCATCTTCTCTTCCTAATCAACCAGGGTGCTAGAAGCAAAACATTTCCAAGAACTAGATATTGTCTCTATCAACCAGCAGCCTTAATACCTTTAGACTGAGGGTTAGTGGGTTCTGTCCAGGGCTGTGTTTTATTTCAAGCTTCATCATAGTTTTAAAGGGAATAGCTAGTGGCAGGCTGGCTGCTTGCCTGAGGGAATGGGGATCCTGCCTCATAAAATTAGGAGAAAGGATAAAAGCTAGCAGCTTACTCCATTTAAAACCTTCTGGGTGTGCACTAAGGATGTCTGACCTTTGCACAAGCATCCAGCAGGCATCTAAGGAGTGTGTGAACACTGTAGCATCAAAGGCTGGAAGCCCTCTGCTGTGAGGAGAGGCTGAGAGAGTTGGGATTGTTCAGTCTGGAGAAGAGAAGGCTCCAGGGAGACCTTCTTGTGGCCTTTCAGTACTTCAAGGGAGTCTAGAAGAAAGATGGGGACAGATTTTTTTCAGCAGAGCCTGTTGGGACAGGATAAAGAGTGATGATTTTAAACTAAAAGAGGAGAGATTTTAGGCTAGAGAGAAGGAAGAAATATTTCATGCTAAGGATGGTGAGACATTGGTCCAGATTGCCCAGAGAGGTAGTCAATGCCCTATACCTGGAACCATTCCAGGTCAGGTTGTTTATGGCTCTGAGCAACCTGATGTAGTTGGGGATATCCCTGCTGACTGCAGAGGGGTTGGACTAGATGCTCTTTTAAGGTCCTTTCCAACCCAAACCAGATTCATCTCTGAGGCACCAGAACCACATTTTAACTCTAGGCATTACCAAAAGGTTGATCAGGGGAGATCAGAACACCATGTTTAACCAAAACTGTGTTGATATGACCATTTGATGGTCATTCTGCTGATCTGTGCAAAAGGACAGTGTTGGTCTGGAGCAGGAATGGCTTGAGGTTATCTGCCTGGAAAGTGTCATGGATAAGGTTCTGTGGAGATAGGACTGCCCTTTTCTATGATCCAAAAAATGCTGACTGTGAGATACTCCTCAAATGGCTTCTGGTTGAAAGAGAACAGGAAAAGAAAGGGAGAATTACCCTTTAGGAACTGAGCCCTACAAGGAGCTGAGGATGCATTTCCACCAGGCCCAGCCTTCAAACCCAACATGGCACTACACCTTCTCCTGCTGCTGGGAGAAAGGCTGCCAAGGACCTGACAACTACAGTCTGGTTTAATAATGAGATTCTTCATCTAATTCAAGCCTGGATGGTTAATATTTTCCCAGGTAATCCCAAACCATGCACAGTAAGTTTGGGAATAAACATCAAAAATGGGATATTAGTTCTGTTCAGTTAATAACTAGTGAAAAGATAGTGGTAAGAAGTGTAAAGACACTTCACTTTATGCAAGAAGTCTCTATGTGTGCCAGACTAGTTCTAGTTCCACCCTTAAATACAAATTAAACATGAAAACTACTATTTTGAAGACTGTCCAGGTATCTCTTGTACTCCCCAAATCTGTCTCTTCCCTGCCCTAACCAAATCACTGTAAGAATAGGAAGGTATCACTCAGCCCTTGGCTTTGCTTCCTTGGTTTTCTTTTTGATTTGGTTATTGGTTTGGGGTTTTTTTGTGGTCTAGGTTGGTTGGTTGTTTATTGTGTGGTTGGTTTTGTTAATGTTCTTGCTTTTATTCAATTTCTAAGAGATCAACAGAAGTATTTGAGGGGATCTGTGCCCTTTCATATCCCTTCTACTCCCAGACACCAAACCTTTCCTATAGGAATGGGGAATCCTTCTCAACTTTAGTGCTGCCAATGGGGATTGAAGAGGGACCAAACATCTCACAACCTAGCTATGAGCATGGCAGCCAGAAACAACAATGTCTGAGATTCTGGTGGCTTAGGTTGCTTTCTGTCCCAGAGGACAGAAAAATACAAACAGAATAAGTGTCTGAACTGTCCCAGAGACATTTCTTCATCTGGGGTTGGGGTAGGAATGGTATGTTAAACAAACTGCCCAAGCTGAAAACTCTCAAAAGCCTGAACCATATATTTTCCAGGCTCAGCTCTACCTTCTGGAACACAGAAGTTTTCCATCAGTCTTAAAAAGGGAGAGTGAGGCTTTGTCTACACTGGTGAAGGCTTATGCCTTAGCCCTGGTGCTCAGTCACACATATTTTACATTCCTACAACAATGCTTGGCATGTTTTTTTTTGTCTAGGTCAACTAAGACTGACCAAAACAGTGTCTAGGAGCTGTCTGAGGGCTAGTATGATTCGTGACCATCCCAATTTGGACTCAACCAATAAGGAATTTTAATAAGGATGCATATGCCCACACTAAGTTTGGGCTCAGGGCCATCAAATTGGCTCTGGTTCTTTGTAGGTTCCCAGTACAAAGGTAGTCAGAAGGTCTGAGATCTTTGGAGCAGAGGAGTATCACCAAGCTCCTCATTGTCCTTAGGAGAGATATCTCACTTCAAGAAGCTCAAGAGCATGCAGGGCATTGGTAGAGTTAAACAGCAAGTTGTTCCCTAACCAACTCTCTGTGCTGCTATAGAGTCAGCAGTGAGTGTGCTGGCTAACTAACTATCTGAGAACAGAAAAAGGCAGGAAACAACAACAATTAAAAGTTAAAAAATAACAGGCTGAAAAAAAATAGAAAGCATGACTTTTAATTGATTTAGGTTGCTTAATCACCTCAGAGTGTAAAAAAAACCCAGTCTTGGAATCTGAGCATTTCTGAAGAGTGACTAAACTGACACAGAGCAGATTTATAAAGACAGCAGAGCACATCCCAGATCAGCTACAGCAGCCAAAAGAAAATAAACAATAAGAGCTTTAAAACCAAAGGCAGTGGGATACAATCAGACTTGTGCAAAAAAACCCATCAACTTCAACATAGATATCTAAGTAATGGATGGTGCTGAAGAGACATCTGGCTACATCTTCACCAGTAAATTAAATGTGCCCAAGAGTATTCCCAGACACTGAGGCCAACTGACATAGTCTGGCTCAATCTCTCTATTAAACATCTCAGCTTTCAAAATAAGATGGATTCATCTAAAAGACCAACTGGGAATGTTGTTTGGCACACATTCTCTCCCAAAGTGCACCCAAGAATTGTTTGGGAGAGGATTAATTGGCCCAGGACAAAAGCATGCCAGGGGCTGTTGTTGCAGAGCTGTGGATTGTGTTCTGTGGTGATTGGCTGTGGCCTGGTACCACTTTATTTAGTTTCACATGGACCTAGTCCTTATCCACACTAATATCTGACCCTGGGGAGTGCTGCTGTGACCAGAAATTTACCTGCAAAATTTAGCAGAGGGCACAGGCTATGTCACAAAGGAAATGAACAGGAAAACCTGCAGCAAGTGTTATTTGTGAGGCCCTTCAAGAGAAGAGTTCACCCCCAGAGGCAAAGATCAGAGAGTCATAGAATTATTTGGGTTGGAAGAGACCTTTCAGATCATCAAGTCCAACCAAGCCATCACTAAACTATGACCCCCCCAGCACCACATCTACACATCTTTTAAACACCTCCAGGGACAGTGATTCCACCACTTCCCTGGGAAGCCAATGCCTTACAAGCCTTGCAGTGAAGAAATTTTTCCTAATCTCCAACCTGAACCTTTCCCTTGTAAACTCAAGCCTGGTTCTTTTTGTCCTATCACTTGATACATGGCAGAAGAGACCAACCCCCGCTTCACTACAACCTCCTCTGAAATATTTGGCTTCTCCTGGCATTGTTGGAGCTTGCTGAGTTTTTTCACACTTAGACTTTTTAATTTGCTACATGCCAGTTGCACACAAACCCTACTATCAATCCAGGCTAGGGGATGAGATGATAGAGAGCAGCCCTGCAGAAAAGGCCTTGGGGTGCTGGTGGCTGAGAAGCTGGCCATGAGCAAACAGTGCACACTGGCAGCCCAGNCCCAGTCTATGGATTCTAGGATTCTATGATCTCCCAGCTAGGGTGGAGGCAGAGCTGATGAAAGAGGCAGACACTACTGTGGGCAGGAACATATCTCCCAACTAAGGTGGAGGTAGAGCTGATGAAAGAGGCCAGCTTGAGCACTGCCCTCACAAGAACTAGGGATATCTTGTCCCTTTGTTTCAATCTTCCTCTCTCTTTAGGTGCTCCAGCAGTGGCTCTTTAGCTGCTGTGCACCAGTATGCATACAGATATTTATATTGCAAGGTAAGAGATGGTTGATGCTTAATGGGATTCTGCTCTCTTTGGTGTCCAGACCACTGAAACAGTGAAGCCATCTCTTTCTTTCCTCTTTCTGCCCCAATCCCTTTGGTCACCATCCCTCCTCTGCAATCCAGTGATCTAAAAAACAAGGACTGGGGGTGACAAAGCATCACAAGGAAGCTCAAATGCGTGTGGCATGTGACATAGAGAAAAGGTCACATTGCCCTGCATCAGCCCTCTCTTAAGTCAAGTTAATTAATGGTTCTTCCTTTTCCTAATTCAACTGGATGGAGCTCCAGGCAAAGTGCTATTTGTAACTGGCACCACATTCTGAAGTCACCCAGCCTGATACTGGCTGTGCTCCTGCATGTCCCCATGTCTTCAGGGCCAGGAGGCATCAGCTCAGCCCTCTGCTCACTTTTCAGGTGTGTCTATTGCTCCCAAGTCACTTGGCAGAGGGTGATAATGAGTCTGATCTAGGTGAATTTCCATCCAAAACCCAAATGCTACCAGAAGCACCATGGAGCCAAGCAGACAGGAGATCAGAAGAAGTTTTAAATGAGAGGCCACAATGATTTCAGTCTTCTCTGTGTTGTCAAGAGAAGCAACTTGATGCAGCCTCCACTGATCACAGAATCACAGAATGTTAGGGGTTGGAAGGGACCACTGGAGATGATCTAATCCAACCCCCCTGCAAGAGCAGGAGAACCTGGAGCAGGTTGCCTAGGATGGTATCTAGTCAACTCAACACATTGCTTCCATAAACCAAATCGACTCGTAATCTATCATTAAATTAATCCACCTCAGAAATGGGAGGGAAACTGTAGTTAACAACCTGAGCACAGGCTGATGAGTTTACAGAGACATTGGGTGAATAAAATAAAGGCTTGTAGCTCCCTTTGGCTGCAGGACATAGACACAATCCCTGATACAGATGATTTCTCTTTGGGATTCATTCAGATTCAGGAAGACATAAGTGAACCTGCAAGCTTCTAACTCACTGTGAGGTTTCCTTCTGATATCCCTGGGGTCAAGATAGATGTATAGCTAGGTCTGCTAGTTTCTCTTGAACATGAGGTCTTCTGAGGCCTCTTCAGATGAAAAGTCACTTTATTTTGGGATGTATTCTTGCATTGGTTCTAATACAGCATGCAATTTCAGCTTTGTAAAACAGGAGGAAGGACATTGCTGGGCTCAGGAGCACATGTAGGTCAGGGATGGCATGTCATAGAATTATAGAAGTGTTCAGGTTGGAAAAGACCTCGAAGATTATCAAGTCCAACCATTAACCTAACCCTGCCAAGCCACCACTAACCATGTCCCTCAGCAGCACATCTACTTGTCTTCATGATTTCACCACATCCCTGAGCAGCCTGGGACAGGCCTTGGCAACCTTTCCAGTGAAGAAATGGTTCCTCATGTCCAATCTAAACCTCCCCTAGTGCAACTTGAGGCCTCTTCTTGTCCTATCACTTGTTGCTGAAAGTCTCCTAGGTCTGGCTTCTTACCTAGCTTCCGTGTTTATATGTTTAGACATGAGCACCTAAGTCTGAGCTTAGCTCCTTCAGCTGAGAGAAAGCAGTTTGCAAGGGAAATATATGCATCTTAGACACCTATTTTAGAGAGAAAGGAATTATTTCAATAAAGTAAGATGAATATTTCAAGTATAACTTGGACCTCTCTTGGAAAAAGCAAGCTAACCCAACCCCTCTGAAGCAGAGATTTATTTTTTATTTTACCACACTGTTGAAAAAGAAAATACAAGGAAAAACCACTTCTCAAATTCCACTGGATAACACTGGCTAAAGAAAGACTTGTCAATGTTATACCCAAGTAGAGCTTAGGTAGAGCAAAAAAAAAAAACAACCAACCTCAGAATGGCTTAAAATATTCTTGTTCAGGTCCCATGAAATCACTGTGGTTTAAAGTACTGAAGGTTGGTTTTGGAGCTCCTCTCATTTAAATCTGTGTTTTTATCTCACTGAAAACACTTCCACCTTACTAAACAAACATGATGTGATCAGCAGTAGACCTCAGTAAAAATCCTCTTGCATCTCATGATCCCACAGTTTAGATTAGGGCTTTGATAGCTTGACTTCATCAGGCAACCACAGGATCAACTCCCTTCCCCTCTGCCTGAGCCTTTGCAGTGCTAATATATTATTTCTGTAACATGAAGAGCAAAGAAAAGGAGCAGAACATGTTCTTGTGGCAACGAGTTAATTTTGATTTAACCTTCCAGTGCTTGACATTGCAGGCACTAACACTTGGGTTGTTTAAAGAGAAACACCAAGTAAGCAAGAAAGAAAACCTTACTCAAGCAAAAAGCTTCCTAAAGGTGCTGGTTGGATTGATTACTGCAACACAAAGCTTTCCTTTGTCACTCCTGTTGGCAAGGAAGGGTTTTCCCTTTTCCAGGCCAAGGTGAGCTTTATGGGACCTGTTAACCATCAAAGAGCTAACCTGAAGCTGAATTATGAGGACTTATACCCTTGACAGCATTGGAGTATGAAGAGAAAAGCCCTGTGTCCAAGACCAGAGCAGCCACAGTAAGGCTTCTGGCTCTGCTAGGGACTTGCTCAAAATCCACAGATCCAACTGTGCCTCAGGTTCCCTCCCACCTGCTGTTTTAACAGTTTAGGGCTGTAAATTCACAGGATCACAGAAAGTTTGGGGTTGGAAGAGACCTTTAAAGGTCATCTAGTTCAACCCCTTGCAGTCAGCAGGGACATCTGCAAATACATCAGGTCACTCCGAGTCCCAAACAACCTGACCTGGAATGGTTCTATGGATGGGACATCTCCCACCTCTCTAAACAACCTGGGACAGTGTCTCACCACCCTCAGTGTAAACAATTTCTTTTTCCTATCTAGTCTAAATCTCTCCTCTTTTAGCTTCAAACCATTTCCCCTTGTCCTGTCCCAACAGGACCTGTTTAAACTCTCTCCCCATCTTTCTTCTAGCTCCCTTAAGTACTGAAAGGCCACAAGAAGGTCTCCCTGGAGCTTTCTCTTCTCCAGGCTGAACAAACCCAACTCTCTCAGTGTATCCTCCCAGCAGAGAGCTTCCAGCCCTCCCATCCTTGCTGTGTTCTCCTGTATCCCTGCTCCCCCAGCTCCATGTCTGTGCTGTGCTGAGCACTCCAGAGTTGTACCCAGTACTACAGCTGAGCTCTGCCCAGAGCAGAGCAGAGGCACAGTCCCCTCCCTGCCCTGCTGCCCATGCTGCTTTGGATGCAGCCTAGGCTATGGTTTGCCTTCTGAGCTAATAATCTCTGGCTCTGTGATGGACCTTAGGGTCTCTAGCCCAATTTGCTATGGTATTATAGCTCCTAAACAACTGGAAATACCCAGGAAGTGAGGCACTGCTGGGGAGAGCACTATGAAGAGCAGTTGCACATCAGACCTTTGCTATTGCAGCTCAAACCATACAGCATTAAGGTTGTTCAGCTGGTGGAACAATCCACTTTTATCCCTCACTTTAAAACCTCTTTTCTCCTAGGCTTTCCATCACACCTCCATGAATATGTTCAAGCACTTGAACACATCTAACTGATGGGAGAAAGCACTCAAACCTGACAGTGAGTGCAGAAACCCCAAAGACTAAACTGCAAGTGTTTATTGCCCTTTAATCTTACACCTCATCATTTCATTTGGCAGATCCCACACATGTTCCCCACACACTCCAAAGCAGAGTTTGAGATTTCCAGAGCAACACAAGGAATTAAGTACCTTGATGACCCACTCCAAACCCAGTTATTTAAGATTTAGGCATATCCCTTCCCCACAGAAACAAGGTCACCCTCACTTCACTTGTAGATGATCACAACTGAAGCAGCTAAGCTTGGGCTGGCACTGAGTCCTAGTGAATAGGTCACAGGGAAGTAAAGAGAGGAACCAACCAAGGAGATGTGGCCTCATAGTCCCTGCACATTGGGAACACAAGCAAAGGCACCACATGCTCATTGTGAAGGGTCACACAGACAACTTTGAGGAAGGATCTGGGTTGGTTTGAGTTAGGTCTGTTGGCTAGTGGGTCATTTGGGATTTTTTTTCTTCTATATTTGATTTCTTCCCCTCCAAACTCTAGCCTAGCCCTCTCAAAGGCAGCCACCTGAAAACAAAAAGAGACTTGGCTTTTTGAAAGACTTTCAGCACATTTGCCTCCCACTAGAGCTCAGCAAATGGCAATATTATTTTCCTAAGTAGCTCCCAAACTGTGAGTATAAAAGCACACAAATTCAACACCCAGAAAGAAAAAGAAGAGGAGTAAGATAATAACCCCAGACAATGAGAAAATGAGGCAGGTTCCCTTTCCATGTCAGTATGCATTTCCCTTTAAGAATTTCCATTTCCCTTCAAGCCATTCTATTATTCACACATAGCATTTCTAATCATTCTTTCAAGTGTTTCTAAGTAACTTATCAGGGTTTAATGAATGCCAGAATAAGCACTAGAGGGAAAATGCACATAACTGGACAGTCACCCAAAGGTTTTAACAAGACCTCTGCGTTTTTCTTTTTTAATATAATCTCTAGTCAAGCATTTTCTGCTTTGATCAGAAAGATGGCTTTTTTATTGGTATTATTATTGACTTTTTTCCCACCCACCCTCTTCCATAATCCACCATGCCATAACTTGTGAGCCCTCCAGGGTTGCAGTGGAGAGTTATTAGTTACAAAGGGCTTCTCTGGAAACAGAATCTACAAGTAAAAATTGGTCAAAGGGAACAAGTGAGCCTTCTGCTGAATCAAGTCCTGCACTCACTTTACAGAGCCAACAGCCAAAAAACCCCTTGCAAACATCCAACCCTGATAGATGGAGGTGTTAGAGAACAAGAGTGACTTGTTTAGTCTGCCATACATGGAAGTATTACTTGCTATGAATAATAATAATTCCTGAGGAGGACTTTGTGCCCAGAAGTTGACAGTCACACACATTATGAAATGCTTTGTCACTGGAGGTTGGAATGGCTAAAAGAGTAGCTGAGAAAAGAGACATCATCCAACAGCATAGGAATTGGATCAACTTGCAGATCAAACTGTCCACATAAAGCTGCTTTGGAAGACATGAGTGTGAGGGGGAAAAAGTCAGTCTACAAATGCTTAGAGAGAGTCTAGCAGAAGCTAGGAAGATGCTGAGGGCACTGGAGCATGTGTGGCAGGAGGAAAGGCTGAGAGCCCTGGGAATGCTGAGGCTGGAGCAGAGCAGAGGCAGAGGGGAGCTGCTCCATGCTGAGCAAGAGCTGAAGGGTGCAGGGGCAAGAGGCTGGGGCCACACTCTGCTCAGGGGTGCCTGGTGATAGGACTAGGGACAAGGGACACAAACTGCAACCCAGGAGGTTCCATCTGAAGATGAGGAAAAACTTTGCAGTGAGGATGCCAGAGCCCTGGCCCAGGCTGCTCAGAGAGCTTGTGGAGTCTCCTCTGGAGAGATTCCAAACCCAGCTGGACATGATCCTGTGCAACCTGCTCTAGGTGCCCCTGCTTTAGCAGGAGGATTGGACTAGGTATCTCCAGAGATCCCTTTCAACCCCTACCATATTGGGATTCTGTTAACCTGTGACAAGAGGAAAGACCCTCAAGTTGCACCAGGAGAGGTTTAGACTGGACATTAGGCAAAAATTCATCCCCAAAAGGCTTATCATGACTGGCACAGGCTGCCCAGGGAAGTGGAGGAGTCACTATCCCTGGAGATACTTAAAAGACATGTAGATGTGGCAATTAGTGACCTGGTTTAGTGGAGAGTTGGCAGTGCTTGGTTAAAAGGCTGAACTTGATGATCTTAAAGGTCTTTTCCAACATAAACAACTTTATGATTCCATTATTCTAGGATTATTTCATCTCCTCTCAATTCTGGGGGGAAGCAGTGGGACCTCATAGAGTTGAATCTTCCTTTTCAGTCCAGTAACTGTTGCATCCTAGCAAGTATGGGAAGAAAACAATGAGGCAAACTTACTCTACTCTTTGCCATGTGTTTATTAATTTCAGAGAAACCACCTCAGGAACAAAGTTTATTAGGGAGTAGGAGGATGTTTCAGGAACAGAGCCCTTTAATTAATTGCATACAGTTTTATTGCATAACTGATGGTTTTAAACCTTGGCCAATTAGCTTGTCAAAGACAGAAGTTAAATTCTCTCTTGGTTTCTCATGTAAAATCTATGCCAATGTTTTAATTCAACTTGCCTTATCCAAACAAGCAGAAAATAGGTCCTCTTGAAACTGAAATGAATGGGCAGTTACCCAGCTCTGTCAAAAAGAATAGAAAAGACAAAGAGAACAACAAGGACACAGAAGTCCTGAGTGGAGCAAATATCTGACTCAGGTCCATGATCCCCATTCTGGGGTAGATTCCAGTTGCAAGGTTACCTTGTCTTGACAACCTAAGACAGGTTGGGGTACTGTTGTCAATTTAACATCCTCACAACACAGAAGAAAAAAATAAATGCCATCATTTCTTTGAAAAGAAAGGTTGTTCCAGAACAGCTTATGATGCTTTTGTGTGGTAGCTGCTTGACTAGATGTTGTGTCTCTTTTTCCCTGGAGAATGCAGGATGATTTTATAATCATATATATATATATGTTTGTATATTAAAATGAATATGCAGTCTTCTAAGTTATTAACTATGTCCTTGGCATGATCTTAGTCTGAGTATTCAATATAACTACCCCAGGTGCAAATATATCTTTTCCAGTTTCTTAAATGCAACATCAGGGAATTGACTTTTTTTTTCCAAAGCACTAATCTGTTTCTCAAAAGAAAAAAAAATGCATTAGGAAGTCAATAAATTCTTTTCCACTAATTATTTTAACTAATGATTCTATTAATACTCATGGTACATATCCTACTCCAAGCTGCTTGTGTGTGAACCACATGTGCTTTGAACGTGGAGAGTGATGACATCCCTATCAAAGAGATGCTCTTCAAATAAAGATCTTGTATGCTTTGGCTCAGTGATTATCTTGATTTCGGGTGCCCCAATCTCTTGGTTCAAGTTCCAGTGTCCTATTAAGTCCCTATCCTGAGTGAACTATAGCTGAAACTGAGATGGTTTCTGCACTTCATGGCTTTGTTCCTCAGATGGGTTTCAGTAACCACCTGTCCTGAGAAACCTTCCTGTCTTCTCCTCTAATCCATATTCATCCCACATGTTTCTCCAGGAGATAAGACAGAACTTGCTTTTTCTATCAAACATGTGGTACTACACAGCCCTGAGCCATCTGCACAACAACCACATTTTGGACCAAATGAGTCCAAGTGGCTTGTCTGTTGCTGTAATGCAAGACTGTCAAACTCTACCAGCACAAACAGGAGAGCAAGGCAAACTGAGGTCAAACAAGCAGACATCTAAGAGCTTGGCTGCTTTAGTAATACCACATGGACACTCTGGAATGTCCATTGTAATGTCCAATTCCACCATTGGAATGCAATTATCCCAATGTTTCCTAGGAGCCTCAAACTAGTTTGGGCTCACATCACACCAGATGCTACATAGACACTTCTTTAGTCCTGAGATCAAGAAGCAGCGCAAACTAAGGAGTGGAGGGAAAAGAAGAAATAATTAACCTCATTTCACAAGATAATCAAGTGACATCTTCCAAGTCACAGGAGAAGCTTTCAGCAGACCTCAGAGCTGCTCATTCTGCAGCAGCAGGCTGTGTTTGCCTGGCACTCTCACAATGAAGATGATTGAACCCGGTGATGGTTGAACCTGGTGATGGTTGAACCTGGTGATGGTTGAACCTGGTGGCTCCTGTGATACAACAAAACCTCTAGTAGGACATGTTGTAAACTAGGAGGACACTTCAATTGCTCTATACAGCTAGACCTGAGATTGCTCTGCCCACAGACCAAACTAGAAGGACCATGCCAAGCTGGATGTGAGCACATTCTAGCCAATCCTACCTTTCTGTGTTCTCCTGACACAACTTCTGGCTCAGAGCAGGCTCACAGACAACTTGGAGCGTGCTTGAAAGAGGTCATGTCAACATAACCAAGGTGTGATTATCCCAACAAGACCTTGTGTCTCAATTCCACTTTCACATCACTCCCTACAAGCCACAAGGTGATATTTTCCCTGCTTTTCTCATGGTTCTTTGACAGCACTGAACCAGCATGGAAAAATTAAAGATGCTTTATCTGAAACATCCATGAAGGAAATCCTGTGTCTCTGATGAACCTGACTTCCTCAATATCCTGTTTGCTGCACAGCTGTCTGCACTGGATGGGTCTCAGGGACATTTTTTGGGACATATTTGTCTACCTCAGTTGGAAGGCAAGCTCCTTGACTTAGAACATAAGAGTCTATAATCCTTCTTTTTTTTTTATCCTTAAATCACAGTGAAAACAGAAAGAATGAAAAGAAAACAAACCAATAAAGAATCTATCCTGTCATAACATTTGAGGTTCTGGTATTTGCTGCCCTTGGAGTAGGTTCAAAATAAATGAAGGAAATGTGTATTTCATTAAATGCTAATATTTGGAAGATATGAGGGGGGAAGAAAATGATGAAATGCTTCCAAGTGCAGTGTATCCATACAAACATACACTTGTGATTCTCTCTGATTCAGAGTATTTCCAGGTAGGGAAAATTACAGGGGAAGGAAAGGGTAAAAAGAAGACTTATTGTCCCTTTGTTGTTGCTCTTCACATGCATGCTGAGGTCTTTTGCACTTCTCATTCCCCATCTCTTTTCAGAATTGCAATTGAATCCACCCACAAGGTTTGGTTTGGGTTTGTTATTTTGATTTTTTTGGGGGGGGGGAGGTTTGGGGTTGTTTTTTTTTTGCAAATGAGACTTGATCTTATAAGTAAAGGATTATTGGGACATGTAAAAATACCTCAATTCCTACCCAAAGTCAACTGTGCTAGTTGCTTTAACATCAAGGCTGCTTCATTTAAATCTAACCAGCATGTTCCCAGTTGATTTCATACTTGTTGATGGTTAAACTTTGAGGTCTTTTCTCTGTCCCACCACAGATGATTTTGTAGAATCCCTTGGCTCCTAAACCCACCTAGGCTGTGAAGTTAGGACACAACATGTTTGCCTCCAAGGGACACAATGCCTTGGGCAGCAACAAAGGTCATGAAATGCCCAAAACTCTTCTGGTAATTAGCAGATGGAATGCAAGGGAACAAAAACATGGGATTTAAGGCTCCAAGTACTCAGGTATTTTGAAGAGAGCTGAAAGAAGAAGAGCATTTGATGTCTGTGCTTCAAACAACATAGCAGAGGAATGGAAATTTTCACAAGCAATAGCTAAAGCTCAAATCTTTCACAGCACATCAGAAGATAATGAAACGCTGCAGTTCCTTTTCCTAGATAGTTCTGGACACAGATTTTCGTGGGGATTGTGGATACAAAATATTTCGTTGGCCTCAGAGTTGTTTCCTTGCTCACCTTCAATCCTTGAGTGCAAGCCCAAAGCTTCTAGAGTTGAGAGATTTGGTTTCTTACACCCATTCAAATAAAAAGCTTTGTTTTGTTCTTTGCAGCTGAACCATTTTTGAGCAAAACTGCAGACAAAAATCTTACCCCAGGCATAAAATCACCCAGGAAAAGCAAAGCATCAAGTGTAGCAAATAACATAAAAGTATATAGTATGAAAAAAAAAATAGAATAAAATATGAAAGTAGAAGGAATGATGATGGAACCTGTTTGCATGGAATTTATTGATAGTCTTGGATAAAAGTCACTGATCATTTGATTGCCCTGTACAGAGAGACCTGAGATTGCTCTGCCCACACTTCAAACTAGAAGGACCACACTGGAATTCAAGGATGCTTTATTGATGTGTTGTCTGAACAAGCTTCACCAAAGCCCTTTCAGCAACACAACATCCACCCAAATGTCTTTTTCCTTATTCTGGAGATTCCAAATCAATGATTTCTCACCTTCAGAAATGTTGTCTGCCCAGGAATAAGATCTCAGGCATGAGTGGAAAATGTTATAATAATCCCAGTTTTATAACTTCAAATGGAATAGAAGCATACCAAATTTATGTATATCTGAGGGATCATTTGCCCTAAATATTTCTGAATTCTTCACAGTGATTAAAGCTAGCTGAAAATTTATTCTGGAAGTTGAGTTTCTATGTTATTATTGAAAGAAAATTCAGTTTTGGTTAAAATCAAGTTGTGTCCCATACTTCTCCTCAAAAAAAAAAAAAAGGAAGAAAACAAACATTATTCTTGTTGGAATATTTTCAGCTTTAAACATATTTTAATGGAAAAAAATATTCCCAGGAACATCTAATAGGAAAACAATTTCTGTCAGCTTTTTTATTCACCAGTGTTTTCCAGAGGAAAAGAAGCATTTATATCTCATCAATCAGATTAACTTGCTAATTTTCTCCCTCATGTTAGAGCTCTGATTAGGGGAAAAGAAATATCTTAGAGTTTTGGTTTATATCTGGTATCATCAGATAAAATCTGAACAGCTGAAATGTTCCAGCTTCATATTTTCATGTTTCTGTAGTTACTCAATAATAAAGAATCATAGATTCATTCAGGATGGAAAAGACCTTCAAGATCATCAAGTGCCACCATAGCCTTTACACTGCCAACTCCCACTCCTCCACATCTCTAAGTGCCACATCTTTAATGCTAGGCAGAGGAAAATCAGGAGTTAAAGTAATGATTTTCATGCAAAGTGGAGCCAGTGCTTTACTACAGAGCTGTGGCTGGATTCTCTGTGCAAAAGTTTTGCCTTTAGTTGGGACACAAATCTCTGGAGAACATTTCTTGGTATCTGAGAAAAGGTTACACAAGGGACTTAACCTTTTTGGGGGGAGAGAGAGGTTCACTCATAGTGTTTTTCTAGCCCAGAGAGAGAGACACAAGATGTATTAACATTAATAAATTGACTGTGTTTGCCAGGTTAGCTGATGTGCTCTGGCATAACTCAGGAATGGGATCCACTGGGTGCTAATCCAGTAGATCCAAGACCAGCAGATGCAGAGAGGTGATTGTGCCACTGCACTCTGCTCTGCTCACACCTCCTCTGCAATACTGGGGCCAGTTCTGGAGCCCTCAACACACAAAGGACATGGAGCTGATGGAGCAGGTGCAGAGGAGGCCACGAGAATGCTCAGGGGCTGCAACACCTCTGCTCTGAGGACAGGCTGAGGGAGCTGGGATTGTTCAGCCTGGAGAAGAGAAGACTTCAGGAGNATGCTCATCCAGAAATGTGCCCCCCAAGGGCTGTCCAAACACCTCTGAAATGCATCAGGAAGCTGCTTTGCTATCCACAGGCCTGGATTAGTCCCAGAAAGAGAGGAAAAGAGGAAAAAGAGAGAGCTATCCCTTGGTGTTTGTGCCTGCTTCTCTTTCAAATGGAATTAATGGTGGTTTAATGGGGTATGAAAGGATGTTTTAGTGGAAACAATGAGGAACAATTGTCTAGCTCACGTTTCATTTCACAGGTCATTATTGCATTAAGAAGTAAATCGACCAAGTCCGGTAAATAACAGTCTGTGTTTTGCCCAGAGCTTCAAACCAAACAATCTTAGCAGTCACCAACTAATATCTTTGTCATTTTTAACCCTTGCAGGGACCCGCTGGGGGCTAAACAATTATAGTCTTCACCCACCCCTAGCAGGTAAGCATTATTCATTTTATTTCTCATCCTTCTTCCTGCAAACCCCATGAGGCTGGGTTGGGGTTTTTTGGTTTGGTTTTTTAGGGGGTTGTTGTTGTTGTTTTTTTCATTATTGTTTTGTTTATTAGCCAACCTAGCCAACTGTGTGTCTGGTGGCCTTGAAAAACAACACATATTTTAGTGAGTGCTGCAGGCATCTTTAAACAGGCTGCTTCCTCTGCAAAATTAATTGTTGCAAAATGCAGTGCTTCCCCTGGAAAGCTCTGTGAGCTCACACTCAGCACTTTGCTTGGGTTACAGATATGCCTCTAAGATCTAAGGGAAAGGATGGAAGTTGTGCTGGCAGGATGCAATAAACACAGCCATCTTTTGTCCTTAAAGGGAGCATGTAGGCTCCCTTTGTCCATGTGTGATCATGGAATCATAGCATCCTAGAATGGTTTGGGTTGGAAGGGACCTCTGGAGCTCATCTAGTCCAACCCCCCTGCAGTGGCCAGGGACATCCCCAACTAGAGCAGCTTGCCCAGAGCCCTGGCAAGCCTCACCTGCAATGCCTCCAGGGATGGGAACTCAACCACCTCCCTGGGCAACCTGGGCCAGTGTTCCACCACCCTCCTGGGGAGGAACTTTTTCCTTGTATCCAGTCTAAATCAACTCCTCTCCAATTTAAAACCATTGCCCCTTGTCCTTTCACTGCAGGCCTTTGCAAACAGGCCCTCTGCAGCCTGCTTGTCATTCAGTTTCTCCCTGCCCATGTCTCTAGCCTGTCCAGGTCACTCTGGATGGCAGCACAGCTCCTGGTGTGCCAGCCACTGCTCCAAGCTTGGTATCCTCCTAGTTCTGTTCTCTGCTTTGGTCTCCACTCTGTTAATTTCTGCTGAAGTCTTTACCAGGGATGTGTCGTCAAGAAAATTAAGTAAAAGTCAGAGACATTTTCTGATCATATTAGCTTTGCTTTTTATAAAACAATAACTTGCTAACAGCTCTTTTAATATCCTCCAGTGCCATTCCAACCCATTTTGCATGGGCCATTTGTTGCAGAGAAAAGCAAATTTCTATCTGTGAACAAACCAAAATATCTTCAGTGGGAAACAATAAATGTTTCAGGCCAATATTGCATCTGTTTCATTCTTTGCAAATCTCCCAAACCTGCATTCTCTTCTCAAACATCTTTAATTACCAGACATGATTATGCATAGCAGGTATGGTTAATCAGAGTCTTTGGAATATTAAATACATATAGTGGGACATTTTCACACAGCTTTAGCCCTAAATTTCACTGGCAACCTGTCTGTCAAGGTTAGACACTTCCTCAACATTTAGTTGAGAATTTTCTTCAATAATAAAAAGTAGCAGAAGAAAGAATGTTGTACAAAAAATTCCTTGATCCACATCCCCAGGGATTTTATTTTGTTTACACCTCTATCTGATATTTTATCTTATTTCTGATGTAACCGACAAACATTTAGGTATTCATTCATGACATTAAACTTCAATGCTACACAATCATTCCAAAAGGCTTTTTTTTTCCAATAGCTGTTGACAAAATTGAGTGTTTAAATATCTGTACAAGTTGCTTCAGACAAACAGAATAACAGAATTACTGTTCCACCTGCCTAAGCAGGATGGAGATCCCTTCAGATTAACCACCCGGCTGTCAGCATTTTGGAAGGAGATGCATTAATTCAGTGAGTGACCTGGGCTGTTCATTGATTCTGTCATTATTCAGCCCAAATTACTTTTAAAAAAAATGCCTAGAATGTGACTGCAGGCTCCAGACTAAGACTTGAAAGACTTGGATTCATCTCTCAGAGCTCCATGGATCAGGTGTCAATATCTCTTTGTTCATTCAAGAGGACACTGGAGGCAGTGGATGTGGGGTCAGATGAATCTCCTGGTCCTCAGCTACATTTCCACTAAGGGAAGACAATGAACTTAAAGGTCTTTGGGATTTGGCTGATGTCAGACTACAGATGTGAGGCAGTGTGATAACAGAGCCCTATCAATATTGCAGATAGCCAGCAAGCCCAGAGAGTTGTGGTTGGTGGAGCAGAATCTAACTGGAGGCCTGTGACTAGTGGTGTGCCCCAGGGGTCAGTGCTGGGGCCAGGACTGTTCAATATATTCATTAATGATCTGGATGAAGGAGGAGAGTGTTCCCTCAGCAAATTTGTGGATGATCCCAAGCTTGGAGGAGTGGCTGGCACACCAGGAGCTGTGCTGCCATCCAGAGTGACCTGGACAGGCTAGAGACATGGGCAGGGAGAAACTTGATGAAATTAAACAAGGGGAAATGTAAAGTACTGCATCTGGGAAAGAACAAGCCCATGGATCAGTACAGACTGGGAACTGATCTGTTGGAGAACAGCCCTGGGGAAAAAGCTCTAGGAGTGCTGGTGGCTAGGAGGATGCCCATGAGGCAGCAATGTGCCCTTGTGGCCAAGAGGCCAATGGCATCCTAGGATGCATGAAGAGGAGCGTGGCCAGCAGAGCCAGAGAGGTTCTTCTCCCCTCTCCTNTAACTCTAGACTGATACCAGCTCTACTTTGTGAAGCAGGAGTTTTAACTTGGACACAGAGATCAGTTTAGTAGAGAAAACTCTTATCCTTCATTCCTCAGCTAGACACACTCCTGCTCCTAGCTAATTCTGCTGTACAGCTTGTGATTCTGCTGTTTCCTTTATCTTGGTACCATTTAGTGCTCCAAGCCTGGCCCCAAGCTCTTCTAGAAGGAGTTTTGGTACAGAGATGAGTTTTGAGAGAAAAAACAAAACATTTT
Source organism: Bucco capensis (assembly GCA_013396975.1). Taxonomy (NCBI): domain Eukaryota; kingdom Metazoa; phylum Chordata; class Aves; order Piciformes; family Bucconidae; genus Bucco; species Bucco capensis. The sequence continues at coordinate 21,059 of VWZO01009769.1, forward strand.
GTCATCCAAAAATGGAAGCTTAAAGAGATTGAAATAATTACCAATTCATGTTCAACTCATTAAATTGTTGTGGGTAACTGGAGAAATGATGCTGGAAAAGTTCCTCATAAATGATTTAGGGGGTGGGTGTTGGAAAACATATTCCAAACTTTTACAACATTATATATAAAGAAAAAAAATAGAGCAAAAAGTACCCTTCAATTAAAAAAATAATTATGCTCTGCAAAATACTCAGGGCTACAACTTTCCAGAAGGATAAGGAAAGGGCAAAGAGGAAGAGCATGAATTCACCTTAACATCAAGCTCTGACTTTCCAAATGTCAACTGCAAGAAGAAAGGAACCACAGGTGAGAATGTGATAATACTGAAGAATTTAACACTCATTTGTGAAGCAAAGGGGAAAAAATAAGAAAACCTCCATTCATATTTGGGCAGGAGGGAGAAAACACCCTAATTCTATCACAGTCTCAGAGGTATGAAGCATTTACCATATGCTGTCACCTCTATTACACAAGAGGATAAACCCTGAGGGGTGCAGGTCACACTGCCAGTGCTCTTTAGATGGTAGGGGCTCCTGGCACAGCTATGACACTATGCCAGAGTGTGCTAAAAATGGTCTGAATCTCAATAAAACCCAGGTTCTGTATACATTCATATGCAGGTGCTAAGTGGTAAGACTCCATTTGATTCATAATCAGGGCAGAAAAGGTAAAAACCAGTGAGTTTGCATCTAGACAACACACATTAATCAGTCCTGTAAGCAGCTAGTTAAAGCAGGATCCTTAGAGGAAAAGCCTTTCCTGGGCACACATTTTGTTTAAAGATTAAAGTTCTTCTGGTGTTTAATCAGATTTAGAGCAGGGGTGGCAAACAGGATTAATTACAGCTCTTTCCATCAGTCTCCCATCCCGCTGGATGTGCCTGCTCAGCAAAAGGGCCAGCAGCAGCAGCAGCAGGCTCAGGAAGTGCTAATTGTAATTACAGAGGTTCTTTGGAATTAGAGAGCAGAGTTTTAATCAGGATGAGAATGGACCCTTGCTGTGTGAACCTTCAGGAAGTGGTTACTGAGCAGAATGGGCCTTTTTAAACCAGAGAGAGGGAGGTCTTTAAACTTCTGGAGTGGGTTTTTGGTTTGATTAGCTACTCAGTGGGAAGTGGATGAAAATCTTTGCTGGGCCAATTATTGTTATTATCTTGCACTTACATAGCATATAGAATCATAGAATGGTTAGAGTTAGAAAGGACTTTTAGAGGTCATCCATTCCAATCCCCTTGCTGAGAGCAGGGACACCTATAATTAGATCAGGTTGCTGATATCTTAATGCTCTGAGAGGACTTTGCAGGTTAGTTAATGATCTGGATGAGAGGATCAAAGATACCTTCAGTAAGTTTGCAGATGACACCAAGTTAGACAGGTATATTGATCTCCTTGAGGGTAGGGAGGCTGTGCAGAGCAATCTGGACAGGCTGGACTGATGGCCTCAAGCCAATGGGATGAAGTTCAACAAGGTCAAGTGCCAAGTCCTGCACTTGAGCCACAACAACCCCATGCAACACTCCAGCCTTGGGGCAGAGAGGCTGGAAAGCTGTCCTGTGGAAAAGGATGGAAAAGGACCTGGAGGTGTTCATCAAGAGGCTGAAGATGAGCCAGAAGTGTGACCAAGTGGCCAAGAAGGCAAACAGCATTCTGACTTGGATCAGAAATAGAGTGAAGAAGAGAACGAGGGAAGTGATTGCCTGTCTGCACTTGGCAATGGTGAGGCCACACCTCAAATCCTGGGTACAGTTTTAAGCCCTTACTCCAAGAAAGATGTTGAGGTGCTGGAGTGTGTCCAAAGAAGGGCAGAGAAGCTGGTGAAGTGTCTAGAGCACAAGTCTTGTGAGGAGTGTCTGAGGGAACTGGGGTTGGTTAGTCTGGAGAAAAGAAGGCTGAGGGGAGACTTTCTCGCTCTCTACAACTACCTGAAAAAGGAGCTTGGAGCAAAGTTGGAGTCAGTCCCTTCTCTCAAATAATAAGCAATAGAACAAGAGCAAACAGCCTTAAGTTGCACCAGGGTTTAAGTGGGATATTAGGAAAAATGTCTTCCCCAAAATGATAATCAAACCCTGGAACAGGCTGCCCAGGGAAGTGGTGGAGTCACCATCCTTGGAGACATTTAAAAGATGTGCTGCAGAGGGACATGGTTTAGTGGTGACTTAGCTGTGGTAAGTTAACAGTTGGACTTGATGAGCTTAAAAGTCTCTTCCAATCAAAACAATTCTATAAATCTATGATTCTCTGATTCTAAGTTCTGGTCTGGTCTTAAAATGAATGTATTAAACCCTAAAATGGCTAAGGTGGTTTGATTCTATAAGAAGGCAGAGAGGCACTGGTGGGCACAGAACTGTGCAGTGAGGCCTCACAAACTTCTATGCTGTAAGTCATCCTGGGAAGTTATCCCACAATCTGGAACCACCAGCATCTCAACCTCAGTTGTAGGTCTCAGTAAAAGCCTTGGGTAAAATCACATCTCAGGAGCAAAATCACATCTCAGGAGTAAAACCACATCTCAGGAGTAAAATCTATGCAGTTCAGACAGCAGAGGCACTTACCAGCTTGCATGTAGAACTGTGTCCACTCAAATTCTGACTTTGGGAAAACAGAAACAGGTGGTTCTAAATCCAGGATACTTCCATCCAAATCCTTGAAAAGAGCTTTCCTTGAGCCTTTGCATCTCTTTTCAGGGAACATGGTGTCTTCAGAGGTCTGGACACTGACAGTTAGGAGAGGTGATGTTATTATAGAGAAGACAGCAAAGGAAAAATCCTGTAATTTATATTTACACTGTCAACAAACACTTCTGCACGTACATGTAGGAAGCAAACCTGAAAGTAAAAGTCATTCTAACAGGACACAATACATAAGGATTAATGTGTTTATAAACCTGCTTTGTTTGTTGTTGTCTTTCTTTCACATCCAGGTGTTTGGAATTATGCCTGAAAAGATTATTGGCCTAATTTATGTCCTAATATAAAAATGAATTTGGTGATTCAATGTCATTTTGGTAAATTTGGTGGGCTTAAGATGAGGTGAACATGGATCTCACCTCAAAGCTATGCCTGAGGCAAGGTTTTTCCACCCAATCATACATATCTAGTAGTAAGTGATTACTCAAGCAGACAATTAATCTGCCAGACAATTAATAACTCTTTCTGTCTTTCTAATGGCAAGTTCAGGTCCTAAGAATAGAATTAAACCATACTTTGAAAATAAGACTATTAAGGTAAAAGAGACTTTCAGAACGTTAATTCAAACTAGAACAAAGCTCTTTCTGGCTGACATGGTAATGTATCTCAGAAACTACAGTTAATGTTCAGATAAATGTATCCAATTTTATCATGAGTGTACTCTCAGGAGGAAATTATAAGCTTAGTGGCTTGAAACAGACAGAAAAGCCTGTAAGTTTCTTTGTAGATCATTAAAGAGGGGCTTCCACAGAGAGAGGACTGGTTTGCTGGAGGTAATCTCAGCTCACCTGAGACATATATAGGACAGCTGAGAGGAATCATTTTCTACACAAGGTCTCTACTGACTGCAGAATGAGTTTAGTGTCTTCTTCACATTACCTGCCTGATTTGGGGCTCACAAAAGTGGAGTGAGCTGAAACACATGTGGAGGCTCTTAAGTGCTTTTAGCTGTGTCAGGGAACTAATCAACAGTTTGTGTCACTCCTAGACAAAATCCAGTGAGATATATCATCATTTCATATCATGGCCAGGCTTCGCGAACGAAGCTCCAGGGAGGGCTCCATCCATGCTTTTTCCAAGCGCTGCTGGCTGCAAAGGCCAATTTGGGACAGACAAGAGCAGTTGCAAAAGGCACAGCACAAGGACTCCTCAGGAGGTAGAAGCTGCAAGACACGATTCTTTCTACGCTGTCTTTTCTCCTCCAGACTGATCCTGTGTGCCTGCTCCAAACCATCAGCTGCATTCAAACTAGTGTGTGTGCAGAGCTGCTGAGTGGAGGCCAGAGGAGAGCAGTTCAGGGGAGCAATCTGGCCAAGGCTGAGCTGTTGTTTCAGGGAGTCCTTGCATCTCCTCTTCGGGGCTCCTCTCTTGCCACAGCCAGGGGCAAGTTGCCCATAGAGCATGAGCTTAGGCAGGCAGGAGTTCTTCATCCTGGAGCCGTGAGCTGCCCAACGCAGCTGTGTTCTCAGCAGCATGGCCTCAAGGCTTGGAATTGCTGCT
>VWZO01009769.1:34774-45705 GCA_013396975.1 Bucco capensis
CAGCACCCCATAGCTTGGTGTCATCTGCACACTTGCTGCTGGTGCACTCAGTGCTGCTGGCCATAGCATTTATACAAATATTAACCAGTCCAGGCTCCAGCACAGAGCCCTGAGGGACACCACTTGGCACTGATCTCCAGCTGCACTTGGAGCCATTGACCACTTCCCTCTGGATGTGACCAGCCAGCCAGTTCCTTATCCACTGAACAGTCCACCCATCCAATCCATAGCTCTCTAACTTGGCCAATAGAATGTTGTGGGGACTGGTTCAAAGGCCTTGCACAAGTCCAGCTAGATCACAAAGGGAAAAGCTGAATAAGGACTTCCAGGCTTGGGGAAGAGTGGCTGGAAAGCTACCCAGCAGAGAAGGGCTGGGAGTGCTGGTTGCCAACCAGCTGAAGATGAGCAATGTTCCTGAGCAGTGTTTTGTTCACTCTGGGCATCTCAGGGAGTTGTTCAGTGCAGACACAAATCAATCTGTTGGGCTATGTACAGCAACCATGAATCTTCCTACAATCTGGGCCTTTCTACACAGCCACTTTGTGTTCTCACTGTCTGTCTGATGGCAGATGTCACATCAAATGGCCTCACTGCAGATATGTGACCTCCTACAAGGAGTATCTAAAGCTGATGTTCTTCTAGGGAATGCTGGCACCACAATGTGTGCACTTCACAGTGCAAAAAATAAATCCCATATATGATAATCCTATGTATAAGAAACAATCTAGGCTGCTGCTAAAATCCCCACTGATGACACAGTTCCCTGAAGAAGTGGGAGCTACGTGGATAGCAGCACAGATCTGTTAAAACTATAGCAGCTGGTTCTTCATCCTTTATCTGCTTTAACCTCTGGAGAGGATAAAACTGTGAAAATAGAGAGGAAAAATGGGAGAACAGAGAGAGAGAGGTGTGGGGTCATCTATCCAGATTTTCACTTACTCTGGACTGCAGCCTGGATCTAGTTTGCAGTTGAGTTACAAAAGCATTTTCCATTGTTTTCATTTTTCAGGTTTATCCCAGATGTTCTTCCTGACACTTTTTTTGCTGTGTTTGTAATTTTTCCATGACAAAACCCATTCCATTTTTTTTCTTAGAAGAGTGGGTGTTTCCTGCTTTCTAGCCTTTCCTTTCTTTACAGCTTAACACTCTCCAACAGTTACAGAGTATAAGAGAGCAAGGAAATCTCTGAGATAACTTCCATTCCATATACTTTGTTAAGTCTCTTGCTGTGACAATCTCCACTATCAGCTCCATGTTTCCTGAATCCAGAACATCTTGGACTCTAGCTACCCAGCTATTTTGAAAACTGCTGCATCCTGTCACCAAAAAGCCTGAAGAGTTTGTATTCCTGGTCAATCCACAGCTAGATAATCACCTATTGTTGGTTCTCCTTCCTTCCTTCTGGTGTTCAGACTATATTCTATAGAAATATTAAGGTTGGAAAAGACCTTTCAGATCATCAAGTCCAACTGTTAACCCAGCACAGCCAAGTCACCACATCTCCATGTCTTTTAAGTCCTTCCAGGGTGACTCCATCACTGCCTTGGGCAGCCTCTTCCAGGGTTTGACAATCCTTTCAGTGAAGAGATTGTTCCTAATATCCAACCTAAACCTCAACTGATATAACTGGAAGTCATTTCCTCAAGAAAGGAACTGGAGAAGCTGGAAAAGCAAGTCCATTGGTGAAACTCACTTCTGCCCTAATAGTTGCTGTAAGGCTGAGCATTAATCATCACTAGGACATGGTTATTTCATGAAGTACAGTGATTTCCCCTTTGGGAAGTCAATAGGGAGGTTCTTACTAGTGCTGAAAAGAAGGAAAGTGAACACATTAGAGCTCTTACCACAAGCAAGAAATGTCTGGGGTTTCTACTCCAGACAATCAAGCCATGAGCTAATGATGACCTTAGGCTCCTTGCCTCAAATGAGTGACATGACTGACAAGGAGCCATCACGAGACATGCAAATAAAACAAGACTGTGACAAGCTGAGACTAAAAAGAGAATAATTACTTGGTGAGTTCTACTATAAAAAGCAAGAGTAGCCTGCCAGCAAAGAGAAGCTGAGTACAGTGGATTTCAGGATGAGTCCAACAGACCAATTTGTGCAAGACAAACTTCAGCTCTTTCTGCAGCCTTTATCCTGGAGCTGAGAGCTTTGTTCAGCAGTGGAACAGGGAGCACTTTCTGCATGAATCATCTGTGTTTTAATGTTGACTTAAGGGTTAAAATGAATGGAAGCATCCCAGCTGATAACCGAAAAAAAAGCCCTCAGAGATGTTGAGCTCAACAGTTCTGACACAGGTGTGCTGATGATATTGAGCAAATCTTTTAATCTCTCTGTACCTCAGACTCTCCTTCTATGAACTGAGAAAATAGCTTATTTTTTTACAGCATAGCAGCATAGGGAGGTAGAAATAGTTTCTGAAATATTATTGCAAACATCACCAGCAAAGATGAAGCTTTGAAAGTTTAAGTGAAAAAGAGAAACTCCTGCTAAGATTACTAGAGATGAAATAATCAGAAAGTCTCCCTGGGTCATAGAATCACTTTTGTTGGAAAAGACTTTTAAGGTCATCAAGCTCAACTGCTAACCCAACACTAAACCATATCCCTGAGTACCACATCTACTTGTCTTTTAAATACCTCCAGTGACTCAACCACTGCCCTGGACAGGCTCTTCCAGTTCTTTACACCCCTTTTAGCAAAGAAATCTTTCCTCATGTCCAATCTAAACCTTCCCTGGCACAGTTTGATGCCATTTCCTCTTGTTCTCTCACTTGTTATTTGGGAGAAGAGGCCAAACTCCACTTTGCTCCAACCTACTTCAGGGAGTTGGAGAGAGGGAGAAGGTGTCCCCTGAGCCTCTTTTTCTGGAATAGCTCCAGATGATACTTCTCATCATCACTCAGGACCTATATACTTATAATCTTCTTTTAATGATCTGACTTTGGTTTTTCCCTGCAGAGAAGAAGCCAAGTGCTCTGAAGGACACCAAAGTCCAAGTAAGGTTTGATTCTAAGTCATCACTGTTCTAGAGCCACTGAAGTGAACAAAATACTCAGGCTCTACCAGAAAGTCTTTGGCCTAGACCACTGAATTAGAAATAGCAGCATGTGACCAAAGATTATTATGCTTCAAATGGGCCATGGAGAAGTTACACAACAGGGAGGACCTGGGAATTTGGCTCATGTGATGTCAGTGTCAGATCCTGCTCAGGCAATGCTGAATGTGGATGTCCACATCTATTAAATGTGTTTACTAAACTGTCTCATTATCTCCTTTGTGTCAGGATTTCTTTAGGGTGTGGTGGAATTGGACAGATGGGCTTCCAAACCTTCCTTCAGGCATACAACAGGCAGCATTGGACAGATGGGCTCCAAGAAGTTACCTTTAGGCCTTGAACACATGGGAAGAGGAGGAGGAAGAGCTGAAAAGCATTCACTCCCAGCTTTACAAGCAAGCAGAGAAGCCAGTATAAGATGGGAGAAACCCACCTACCATCTCACAGCTGAAACAAGAGCCAGGATAGCTCTCCAAGAAGATGCTGGACCATGATTCAACAGCTGCAAATACCTGTTTGGCTTTTAATATCATGACAACTCTCAGATGTGCTGGAGGGGAGCTTATGCAGCAAAGAAATGCCTCAATGTTGTTTTAATCAGTGTTTTTAGCACTGAACATATGCTTTTCCTTAAAACCAATATGAAGCCATATTTAAAGTACAAAAGAGTGTAAGTTAGAAATGACTGAGACTCTTTTAAGTATATATATCTATATTAACCTCCTAGATTAGTCTTTCAAACCTCTTTTTCCCAAGAAAAACACAAGACAGCAAAATAACTCTTCTGGCCAGTACTGTATTAACTGAAGAGTCCCTTGAGATTAACAACAAACAAATATTGGAGCAGACTTCCTCAGGAGGTGATTACACAAACAAATTCTCTCTTTAAAGTTCATGAAACCAATCTTGAGAAAGGTCAGGCAGTGATCAACAAAGTGATCTCAACGTCCTAAGGATTCCTGGAAGTAAATACAATGCCTGCCTTGAGGAACCTTTATATTTAAAAGGAATTATGTGAGTAATTACTTCTGTATGGAAAAACACTAGTCCTATCTGTTGCAAATTATGTGAAACAGCCCAAGTGACATTGGGGACTCTGAAACCACTAGAAGTAGGGGCAAAATGGTCCCTCCCTGAAGTGCTGGTACTCACCTGTGCAGAAGGATGGGAGGAATAAATGTTCTGAATCCAGTTATACCAGTTTCATGCCATCCTGAGATTTCCAGACACTCTGGGGCTTCTCCATGACTCTGTTTATGTTGGCTTTAATACTTCTGTGTCACCTAACTAATGCCCACAGACAGCAGGCACTGCTTCAACACTAAGGTGCATCCTACCCTGAGGAATTACTCTCTGCCAAAGCAAGCCCACACAAAGGAGGGAGGATTCAACATTAGGGAGGACAACAAAAATGATCTGAGGGCTGAAACACCTCTCCTGTGAAGAAAGTCTGAGATAGCTGGGCTTGTTCAGGCTCTAGGAAGATCTTATTGCAGATTTTCAGTACTTAGAGGGAGCTTATATGAAAGAGGAGGACAATCTTTCTAAGCAGGACCTGTTGTGACAGGACAAGGGGGGATGGTTTCAAGGTAAAAGAGGAGAGATTTAGACTAGAAAGACATTTTTTACACTGAGGGTGGTACAACACTGGAATAGATTGTCCAGAGAGGTAGTAGATGTCCTGGAAGCATTCCAGCTCAGGTTGTTTGGGGCTCTAGTTGCAGATGTCCTTGCTGACTGCAGGGGGTTTGGACTAGCTGACTTTTAAGAGTCCCTTCCAACCCAAAACATTCAATGATTCTATGGCTTTTACATACCATGGTGAAATCAGGAGTATTGCCATTAGCTTTGGCAGGGTGAAAGTAGAAAACTTGCTAATATGGTGCTATTAAAATCAACAGGTAACTAGCTCCATTGACGAATCATTGTGCTTCACATGGATCCTGGGTCTCCACATTGCAAATCTCCAGCTAGCTATAGGGCATTAGGATGGCCAGCATGTTCATAGTAACATCACACAGGCTTTCTTCCCAATTTCTCTGTCTCTCAAGAGCAGAAATAAACCCCAAGCATCCAGAAGACACTTACCCACTTTCAGCTTCCCTCCCAGCACCACAATACAGGCTGCACTCAGGACATTGCTGGAGTTGCTGGGGAACTCAAGGGTCCCCAGGATGTAGAGACCTCTTAGAGGGGGAAGAGTCACATCCACCAGGATGGTCCTGTCTGAGGAAGAAAGCAGAGGGTTATATATATGGATATATATGGATATAAACTGAAGGAGGGGAAATTTAGATTGGAGATTAGAAGGAAGTTCTTTCCCCAGAGAGTGGTTAGGCACTGGCACAGGTTGCCCAGAGAGGTTGTGGCTGCTCCATCCCTGGCAGTGTTCAAGGCCAGGCTGGATGCAGCCCTGGGTGACCTGGGCTAGTGATTGGCATCCCTGCTCAGTGTGGGGAGGTTGGAACTAGATGATCTTTAGGGTCCCTTCCAACCTGCCCAGTCTAGGATTCTATGATTGTTTAGGATGATGGCAGCCCACCAACACTGCTTGCTAAGAGAAGCAAAGCATGGAGGTGAAGAATGTTAGCTTTGTGCTGGTTTTGGCCAATGTAGAGTTAATTTTCTTCATGGGGGCTAGTATGGGGCTATGCTTTAGGTTTGTGTTGAAAATAGTGATGCTAACACAGGGATGGTTTAGTTACTGCTGAGAAGTTTGCAACTGACTGAAGGCTTTTTCTGCTCCTCATTTCATGCTAAAAAATATGTAGGGAAAGAGTTGGGAGGGGACACAGCTGGGACAGCTGACCCCAACTGACCAAAGGGATATTCCAGAGCAGATGATTCATGCTCAGCAATAAAAGCTGGGGGAGGAAGGATGGAAGGAGGAACCTTAGACTTACAATGCTTGTGTCTTCCCAAGTCACTGTTACACAAGATGAAGCCCATCTCTCCTGGATGAGCATCAGCCTACTGATGGGAAGTGGGTGAAGGAGTTCTTTGATTTGCTTTGCTGCTTTGTGTGGCTTTTGCTTTATCTACTCAATTGTCTTTACCTCAACTCAGAAGTTTTCTCACTTTTACTCTTCCAGTTCTCTTCCCTATCCCACCATGAGGAAGTGAGCAAGTTGCTCTGTGGGACTCAATTGCCAGCTAGCATTAAACCATGACAGTTTTGCTTTGTGTAGATTACTTTTGGAGCAAAAAGAGCTCGTGTGTCTGTGCAGCACCCACAACCAGATCTTCATCTACAGTGGGACAGTAATCTGAGTAATAATCAGCACTCTAAATAATATCATATTTACAATGATTTTGTTGCATGCTTAAATTTCATCAGATGTTGCTTGAACCTTTAAAATTCCTGTGAAAGGCAGTGAGTTGGAGATATGTTATTCTCACTAGGGGAACCTGGCTCCTGTTCATGACAGTAACTCTTGATTCCCCCATGCAATGAAGCACGACTAAGTTAAGCCATATCCAGACAACATTTTTCCACATGGCATTGAAGAGAGGAAGCTTGATGGAAGTAGAAATAATCCAAGAGTGTCAAATAGGTGCTTCATGGCACCTGCAAGTTAACAGCAGCCCTGCTTGCAGGAATAGAATCAAAACCTACATGAAGTACACTCAGAAGCAGACAGAAAACCTGCCTAGGTTTTGGCTTTTTGGTTTTACAGCCCTAAAGTTTCACAGTTTCAAGGGAGAGGAAACTTCTGCATGGTCCAGGGTCCTTGGCCTGCTTGCAGATGTGTCTTTACTACAGGGGATGTCCCTGCTCACTGCAGGGGGGGATGGACTAGATGATCTCCAGAAGTCCCTTCCAACCCAAACCATTCTAGGATTCTATGATTCTACTTACATGTTTCTACTTTTTCTCTGTAACTCAGTCATCCCACCACTTCCTTTCCCATTTTTTTTTCCTCTTCTCTCTAGACACCAGAAAGCCCAGGACCTCTGTTCTCAAGGACTAAGCCAAGTACTACAGCAACTCATGGTTACTCTGAACACCTTATCTTAAAAGAAACTCCCTGTAACATCTTTCAAGCATGTAAAATCTTCACAGCATTCAGATGCAGTAAGTCTCTACAGAGCAAGTGCAATACTGTGTCCAGCTCTGGAGCCCTCAANACCATTCTAGGATTCTATGATTCTTTTTCCCCCTCCTAAATCTCCTACTGTTAGTACTTGATATATTTTTCCAGGCATGAAGAAAACTCCTGTCTCTAATCTCTTTCCAGGACAGGTAGAGTCCTGTGCCCTGCAGAGCTGAGAAGGGAAGGCTCAGTCTATGAGGATATGAAACAGAGAGGAGAATAAGAGGGGAAGATGTTGTTCAAAATGATATCTCCCCAACAGAAGGGGAATCTAGTTTGTGAAATCACAGCTCAAGAATGTGACAAAAAAGCTGCAGTTGACACAGGCCATAAGTATATTCATCCAACACAGACGGAAACATTTTTACAAGGAGAAGAAGAAGTGCTCCTAGGCATAGCATTTATATGTCAAGTTTCAGTCTAGAGCAGATATTTTTGCTGAGTTGCACATCCTGCTCAAAAAAGGTTTTTTAAAGGAAATGCTGACTGCTCTGTTAGTGTAGCATCATGTGTGAGTCTTGAAACACAGAGGTGTAGAAGCTCCCCCATTAAGAGGTATGACTGCAAACCTCAGTGTTGCTCAGTGGGAAGGAACAACACTCTGGGGTGTGATGCTTGGGTTGTGAAGTCTTCAGAGGGTGAAATGTTGCTCTACAGAAACAACAGGACACTCCTTTGAGGAAAAGAAGTCCCTTCACACTTGAGGAGAGAAACAAATAGATTCAAACTAGACTTCCTTACACAATACACTCATTTCTGTAGCAGCAAGAGGTGATGACTAATTGGTTAAAATCATGAACTTTAGGTCACTGAGCTCAAGGGATTTACCTTCAGAGACATACAAAACAGAGATATTTTTCTCCCATGAAGATTCTCATATAAGGGCAAGCAACCACTTTCAGCAAAGCAGGACTATATTTCATTATACACTGACAAAAGCTCACAGGTATGCCACAATCTTAATGTTCAGATGTACAAGGCTGAGAAGTTGCTAATGATTCCAGCAATGACACAAAATGCCTTTGATCACCCACATTGCTGTATAAAACCCCATAGCATGCCATTGAATGGAAATCAGGCACAACAGAAGAGCTATTCTGTGAGATACAGTACTATACAGCATTCATCTCTTCAAACAGAACAAGTTCAAAGAAAATCAAAATCAGAAAATGAATAACAGAATGAATTCCACCACTGGAAAAAAAAAGAGGGGAAGAGAAAAAAAAAAGAGGAGAGAGAAATTGCCAGAGGCTACATGATATCATATCAATACCCTTCAAAACAGCATTCCATTGCCTGGAATTAGAACATGTTCTCTTTCCACACAGAGTGTGGTGCATCAGGAGTGTGTCACACTAAAAGCCATAAACCAAAGCCCTGAAAATCCAAGGGCTTGAGAAGTTAATGCCCCTGCTGGCTGCCAGAATGGCATGACTAAACTCATCCAGCTTGTTTCTCAAGGTGGTAGGACTGCTGAAGCCTGATGCATGGCAGAGATCCTTGTGGGATGCCTGTGGCTCTGGAGGATGAACCTCCAGAGATAAAAGCACAAGTTGTTGCAGTCTGAGCTAAGGATTTCCAGCTGGAGCTGGAAGAGACTTATATCCTCTATGGAGTTAGGCACAGAGGGGACTTGGAACACATCAACATTCCAAGTCACTTGAAAGTGAGGAACTCACCTCTGTTGCAAGTGAAATTCATGGTTGAACAACAAAAAAATCCTATGAAAGGCTCAAGGCTCACCAGTGCTTTCAAAACAGGCAAAAATTGGAAAAGAATCATGGAATGGTTTGGGTTGGAAGGGACCTCCCAAGGTGCCTTCCCAGAGGGATCTCTGCAACTAGAGCAGGTTGCTCACAGCCCCAGGCAACCTGACCTGGAGTGATTCCAGGCATTGGGAATCCACCACATCTCTGGGCAATCTGGACCAGTGTCTTACCAGCCTCAGCATAAAACATTTCTTCCTTTTATCTAGTCTAAGCTTCTCCTCTTTTAGTTTAAAACCATCAGCCCTTGTCCTGTCAAAACAGGTCCTGATAAAAAGTCTCTCCCCATCTTTCTTCTAGGCCCTTTAAGTACTGAAAGGCTACAAGAAATTCTCCCTGGAGCCTTCTCTTCTCCAGGCATAACTTAGTACACAAGCCCAATATCCAAGCCCTCCAAAAAGCACTCTCTAGATGTCAAGCAGACACCAAGCAGCAACACAAAATACCTGGGCTTTAATATGAACATTTTGCTAATAGAGATGCTTTTTAGCTTGTCCAACTTTCCTGAATCCAGCCCAGGAGGCAGACCCTAGTGATGCAATTTTGCTTATTTTGTTAAATAAGCACATTGAAGCTTTTATTAGCTGAGTTTAGGCAGTGCCACAGCTCTTCAGTGAACTATAATCCATGCTCATCCAGAGATTCCAACAGGGTCAAGCCCCAACCAAAGTCTTCCTCTGCACTTCTTCACACTAGAAATACCACTAAACATCTATATATTTTTTGCTCTAAGACTCTCAACCTCTTCAGGCTGAAAGGACTTACCCAGTAATGCACAGCATACCAGAAGTAGGTCCATGGCTTGGCTTTCAACTTGAAAATCATTACAGATGGCTCACAGAAGAGAATTAGAAGTAATAAAAGACAGTTGAAGAGTGAGGCATAGCTGCACCTTACCAGGAGTGAATGGCAATAGCTTATTTTGGTGTGCACAGCAGCACAGCTTTTGGGTGATTTGCCATCTGCAGTCTTTCTGGGTTTAGCAGGAGATGCCAGGGGGAAGTGGAAAGGGAAACCATAAAATGCAGCAAATGAGACATAAATTTAAGAGCATATATAGATTTCATTTTACATTTTGGATCTCAGCAAAGGGTTGACTTGCTTGTGGCTGGAAGCTCATGTACACAGCTGTGGCAACAAGGCAAAGTATGACAAATGGACAGAAAAATTCATCTTGCCTAGCTGCATTTTAGGTGCCTTCATTTGAGCAACAACTCCCTTATCACACCAATGATGACTATGACTGCATTTTAAGACCCTGTGCTCTGTTGGCTCCTGCTGTCAAGAGGTGTTTCAACAGCTCCAAGCCAGCAAGAATGAAGAGGGAGTCAAAAGAAAGTAGAGGATGATCAAAAAAAGCAGGCAGAGAAGTTCTCTCTGAGAAAATATTGGGTGACAGACTGCTTGTGTTCATATTCTTGGGATAAAATTGAAGGAGAATTCCAGAAAGGCACTGCAGAAGAGAATCATTTCTGTGCACCAACTAAACACAAGTATCTCCTCTAGTGATGGGAGCTAAGAGATATTTATCACTGATATGAAGGGGACAGTGACACAGTATGGCTCTCCACTGCTCCTAGCAGGCAGTGCATTTTCACTTCTCATTTACCTCTTTCCCTTTCAACCATGAAGCATTCTGTTGTGGATTTGTTGTTCAGGAAAACTCCTCTGAAAAGCAGAGGCAGTTACATGGTATACTGAGGAGCATCCTGCAATAAGCAGCTGAACATGCTGATTCATAGAATCATTATGGTTGGAAAAGACCTCTGAGATCCTTGAGGCCAACTATCCACCCAACACTCCCATGCTCACCACTAAACCATGGCCCCAAACACCACATCTTTTTGAACTCTGGGAACTCCTCAGGGTCTCATCCTGCTGCTCAGGCACCAATTTGTGTTCTTGTTATGGGTTTTGTCCTGACCCCTTAATTCCTCATAGGTAAAGAACATCCTCGTCCATGGTAAAGCACAGATTATGTCATAGAATCCTAGAATCCTAGAATGGT
>VWZO01009770.1:7695-21187 GCA_013396975.1 Bucco capensis
CACTGGGGTGGCACACAGATGGCACAGAGGCCACTGGGGTGGCACACAGATGGCACAGAGGCCACTGGGGTGGCACACAGATGGGACAGAGGTCACTGGGGTGGCACACAGAGGTCACTGGGGTGGCACACAGATGGCACAGAGATCACTGTGGTGGCACACAGATGACACAGAGGTGGCACACAGATGGCACAGAGATCACTGTGGTGGCACACAGATGACACAGAGGTCACTGGGGTGGCACACAGATGACACAGAGGTGGCACACAGATGGCACAGAGGTCACTGGGGTGGCACACAGATGACACAGAGGTCACTGGGGTGGCACACAGGCCATGGAGGTGGGAGATAAGCCACCCAGAGGCAGGCACTGGCCACCCCATCCCAATTAACTTCCCATTTCCAGCCTGACATCCTCCAGCCCAGGGAGAAGCACACTCCCCAGTGCTCACACTTCTAGGAGACCTCCCGAGGGTTTGTTTCCAAGCTCTCGTTCCCCAGGCTGCTGGAAAAGCTCCAGCAGAGCCAGGAGAGGCTGAGAGGAAGCTCAGGAGGTTCCCCAAGGGCAAGTGGAGAGTCCTGCAGCCAGAGAGGAGTAAGCTCCTGGAGCAGCGCAGCTGCTCTTCCATGGAGAAGGAGCTGGGAGTGCTGCTGGGGGACAAGAAGCTGCAGACCTCAGCAGGCACCACCTCCTCATCCTTAGGCTCTCAGGGACTGGAAGTGCTTCCCCCAGGAGCCTGCACAGCCTGAGGGCCCTGGCAGAGAGCTCCCACCTCTAGGAGTGGCACCTTCCAGCCCCCAGGCTCTGAGCATCAGCCACAAGCACCTCTGGGACCTGCCAGACTTGGCCCCTGGCATTTGGGAGAGCAGGAATTGGTGGCTCCATGGGCACAGCCCTAACTCTGGCAGCCCTGTGGAACAGCTCGAGCTCCATCTGCCAAAGGGAACTCAGGGAAAGATGACGTCAGGCTGGATAAAAGCACTGGGAGAGCAGCAGGGACTGCCTGGAAAAGCAGAGGACAAACAGCATCCCTCTGCCTGCCAACATCAGGGAGGGAAAAACCCTCTGCCCCTGAGATAACCTGTCCCTTCCTGCTGGATTTCCCCCACTGAGGCCCTGGGGCAGCCTCCCCACGTTAGGGTCTGACACCAAACAGGACCTGCAGAATACTGGGGTGCTCAGAGCACCCCCAGATCCCACCAGGCTGGAGGGGAGGGAAGGAAGCAATGCCCACCCTGTGCTGCAGAGAAGGGTCAGGAGCTCTGGGGTCACCTCTCTCAACCAAGAGGCTGCTGGGGCTCTGCCAGCCCCAGGGGAGCCTTGCACCCTCCTGCAGCATCCTCCTCCTCCATCACACGGCACCAGCTCCTGCTCTCTGCCTCCCTTTAGCCCTTCCCAAGCTGCTGGTGCCTCCCTGGGCAGGATTCTGCCGCGGTGCTGGGTCTGGGCCAGGCAGCAGCACAGGGAAACCGCAGAGATTTGGGGAGGGAGAGGGAGGGGAGAGGGAACCATCCCTGCCTTCCCCCAGCCCTGGCAGCCTCCCAACGGCGTCTGGAAACCAGTGGCTCATCCCGCGGGTGGGCGATGCTCGGGACTGCCCCCCGGGGCTGGAGATTTGGGGAGAAAAGGGGGAAAAACAGCTCGGCGAGGGGCGGGGGAAGGAAGGAGCCACCCCCGAGCACCATCGTCTGGAGAACGGCCGGACAACCCCCGGGGGAGTCCAGCCGGGGTACCCCCACCCTTCACCCGGCGGTGCCCGGGGCTGCAAGGAGACTCTGCGGCGGGACCAGGGGGGAACCGGAAAGGGGGTGGAGCGGGAGAGGCTTCTCTGTGTGTCCCGGTGCAAGGTCCGGGGTGGGGCGAGGTTTTGTGTGTGTATGTGTGTGCCGGTAGAGAGTCCCGGTGCTACGGGGGTTCTCTGTGTGTGTCCTCCGCTACACGGTCCCGGTGCTAGGGGATTGCGTGTGTACCGGTACAAGGTCCCGGGGCTGTGTATGTGTTCAGGGTCCCGATGCTGTGTGTATGTGTCCCGGTGCTGTGTCCCCCCCCGGTACAAGGGCGGTTCTATGCCACCCGATACAGGGCGCCGGTGCTCTATATGTCCCGGTGCTGTGTCTGTCCCCCGGTCCAGGGCCCCGGTGCTCTATGTGTCCCGGTGCTGTGTGTCCCCCCCCGGTACAAGGCCCGGGTGTGTGTGTTCCGCTACAAGGGCGGTTCTATGCCACCCGGGACAGGGTGCCGGTGCCGCGGATGCTCCCGTTGCGGGTGCCGGTGCCGTCCGCGTGCTCCCCTCGCANGCTTCTCGCTATCCCCCACCGCTGCCACCCGGCCTCAAACCCCCTCGCCGGGGAGCGGCAGCGCCCGGTGAGGTCAGTGGGAGGCTTATCGGCCCCGGGAACGCCCCGCAGAGGCCGCCGGCCCCCGCCGCCGCCGCGCCGCGCTCACCTGAGGCCGCCATGTTGGGAAGAGGCAGAGAAGGCAAAGGACCCGGATGGAGCCGTCACGTGATCAGCAGCGCCCCGCCTCTCCGCGGGTGGGCGTGGCCTGCAGCGACGCTGATTGTGTGGTTGGCGGAGCCGCGCGCGTCAGATCCGGAACCCCCCGGGAACCTACCGGGAACCCACCGGGAACAACCCCAGGGCTACCCCTTGGGGGCACCAGTACAGGGCACCGGTAAGGTCAGTGATGACACCAATAATCCTAGTTCTGTGGATCATAAGCCCAGTGCAAGGCACCGGGAACTCCAGTGCAAGGCTCCGTGTTTGTGGATGTGGATATGAAAGCCCCGAAAAGCCACTCGGTCGTGCTTCTTTTATAGAATCCTAGAATGGTTTGGGTTGGAAGGGACCTCTGGAGCTCATCTAGTCCAACCCCCCTGCAGTGGCCAGGGACATCCCCAACTAGAGCAGCTTGCCCAGAGCCCTGGCAAGCCTCACCTGCAATGCCTCCAGGGATGGGAACTCAACCACCTCCCTGGGCAACCTGGGCCAGTGTTCCACCACCCTCGTGGGGAGGAACTTCTTTCTAATGTCCAGTTTAAATCTACTCTTCTCCAATTTAAAACCATTGCCCCTTGTCCTTTCCCTGCAGGCCTTTGCAAACAGGCCCTCTGCAGCCTGCTTGGAAGTTCCCTTTAGGTCCTGGAAGGTCACTAGTAGTTCCCCTGAAGCCTTCTCTTCTCCAGGCTGAACAATCCCAGCTCCCTCAGCCTGTCCTCAGAGCAGAGGTGTTGCAGCCCCTGAGCATTCTCGTGGCCTCCTCTGCACCTGCTCCATCAGCTCCATGTCCTTTCTGTGTTGAGGGCTCCAGAACTGGACCCAGTATTGCAGAGGAGGTGTGAGCAGAGCAGAGTGCAGTGGCAGAATCACCTCTCTGGCTCTGCTGGCCACGCTTCTCTTGCTGCAGCCCAGGATGCCATTGTGCTTCTGGGCTGCCAGCGTGCACTGTTTGCTCATGGCCAGCTTCTCAGCCACCAGCACCCCAAGGCCTTTTCTGCAGGGCTGCTCTCCATCATCTCATCCCCAGCCTGGATTGATAGTGGGGATTGTTCTGACCCAGGGGCAGGACCCTGCACTTGGTCTTGTTGAAGCTCCTGAGGTTCCCCTGGGCAAACCTCTCCAGCTTGTCCAGGTCCTTCTGGATGACATCCTGCCCCTCCAACTTATCCCCAGCACCCCATAGCTTGGTGTCATCTGCACACTTGCTGCTGGTGCACTCAATGCTGCTGTCCATAGTGTTTATACAAATATTAAACAGTCCAGGCCCCAGCACAGAGCCCTGAGGGACACCACTTGGCACTGATCTCCAGCTGCACTTGGAGCCATTGACCACTACCCTCTGGATGGGACCAGGGCTCTGCACCCTCACTCCCAGCCAGGAAGTTTCTCCTTCTGCTAGAAGCTCCTGGGTTGCAGTTTGTGCCCATTGCCCCTTGGGCTGGCCCTGGGCAGCCCTGAGCAGAGTGTGGCCCCAGCCTCTTGCCCCCTGCAGCCTTCAGCTCTTGCTGAGCAGGGAGCAGCTCCCCTCTGACTCTGCTCTGCTCCAGGCTCAGCAGCCTTGTAGTGACTGGAAAAATCAACTGCAGAGTCTCTGCCATATGTTTGCAACAAGAAGATGAAGATTTTGTTCAACTCACATGCAAACCCTGTATGCAATTCTACATCAAGTTGGAAGAATACTGGAATCACAGTCTCCTGCACGTGCAAGGTCAAACTACAGCAACACTAGTCAGGAAAACAACCTGGTTTTAAATCCCTCTCTGCTTTTCAACCTGCACCAAATCCATTCTCACAACATCCAAAGCCCAAAACATTTCCCTATCAGACATGTGTCCAAAACAGCTCTGCTCTTCTCAAAACCCTCCCTTGAGAAACATTCCCCTGTTCTTATAACAAACAATTCCTCGACCTTGAATCCTTTCTTCACCAACACTTGCTCCAAAGCATTTTCCACCTTGCCACACAGCCCCAGGCCTCTGAGCCTTTGCTGCTCGTGCCAGAGCTGCTGCAGTGCCCTCAGCAGCTTGTTTGCCTCTGGGCAGGAGTTGCTTGTGTGTGTGGAGCTGGGGAGCCCAGCAGTGGCCCCAGGAGTGCAGCTGGGGCCTGGCTAGGGCAGACCCTGGGGTGTGGGGGGGATGTGTCAGTCCTCTCGGCCGGCAGGGGGCGCTGTCGCAGCGCCGCACGCGCACAGCCAAGGGGAGGGGCGAGGACGCTCTGGGCGTGTCCCGCGCGGGCAGAGCTGCGCTCTGATTGGCTGCGGCCGGGGATTTGAAGAGGGCGCGCGGCGCAGCCTGGCCCTGAGGGGAACGAGAGAAG
Organism: Bucco capensis; assembly: GCA_013396975.1. Taxonomy (NCBI): domain Eukaryota; kingdom Metazoa; phylum Chordata; class Aves; order Piciformes; family Bucconidae; genus Bucco; species Bucco capensis. The sequence continues at coordinate 12,511 of VWZO01009770.1, forward strand.
GCGGCGGGAAGGAGACAGAGCCGCGGAGACAGAGAGAGAGAGCGCGGTGAGTAGAACGAGCTGGGCCCGGACGCAGGAGAAAGGGCCTCGGGGACATGGGGAGTAAGCTTGAGCCTGGCGGGAGGGCACTGGCAGTGGGGCTGGGCTGGAGCTGGTGCTGCTCTGGGGAGTCTAGGGGAGCCTCTGGGGGGTCTAGGGGAGCCTCTAGGGAAGGAGTGACTGCGGGGTTGAGGACCTTGGTGTGGTCTGAGGAGTGTGGGGCTGGAGACTGGGGAGGGGGAGGAGGGAGGCTGTGACCTTTGGAGGTGGAGACTGGGGAGTGGGGCTGGGAGTTGCCTGTGAGCTGTGGGGGTTCCACCTCTTTCCCCCTCCCTAGCCTGGGATCACACACAAAGCACCTGCAAGGAACTGCTTCCACCCCCACGATGGATGCCTGGGCAGGCAGCCAGGAGCTGGTGGCTGAGCTCAGGGTGAGCTGGGGATGGAGGAGGAGGCTCTGCTGCTGGCCCCATGGCGGGGGGCCCGGGCTGGTAGCAGTCCTCTGACTGCCCTTTCCCTTGCCAGAAACGACTCCAGTGCTCCCAAGAAGGGACTCTCAGCTCCAGGCAAGGCTCCAGGGTCCTTAGCAGGCAAGCCTGTGACAGAGTCCTTCGTGCCTGTGTGGAGCAGATGGGCAAGGCTGGAGGCAGCCCTGCCCAGGTCAGCAGCCTAGTGGCAGTGGCTGAGGCAGCTTTCCAGTTCTACCTGAATGCTGGACCCCAGCCTGCTCCTCTCTACCTGGAGAAGATCCTCTACCAACTGCTGCAGAAGACAGCTGGGAAGGAAGGCAGCAGAGAGTCCTGCTGGAGAGTGGCTGAGCTCCTCTATGCCCAGCTCCGGACTTCCTGGCACAGCCAAGCTCCATCCAAGGACTTCACAGCCATTGCCTCCAGCAGTTTTTCCGTGCTCTGGAACAGAGCTGATGCTCTGGCTGAGCCTGACAAGCCCCAGGAGGAGGGCAGGGGTGTCCTCAGGGTCAGGCTGCGAGCTCTGCGCTTCATGCTGCTGCTGGAGGAGGCTGGGGCAGCCTTGGCCCCGCTGCAGCCTCCCTTCTTCACCTCCCAGACAGCCTGGCGTGTAGCTATTGCTGCTGCTCTCTATGAAGCCAAAGGGGTGTCCTCCTCTGCCTTCCTGGCCCAGCAGCTCAGGGACTGTCTGCTCACAGCTCTGAAAGAGCAGGTGACAGAGGCACCAAGCCTCCAGCAGTGCTTCTGCTTCTTTGAGCTCACCCTGAGGATATGCAAGGAGCTCTGCAAGAGCAGACAATACCAGGAGGCTGAGGAGGTGGTGAAGGAGACAAAGAGATTCCTGAGAGACACCAAGAACAGCTCTGCCAAGCCTCTTGCTGATCCCTTGTCCATCCTGGAGGCTGGGGTCCAGCTGAGCCAGTTGCTGGCTGAGACATCTTGCCCCAGGCTATCACCTTCCTTCTCCAAGGCTGCAGCAGCTCTGGCTGGGGTGGCAGAGGCCTCAGAGCAGCTCCTGAGGGTGCTGGCTGAGAGCTGCCAGTTCCTCTTCTCCTCCCTTGGGGAGTTCAGCAGGAGGAGCAGCAAGCAGAAACCCTTCAGCAGGGGGGATATCCTCAGCCTCTGTGGCCTCAGCCAGGGACACTGCAGTGTACTGCACAAGCTGCTGGACAAGGTGAGGCTGTGGCTGGCTGGGGGGGAGCACAGAGCATGCTCAGAGCCAGCTCCAGGCTCTGGCTTCCTCTTGATCCCTCAGCAGAGTGTCCCAGGCCTCACCAACACTGCTCTGCTCCTCCCCTCCAGGTTCCTCCTGATGGTGTCAAGCAGAAGCTCCTGGTGAAGGAGGTGCTCTACTGCAACCTCGAGATCCTCACCAGGCTGGCCTACAAAGCCTTCCAGAGCTCTCAGGTACTGGGGACAGAGAGGACAACTCCCTGGGGACAGTTCAAGCCCTTCCTGGGGCTGGGTGGCTCCAGCAGGGGCTGCTCCAGCCTCTCTAGGGAGGCTCTGTGGGTCTTTGGGGGTCTCTTAGTGCTCCCCATCTCCCCCCAAGCCATTGCAGAGTTGGCCAGGCCTGGAGCAGCTGGTGCTGGGCTGCAGGAGGACTGTGAGCTGCCTGCTGGAGGCACTGGAGGGACTCCCTCAGCCTGAGAGAGTCAAGTACCTGGATGTGACAGGTTAGTGCCACCAGGACTGGGACCAAGCACAGCTCCTTGGGCCCAGCTTGGCTCAGAGGTGCTCAGAGAGCCAGGAGAAGGTTCTCTGCCAGACAGAGGACATGGTTGCTGGGGCCAGGCTCTGGCTGGTTGAGGAGGGAGGGATTGTCCCCCTCATGTCCCTAACACTTGGCTCTCCCCCATGGCAGCATCATGCACCTTCCATCTGGCCTACATCTTCTACAACCACAACTTACACCAGGAGGCCAGCAGTGTCTGTGAGCTCTTCTGTGAGAGCCTGGAGGCAGCAGAGGACTCCAAGGCTCTGGAGATCCCCTCAGGGATGGTAAGAGCTTGCCTGGTGCTGCTGAGACAGGGCTGAGCTGAGCAGTGTGGCCAGAGAGGCACAGAATGCTTTGGGTAGGAGAAGAGCTGTAAGCTCCTGGAGACCAGCTGCTCCCTAGCACTGAGCCCTGGACCTCAGCAGCACATCCCAGGGCTCCCCAAACCCTCCAGGCATCTCTGGGCACTCCATCCCTGCCCTGGGCAGCCTGGCACAGGCCTCAACAACCCTTGCAGCAACAAATGCTTCCTCAGGGCCAAGCTGAGCCTGCCCTGGGCCAACTGGAGGCTCTTTGCTCTTCTTCCTTAGGAGCCCAATTCCCAGCTGGCTCCAAGCTCCTGGCAGGGACTTGCAGAGCCACAAGCTCTCCCCTCAGCCTCCTCTGCTCCAGCCTAAGCAAGCCCAGTGCCCTCAGCTGCTCCTCAGCAGCTCCAGAGCCTTCCCCAGCTGCCTTGCCCTCCTCTGGCCACACTCCAGCACCTCCATGGCCTTCTGGGAGGGAGTGAGGAGCCCAAAGCTGAGTCCAGCACTGCAGCTGGGAGGACAATCCCTCCCCTAGTCCTGCTGCTCCAAGCCAGGCTGCTAGTGACCTTCTTGCCTCCCTGGGCACTCTGCTGCCTCAGCTCCAGCTGCTGCTGCCCAAGCCCTGTAGATCCTTTCCCTCTGCTCCCTTTCCAGCAGTTTCTCTCTCTCTCTGCTCTCCTGCAGCTGCCCAAGTGCTTCAGGCTGCAGGTGGAATGCCAGCGCAGGCTGGGCCAGCTGCAGAGAGCCCTGGGCTCTGTGCTCAGGTGGCTGCAGGCACTGCAGGGCCCTGGGCAGCTGCTGCCAGAGCCTGTGTCCCTCTGGGCCCAAGTCAAGGTGGATGCTGCCAAGCAGGGAGCAGAGGAACAACGCTTGAGGTAAGCCCTGGGGCTGGAGATCTCCAGAGCTCTGCTCCCCACACTGATCCAGTGAGGATGGTTTTCCCTCTGGGCCATACCTAGCTGTATGCAGAGCCCCTTCCCAGCTTCCTGTCTCCTCCAGGACCCTTAAGGATGGCCTGGAAGGAGCCAGACTGGACACAGAGAGCTTGGTGAGGCTCCTGTTTGCTGAGCTGAAGGCCTACAAGTGCATCAGAGGAGACACAGGGCAGGAACGTTACAGTGTGCTCTGTGACCTGCTGCAGCTCTGCTCCGAGCACAGTGGGCTGCTGCAGCATAGAGCTGCCTGCCTGACCGAGCTGGCCCAGCTCCTGTGCTACCACAGCTACAGCCAGTGGGCAGGCTGGTGAGTGCCCACCTCTCTGTGTCCCTGGAGCACTGGGGAGGGGGTCTCAGGGGAGCTTGGAAGGAGCTGAGTGGTGTTGCTGTGTGCTGCTGGGGTGTATCCAGCCCTCCCCTCCCTGCTGCAAGGCTTTTGAGGGACAGGAGGCTGTTCCTAACCTCTCTCTGTCCCTGGCAGCTCCTTCCTGGACTGTGCCCATGAAGCCTTGAGGCTGCTGGAGCTGGTGCCCAGCAGTGCCCACAACAAGCAGCAGCTCCTGGATGATCAGGCCCAGGCTCTGCTCTGGCTCTACATCTGCAGCCTGGAGGCTGAGCTGGAGCAGGTGAGTGGAGAGGTGGCAGAGCTGTGGGATGCTGCAATGGAGCTGGATTCCCTGTGCCTGTCAGTGACCTCCTCAGCCTTGCTAGCAGTGCTCAGCTCTGCACTAAGGCCACCAAAAGCCACCCAGGCCCTGCTGGGAAGCCTGGGTGTGTGTCCAGATGGAGATGGGTGCCAGGAGGTGTCCCTCAGGGCTCTGTCCTGGGAGCAGTGGTGTGGGTGAGACAGGCTGAGAGGAGAAGGCTCCTGGGACACCTTCCTGTGACCTTGCAGGGCTTAAAGGAGAGATGTGGAGAGATTTTAGAGCAGGAGCTGTGTCCTTTTCCTGACTCTCTGCTCCTCCCCTGCTGCAGAACAGAGAGAGAGAGCAGAGAGGCAGAGCTCAGGGGCTGAGGAGCCTGCAGGACTTTGAGCCCAATGACCTCAACTACAAGGGCAAGCTGCTGGAGGACAGCTTCCTCTACGATGGCATCTCCTTCAACCTGCTGGCAGAGAATGGTGAGGATAGGCCTGCAGAGGCTTCTGTGGCAGCACCTGGCCTCAGGTGAAGGTATCTCAGAGCCATGCTGTTCCCCCAGCTCTATCCAAAAGCCTGGATGATGCCTTCTCCCTGTGGAAGCAGCTCCTGGAGGCTCCAGGGGTGCCAGCTGTGCGCAGCCTGGAGCAGACTGTGACCTCCCTGCACATCCTGGCAGCTCTCTACAAGCTGCTGGGCAAGGTAATGCTGGACACAGCTCTGCAGGTGCCCAGAGTGCCCCTGAGGGGCTGTCTGAGGAACTGAAAGCTTTCTCCCTGCCCCCCCAGCCCCTCCAAGCCATGGAGACCTACCTGCTGCTGCAAGCCCTGTGCAGCAGGCAGGGGGACAAGCTGGGCACAGCCAGTGCCCTGTGCCACCTCAGCACGCTGCTCTGCCAGCTGCAGTGCCCCAGCTATGCCCAGGTAAGGCTGGCAGGGAGAGCCAGAGCCATGAGGAGAGCTCAGCTCCCTCCCTGAGGCCTCCAGCCTCAGCCCAGTGTGGTGCTTTCCAGCTGTTCCTGGAGGAGACAGAGCACTGGCTGCAGGAAGCTGAGAGCAGTGACAGCTCCCACCTGCTGCTGCAGCTCAGCTGCCTCCTGCTGCGCAGCCACATCTGCTGTGCCAAGCACCAGGTGAGGAAAAGAACCCCTTGGCTGCCTCTAAAGTGCTGGAGGCTGCAGCAGCTCTGCCTGTCCTCAGTGAGAGGGCCTGGGCCACCAAGGGTGACTCTTTGTCCTTCTGCAGATCGAGCAGGGGCTCAGCCTGCTGCTGCAGGTGCTGCAGCACCCAGCTCTGCAGAAGCCCCTGAAGGCCTGGCACCTGCTGCGAGCTCATGCCCTCTGGCTGGTGGCTACCTACCTGAGCCTGCCCTCTGCCCTCCTCTTGCCAGAGCTCCGGCAGCAGCTCATCCTGCAAGGTGAGGGGAGCTGGCCATGCTCCAAACCCTCCTGGCACCTCTGGGCTTCTCCAGACCAACCTCAGGGGAAGGAGGAGGAATTTGGGGGGGGGTTGAGGAGGGGGGTTGGTTGGTGTTGAACAATGCTCACACCTTCCTGCAGGCTGGATGACTCCCACAACACCTCTGCTTGAAGCCCACAAGCTCCTGCGCAGCATCCTCCTGCTGCTGGTGGGTGGAGAGCTGCTGGACTGTGAGAGAACAGCCTCTGATATCCACTTCATGGATTATGGTGAGCTTGGCAGGACCAAAAAGCCCAGAGCTGAGCTCCTCCTTGCCTCTCTGGGTAGCTCTTTAGTCACATGCATGTCCTCTTCTTCCCTTGCAGGGGACAACCTCCTGCTCAAGTGGCAAGTGCTGGCTGACCTGCTGGACTGCTCTGAGCAGCTGGTGGCTCTCCTGAGCAGGATGGATGTGGTGTGTAAAGCCAAAGGCTTCTGCCTGGAGGCTGCCAAGTTGGCCATCAAGCTGCAGATCACCCGCAGGTGAGCTGCCCCTGGAGGGGACAAGGGGACAGGCTCCAGCTGGAGGGACACCTGGGGATGAGAGAGAACACAGAGAGCAGCTGGGGGGGAGTGTGGAGCTGCTGGAGGGTAGCAGGATCTCCAGAGGGATGTGGCCAGGCTGGATGCATGGCATGAGGGTGTCCCCAAGGTCAGGCTGCAAGCCCAGGGAGGCTCCAAGCTTGTGGCAGGGTGCCAAGAGGGAAAGGATCTGCAGGGCTTGGGTGGCAGCAGAGTGCCCAGGGTGGGGGCAAGAAGGTCCCCAGCAGCAGGGCTAGGGCAGGGAGAGTGGGCTCTGAGGGCTGGTTTTCCCCTCCCCAAGGTGCACATCCTTCCTGGTGCTGAAGGCCCAGCTGGAGCTGAAGCTGGGTGAGCTGGAGCAGAGCAGCTTGGACCTCGAGCGAGCTCTTTTCCTCTTGGACTCCAAAACTGGTGAGTGCTGGCTCTGGGCTCTGAGGAGCCAGGGGTAGGAGCTGAGGAGAGCTCCAAGGCTGAGCAGTGCCAGGGATGAGCCCTCCTGGGCCTGCTTTTGGGGGGCTGGGCTGGAAGATCTGCCTTGTGCAGCTGCTGCTGGGGGAGCTGATCCCCCAGGAGAGTGCAGAGGTGACTCTGAGCTGCTCCAGACCTGGCTGGGGGGGAAGCAGCAGCCCTGGGCCTGCCTGCCTACCAACCAACCCTCCCTCTGCCCCCAGAGTTCGAAAGCAGCCAGAAGCAGAGAGGCCCAGTGAAGATCCTGCTAAAGAAGCAAAAACTGAAGAGGAAGAAGCCCCAGGAGCCACTTTCTGAGGCTGCCAAGGAAGAGGAGAACTTCCTGCAGGGCCCTGCCCTGGAGCTGGTGGCCACGCGGGATGCTCCAGAGCAGCTCCAGGCCCTGGGTGCCTCACCCCAGCTGAAGGCCAGCAGCAAGAGCCTGAGCTTCCTCAGACACACAGCCCGCTGCCCCTGCTGCCTGTGCTCTGACCTGGCCCTGGCAGCTGTGTGCCTGCACTGGCTGCTGTGCCAGGCCCAGGGGCAGCTGGCCCAGGCCAGGGTGGCCCAGGGCCTGGCAGTGCTGCGGGCGCTGCCGCGTCGCTCGGCCATGGTGACTGCGCGCTTCGCTGCCCTGCTGAGGGACAAGCTGCCAGCTGCAGCCCTGCAGCAGCCTCCTGGGCTGCAGCAGCCTCCTGAGCTGCACCTGCTGGATGAGCTGGTGGCCACTGCCTATGACAGCTTGGCTGCTTGGAGCTTGGAGAACCCAGAGGAGCAGGAGAAGGGTTTGAGCTTCGTGGCATCCTGCAGCCCTCAGCTGCTTAGCCTGGAGGACTCCAAAGCCAAACTGCTGCTAGCCAAAGCTGTGGCCATCATCTGCCAGCTGGCTTCAGAGCCTGGGGTCACTGTGGATGACATTTTGGGCAAGTATCACAGCTGGCAGCTGCCCACAGTGCCTCCAGCACAGCCTCAGGTGCCAGCTGTGCCTCCAACGAGCAAGAAAGCCAAGGCTGAGCCCCAGAGGCGCAGAGGCAAGGCTCCAGCAGCCCCCAAATCCCAAGGGAAGAGATGCCAGAGAAGAGCCAAGGCCTCAGCTGTGCCCAGCACTGCCAAGGTCTTCTCCCTGACTGACTCTGACAGCGAGGTGCCTACCATCAGCATCAAGCCTGTGACACTGCCCTGCACCCCACAAGCCAAAAGCTGCCTCCCTGCTGAGGCAGGGCTGGCCCTGGGCTCCAGGACTCCCTTCACCATCTTCAGTGATGTCTGCACACCAGCCAACAGCAAGCACAACTCATCAGCCAAGCTCCTGCAAGCCCCCAAAGCCAAGAGCAGAGTCCTATCTCACCTGAAAGTGAGTCTGCAGGGGAGAGGAGAGCACCTAGGCCTCCCTCACCCCTCCTGTCCCTGTGCCCCCCCCAGCCCTGAGCCTCTCCTCTCCCTGTCTCCCTGAGCCTCTGTGTCCCCTCTGTTCAGGTGACATTCAGTGATGACAGCGAGGAGGAAGATGCTCTCCAAGCAGCTGTGACCCCTAAAGGCCACCCCAGGACCCCTCACACTCCCAAATCTCTGTTCCCCAAGCCCTTGGGGTGCCAGGGGGGCTCAGGGGGGGTGCTGAGGAAGCCCAGGAGCTGCTGCCAGCCCCGCAGAGCCCAAGCAGGCCCACGCAGTGCCACTGCTGCAGGGGACAGGAAGGAGAGGGTGACCCGCAGGGCTGCCAGCAGGAGAGCAGAGGACAGAGACCTCCTGAGGGCCACTGAGCAACGGGACAAGGTGGAGGAGGAGCTGGAGATGAGCTTTGAGACCTTGCAGCTGGCTGAGGAAGTGGAAGGAGCTTCTCCAGGTGAGCTAGGCACCTTCTTCCTGTCACACACTCAGGTAGTCCCCACTGCTGCCACCAGTCCTGGGGACCAGTGCCTCTATCTCTCCCTGCAGGCAGGAGACAGCTGCATCAGAGCAGGCAGGAGGTCAAGGATAAGGAGCAGGAGGACATCCTGGCAGCACAGTGCCCAGGCAATGCACAACCCCTGCCCACCCAAGGGGGAATCCTCTCCTCTGCCCTGCCCACAGCTGGTGGTGAGCAACCTGCATGGGGCTTGGGTCCTGGGGGAGCTGGGAGGGGGAAAGCTAAACTGAGCTAAAAGAGGCTG
>VWZO01009770.1:37728-48773 GCA_013396975.1 Bucco capensis
CCAAGCTGCTAAAGGGCTTAGAACATAAGCCTGAGGAGGAAAGACTGAGGGATCTGGGCCTGTTTAGCCTGGAAAAGAGAAGGTTGAGGGGAGACCTCCTGGCTCTCTAGAACTACCTGAAGGGAGGTTGTAGAGAGGCAAGGACTGGTCTGTTCTCCCTAGTGGAGAGTGATAGGACAAGGGGAAATGGATGGAAATTGCGCCAGGGGAGGTTCAGGCTAGACATTAGGAGGAATTTCTTTGCTGCAAGGGTTGTGAGCCATTGGAACAGACTGCCCAGGGAGGTGCTTGAGTCCCCATCCCTGGAGGTGTTTAAGAGCCAGGTGGATGTTGCATTGGGAGGCATCATTTAGCAGGTTGCTAGGGCTAGGACAAATGCTGCACTGATGAGCTTCAAGGTCTCTTCCAGCTAGAACTGTTCTATGATGCTATGATTCTATCCAGGGAGCTGCTGCTGGAGGTGTTGAGTGCTGAGAGCTCTGCAGAGCATCCTAAACCTCCTGAGAGCAGAGTCCTTGGAGCTCTGTCCCACCACTGGTGGCTTTGGAGTGCTTACCTGTAGCTTTTAGCCACTTGCTGGTTTATCTACTGGAAGCAGAGCTCCCTGTTTGTCTTTGCACCCCCTGGGGCTGTCTGTGCCTGGCTCAGGAGCAGGAGCAGGTTGTTTTCCTCATGTCCCTGTGCTCTGCTCTTTGGCAGGGTGCTGATGTCAACTGTCTCCATGGCACCTTGAAACCTCTGCACTGTGCCTGCATGGTGGCAGATGCTGACTGTGTGGAGCTGCTGCTGCACAACGGAGCTGAGGTAAAGGCTTGGAAAGACCAGAAAAAAAAGGAAATAAAGGGTAAAAAAAGAACCCTGAGGGGGGCTGGCAACTTGGGAGGTGCTGGTGGGTGCTGCTTTGAGCTGTGGTTGCACACAGTGCTGGCTTTGTGCTCCCTGCCAGGGCACAATGGGACCAGGGGAAGGTTCCTCATTGCAGCCTGGGAGCTGAGGGGGTGCAGCTCCCCCTGAGAGGGCAGGTGCTTTGGGTTTTTTTGGCACTTCCTGCTGGCTCTACTGGCAGCTTATACCCCTCCCCACTCCCTAAAATGCTCCCTGCTAAATCTGGGATGTGGGAGGAGCTTTCTGTGCTTCCCCAACAGAGCTTTTCTTGCTGCAGGAGTCCAGGAGTGAGCTCCAAGTGACTTTCTGCTCCTTTCTTTCTCCTCCTCCATTCCATCCCTTCCTCCCTGTCTCTTCTCGCCCTCCTCCTTTCTCCTTCTCCCCCTCCTCCTTTCTCCTTCTCCTTCTCCCCTCCTTCCTCTCTCCCTTCTCCCCTCTTCCTCTCTCCTTTCTCCCCTCTTCCTCTCTCCTTTCTCCCCTCTTCCTCTCTCCTTTCTCCCCTCTTCCTCTCTCTCTCTCTCCTTTCTCCCCTCTTCCTCTCTCCTTTCTCCCCTCTTCCTCTCTCTCCATCTCCTCTCCTCTCCCGTGTCCCTGGACAGGTGAACAGCCTGGATGGCTACAGCCGCACAGCTCTGCACTACTGCGCGGAGAGCGATGCCGCGTGGTGCGTGGCGCTGCTGCTAGCGCACGGCGCGGACCCGAACGCCGGGGACGGTAACGGGGACACTCCGCTCCACTGGGCCGCGTTCCGCAATAGCGTGCGGGGGGCGCGCGCGCTGCTGACCGGGGGCGCGCTGGTGAACGCGCGCGACCACAACGGTGACACGCCGCTGAGCTGGGCGGCGCTGCGCGCGCACCGCGAGCTGCTAGCGCTGCTGCTGCAGTTCGGCGCCGAGGCGCGCGTGCGCAATCGCCGCCAAGAGAGCCCCGCCGCCAAGTTGGCGCCAATGCTGCTGAGGGCGCGCGCCGAGCAAGGGCGCGACGAGCAGGACGAGGAGGACGAGGAGGACATGGGCAGGGAAGAGGCCTGCCTGCAGCTGCTGCTGCGAGCCGCCGGCCAGCTGGAGCTGCGGCACAACGGCCACATGCCCGCCCCGCTGCGCGCGGAGCCCGAGCTGTGCCGCAGGCTCAGCTCCCTGTGCTCCGTGCCCGCCCCGCTGCAGAGCTTGGCTCGCTGTGCCGTGCGCCGCAGCCTGGGCCTCTGCTTCCTGCCTCAGGCTGTGGAGCAGCTGCCCCTGCCCACGGCACTCAAGGAGTACCTGCTGCTCCTCAGGTAAGCGGAGCTGCGGCAGCTGGGGAGGAGCTGGGCTGCTGGCTTTGGGAATGATGGGGGCTGGGAGTGCCAGCTCTGGGCACCATGCTGGAGCTATGGGGGTTGGATTCCCATCCTGGACTTAGGAGGGTTGGATTCCCATCCTTGTGTTACAAGGGTTGGATTCCCATCTCTGGGCACGATCCTGGAGTTAGAGGAGTTGGATTCCCATCTCTGGGCACCATCCTGGAGTTAGAGGAGTTGGATTCCCATCTCTGGGCACCATCCTGGAGTTGTAAGGAATGGATTCCCATCTCTGGGCACCATCCTGGAGTTGTGAGGAATGGATTCCCATCTTGGAGTAATGAGGATTGGATGGATTCCCATCTCTGGACACCATCCTGAAGTTATGAGGGTTGGATTCCCATCCTGGACTTGTGAGGGTTGGATGGATTCCCATCTCTGGACACCACCCTGGAGTTACAAGGGTTGGATGGATTCCCATCTCTGGTTATGAGGATTGCATGGATTCCCATCTCTGGGCACCATCCCTGGTTATGAGGATTGGATGGATTCCCATCCCTGGGCACCATCCTGGAGTTATCCTGCTCTGAGCCCAGGGCAGGACAATAAGGATCTGCTGTGTGCCTCCAGCTCCTGCTCTTCCTGTGTGCTCTGTCTCCACTTGAGTTTTGGCCTCCCAAAAGAGCAAATTATATCCCTGTTGAAGTAAACTCTTGGATGAAGAAGACTTGTTCATTGCTTTCTTGTTGTTGGGAGAGACTGTGGGTGTGGAGGGAATGGGAAAAGCTCCCTGCTTCCCTGGCAGGCCTAGGGCAGGGATTGACCTCCTGGCCTGGGCACTGGGGAGCTGCCAGCTGCAGTGCTGGGCTCAGCTTTGGGCTCCTTGGGATGCTCCCAGCTGCAGTGCTGGGCTCAGCTTTGGGCTCCTTGGGATGCTCCCAGCTGCAGTGCTGGGCTCAGCTTTGGGCTCCTCACTCCCTGCCAGAAGGCCATGGAGGTGCTGGAGTGTGGCCAGAGAAGGGCAAGGCAGCTGGGGAAGGCTCTGGAGCTGCTGAGGAGCAGCTGAGGGCACTGGGCTTGCTTAGGCTGGAGCAGAGGAGGCTGAGGGGAGAGCTTGTGGCTCTGCAAGTCCCTGCCAGGAGCTTGGAGCCAGCTGGGAATTGGGCTCCTAAGGAAGAAGAGCAAAGAGCCTGCAGTTGGCCCAGGGCAGGCTGAGCTTGGCCCTGAGGAAGCATTTGTTGCTGCAAGGGTTGTTGAGGCCTGTGCCAGGCTGCCCAGGGCAGGAATGGAGTGCCCATCCATGGCTGGAGGGCTTGGGAAGCCTTGGGCTGTGCTGCCATGGGGCAGTGGTGTCCTGGCAGTGCTGGGATTCTCCCTGATCCTGCAGGTGAGGCTTTGCTCCCACACAGAGACTCAGAGCTGGGCTGATGTTTGCCACCAGCAGCACATGGTGAGTTTATTGAAGCTTCTCAATTCTGCCTTTTTAAGACTAAAGTGGTGCCAGGGAGCCTTTGCCCCACGCCAGGAGCTCTCAGCCCATCCCAACCTCCACCCCCCCAGGCTTGAGGATCAAAAAGCTCCTAAAATAGCTCAACTAACCCCAAATTCACCCTGAGGACAGGCTCTGCTGTGGGAAAACAGCTCCTGTTTCCCCAGGCAGTGGATGTCCTCAGGATGAGGAGGGGTTTGCTGGGGGAGAAGAGGATGGAGGGAGGAGAGAGGGAGATGGAGAAGGAGCAGGAGGGTGGAGAGAAGGAGGAGATAGAGGGAGAAGGGGATGGAGGGAGGAGAGAAGGGGATGGAGCAGGAGCTCCAAGAGGGAGTGAGCCAGGGCCAGGCTGCAGGGTGGGGGAAGCCCCCCCAGGGCCCTGCTCTCACATGTGGGGCTCGTGCAGGAGGTTCTTGCGGGTGATGTGCTCCAGGTGAGCTTTCTCTGAGGTGTCCAGCTCGATCTCGTACTTGGCCAGGATCTTGAGGATGGGACGGAGCTTCAGCCACCACTGCTGCCTGGGGATGCGGTGCCTGAGGGAGGGAGGGAGGGAGAGGGCTGGGATGCTGCTGGCTGCCTCCAGGCTGGATGCCAGCTGCTGTGTCTCCTGCCCCAGAGGTGCAGCCTGCTGCCAGGGCTGGGAGGAGGGAGCAGGAGGACACCTACTCGAAGTCTGTGTGCTCCTTGAGCTCGGTGAGGGGCTGGAAGACCAAGCTGCGCTTGCGCATGCCCAGCAGGCAGGCAGAGTCTGCTGTGTTGGCAAAGATGCGACCTGCAGGGCAGGGGAGAGGGAGGTGAGCAGCAGGGAACCTCCAGGGGAGCTTAGGGTGAGCTATTGGGCTCCATGGAGCAGGAGCTGACAGTGCTGCTGGGGGACAACAAGCTGCCCTCAGGCCCAAGCAGCCCAATGGTGTCTAGAGTGGCAGCAGCAGGGCCAGGGAGCTTCTCCTCCTCCTCTCCTGTGCCCTAGCCAGGCCCCAGCTGCACTCCTGGGGCCACTGCTGGGCTCCCCAGCTCCACACACACAAGCAACTCCTGCCCAGAGGCCAGCAGAGGCAAACAAGCTGCTGAGGGCACTGCAGCAGCTCTGGCAGCAGCAGCAAAGGCTCAGAGGCCTGGGCACAAGAGCAGAGCCAGAGGGGAGCTGCTCCCTGCTCAGCAAGAGCTGAAGGCTGCAGGGGGCAAGAGGCTGGGGCCACACTCTGCTCAGGGCTGCCCAGGGGCAATGGGCACCAAGGGGAAGCCAGGAGCTTCCAGCAGGAGGCTGCTGGAGCACTGGAGCTGCCCAGAGAGCTTGGGGAGTCTCCTGCCAAGCCCAAGCTGGAGGGGATGCTGGGCAAGCTGCTGGAGATGCTCCTGCTGGAGCAGCCTGGGCTTGGCTGATGCCAGAGGTGCCTTCCAGCCCCATCCATGCTGGGTGCAGCTCTCACCATGCCTGGTGCACTCCTTGATCTTGCCAGTGATCCAAGCCACAGCCTTGGCTCCCATCTTGGTGCCAAAGTTCCTGTCGAAGGGGGTTGGGGTCCCACCCTGTGCAGGAGAAGCCATGGGGTGAGGAAGGGGCACCTCTGCTCCCTGGGGTGGGCTGTGGGCAGCTCAGTTACCTGCTGCATGTGGCCCAGGACATTCTTCCTGCAGTCAAAGACTCCTTTGCCCTCCTCAGAGTAGAGGTTGTAGATGAAGTCAGTTGTGTAGTTCTCGTTGCAGCGCTCGTTCCTGCCCCGGGGGTGGTGGCAGAGGATGGGACCATGGGCTGGGGGCTGACACAAGCCTGGCAGCTCTCCCACCTCCAGGCCACCTCGGGCACCTACCTGAGGATCAGTCCTCTCTTCACTGTGGTCTTCATCTTCTCTGTTAGATGCTCCACGTTGACCTAGGGAGAAGCTCGAGCGATGAGGAGCTTGGGAAGAGGGAAGAACCATCCCCTCCATCGCAGGGTTTGGGAGGGGAGAGGAGGTTTGGGAGCTCCTCAACCTGCAGGTCCTTGATGCTGAAGTGCTCCTCAAAGATGTAGGCAGCATCAGCTCCTCCTGCCAGCCCTGCCATGGTGGCCAAGTAGCCACAGTAGCCACCCATGGTCTCGATGATGAAGACACGGCGCTTGGTCCCTGCTGCCGACTGCTTGATGCGGTCACAGGTCTGGGGAGCAAGTGGGGTGGGAGAAGGGGGGTTTGGGGTTGAAAAGAGTGGCAAACGAGGCCCTTAGGGTGAGCAGGAGGTGGTGTGGGGCGAGGGGCAGGGGCTGGCAGCTGGGCACTCACGGTGGTGATGGTGTTGAGCGCGGTGTCTGCGCCGATGCTGAAGTCAGAGCCAGGGACGTTGTTGGACACGGTGGCAGGGATGATGCACAGAGGGATGCAGAGCTCCTCAAACTTGGCCCTGCCCTCCAGCAGCTCCAGACTGCCCGTGAAGGCCTGGGGACAAGCAGGGGGGAGAGTAAGCCTTGCTTGCACCATGCCCAGCATCTGCAATCACCTACCCAACCTCTGCTGTCACCTCCTCACTCCCCACCAGCCCCTGTCCACCCTCTGCTGTCACCTGTCCCACCATCCCCTGCCCACCACCTCCCCCCCAGCCCCCGCTCCCCCAGCTTTGCTCCTGCTGCTCACCTCGAAGCCTCCAATGATGATGAGTCCGTGGATGCCAAAGTTGCTGATGTTGGCACTGATCTCCTCAAAGTGTTTCTTGGGCAAGGTCCTGGAAGGGGAGAAGCTCCCAGGCTGAGCTCTGCTGGGCTGGGGAGGACCCAAGCCAGGGGACTATCCCCATCCCAAAGGGTTTGGCCCAGGACGAGCTCACCTCTTGGTGCCCAGTTTGGATCCTCCCAAGCCTGTCCAGCTGCCAACCCTGTCCCAGGTCATCTCCTCCACCTTGGGGAGGAGGAGAGCAGCATGTTAGGAGCTTGCTTATCCTTCTCTGGACACTCTCCAGCACCTCAGTGTCCTTCTTGGTGTGAGGAACCCAAATCCTGATCCCAGCATCTTCCACCACCTCTGTGGGCAACCTGGGCCAGGGTCTCACCACCCTCAAACCTCTGAGCTGGTGTCCCTCCCGTCACCACAAGCTCTCCACAGCTTGAAGTCCTCAAAGCCCACGAGAAGATCTCCTTGGAGCCTTATCCAGGCTGACCAACCCCAACTCTCCCAGCAGAGAGCTTCCAACCCTCAGATCATCTCCATGGCTTCCTCTAGGCCTCCTCCAGCAACTTCCCTGCTGCTTTGGGCTCCCATAGCCTGCCCCAGGTGTGTGCCAGCCCACCCCAGCACTCCAGGAGCTCTCACCAGCCCCAGGGCCAAGCCTTCAAAGCCATCATGGACTCCCAGCATGCGGTGGCCATGGATGAGGCCAATCCTGACCGTGGACCTGACAGCCGCGTTCATGCCGGCGGCCGGAGCGCCCACGTTGAGCACAGCCAGCGTGTAGCCACTCTGAGGACAACAAGCAGCCCACGTTGGCTGAGCCTGGGGGGGCTTTGGGGAGCTCCCACTCCCCTCTTGCCCCCCTGCCAGACCTTGGTGGGTGGTGGGCGGATGTGGGCCAGCAGCTTGTAGACATTCCAGTTGTTCTGGAAGCTCCTGGAGAGGGGAGAAAGGTTGGGGTGGGAGGGCAGCAGAGCTCCACAGGGATGTGGTCAACACCTAGCTGGGTACTCTGAGGGGATAGGGATGAGGATGGAGCTCCAGGGGGTGCCCAGGAGGTTCCTGCTCTGGGTTGGGGTGCAGGCACTCACCTGCCCCGCAGCTTCAGGGCATCTTCGAAGCGACCTTCGTTCATCGCGGTCGTCACGTCCTTGGTCTGCAGCAGCAGAGGAGAAGGGGAGGGGTTGCACCACACTGCTTGGGTTTGCTCCATGCTGGTTGAGTTTGGACCATGCTGGCTGAGTTTGGACCATGCTGGCTGAGTTTGGACCATGCTGGTTGAGTTTGGACCATGCTGGTTGAGTTTGGGCCATGCTAGTTGAGTTTGGACCATGCTGGTTGAGTTTGGACCATGCTAGTTGGGTTTGGACCATGCTAGTTGAGTTTGGACTGTGCTGGTTGAGTTTGGACCGTGCTGGTTGAGTTTGGGCCATGCTGGTTAAGTTTGGACCATGCTGGTTGAGTTTGGGCCATGCTAGTTGAGTTTGGACCATGCTAGTTGGGTTTGGACCATGCTAGTTGGGTTTGGACCATGCTGGTTGGGTTTGGACCCTGCTGGTTGGGTTTGGACCCTGCTGGTTGGGTTTGGACTGTGCTGGTTGAGTTTGGACCATGCTGGTTGAGTCTGGACCATGCTGGTTGAGTTTGGATGACACTGGTTGGGTTTGCTGCATACCCCATGGCACACGAGGAGCCTGGAGGGTGCTCCTGTCCCTGCTGTCCCCTCCTTACTCACCACCTGGACACACTCCATCAGCGGCAGGCGCACGGCTTGGTTGCCCGAGAGGCTGACCACGCAGGCAGGGGTCTCAGGGGTCCCCTCCAGCAGAGCCATCACTGCTTCCACCCCCATCCTGCTACCCTGGGGGTACAGCAGTGGGGTCAGCAGCCAGCCTGCTGCCCTGCAGGGGTGGGGAGCTCCCCCCCCAGAGCTGGGCAGGTGCCTACCAGGATGCGGTCAAAGGCAGAAGGTGTCCCCCCACGCTGCACGTGGCCCAGGATGGTGACACGAGTGTCATAGCCCAAACGCTTCACCACCAGCTGCAAGGCAAGGATGTGCCTGGAGCCAGCCCTGGAGCAGGGGCAGCAGAAGGGCAGGACAAGGCCTGCCAGCCCAGCCTGCCACCCCCAGGCCTGCTTACAGTCTTGATGTCATCAGAGGTGATGGCCTTGCCATGCTTGTCGATGGCTCCCTCGGCCACGATGATGATGTTCAGCCTGGAGCCACCCAGGCGGGTCTGCAGAGGGGAGGGGACACCAGGGATGGAGGTGAGGAAGGGACTGCAGGGGACACCAGGGCTGGAGGTGGCATTGGGATGGAGGTGATGAAGGAGATGGAGGTGACAATGAGGATGGAGGTGATGACAGGGATAGAGGTGATGAAGAGGATGGAGGTGGTGAAGGAGATTGGAGATGACAGTGGGGATGAAGATGAGGAAGGGGATGGAGGTGACAACAGGGATCTAGGTGACAATGGGGCTGGAGGTGGCAACAGGGATGGAGATGGAGGTGACAATGGAGATGGAAGTTGACACCAGGAACAGGGATGGAGGTGATGAAGGAGATGGAGGAGACAAGGGGGATGGAGGTGATGAAGGGGATGGAGGCGATGAAGGGGATGGACCCAGGTGCTCCCCCAAAGGAGATGGAGGTGACACTGGATATGGAGGTGATGAAGGGGATGGAGGTGACATCAGGCATGGAGGTGACATCAGGGATGGAGCCCAGGTGCTCCCCCAGAGCTCTCCTACCTCAGTCAGCCTCCGGCAGAGATGATCTTCCCAATCATCCTCCGGTGGGGACTCAGGGATGAAGACCCAATCAGCACCACAGGCCAGGGCAGTGATGAGTGCCAGGTACCTGGGAATGGGTCAAAAAGAGCCCAGTTTGGGTCTTTTTATCCCTCCACTTCACTTCTGGGGAGCAGCAGGAGGGTGGCAGCTGAAGGACATACCCACAGTGACGTCCCATCACCTCCAGCACGAAGGTTCGCTGGTGGCTGTGGGAGAGAGGAGCTGGGCTCAGGAGGAGCTGGGCTCAGGAGGAGCAGGGCTCAGGGACAACTGGGGCAGACCCTGGGGTCCTGGGCAGCGTGGCTGCTGCTCGTGCCCCTCACCTCTGGGCCGTGGTGGTGATGGCATCCACAATCTCCATGATGCGGTGCAGCGCTGAGTCGGTGCCAATGGTCATGTCAGTGCCACAGAAGTCATTGTCGATGGAGCCCACCATGCCCACGATGTTCAGGTGGCTCGACCTCTTGGCCTCCTCTGCTGTGATCCCACCTGAAGGAGGGGGAGATGCCCACCTGAACATCCACATCCTGCCCAGAAACATCTCCATGGTGAGGGGGAAAAACTTGGAGGGCTTGGGCAGCAGCAGCTGGAGCTGAGGCAGCAGAGTGCCCAAGGAGGTGCCCAGCAGCCTGGCTTGGAGCAGCAGGACTAGGGCAGGGCTTGTCCTCCTGGCCTGGGCACTGGGGAGCTGCCAGCTGCAGTGCTGGGCTCAGCTTTGGGCTCCTTGGGATGCTCCCAGCTGCAGTGCTGGGCTCAGCTTTGGGCTCCTTGGGATGCTCCCAGCTGCAGTGCTGGGCTCAGCTTTGGGCTCCTCACTCCCTGCCAGAAGGCCATGGAGGTGCTGGAGTGTGGCCAGAGAAGGGCAAGGCAGCTGGGGAAGGCTCTGGAGCTGCTGAGGAGCAGCTGAGGGCACTGGGCTTGCTTAGGCTGGAGCAGAGGAGGCTGAGGGGAGAGCTTGTGGCTCTGCAAGTCCCTGCCAGGAGCTTGGAGCCAGCTGGGAATTGGGCTCCTAAGGAAGAAGAGCAAAGAGCCTGCAGTTGGCCCAGGGCAGGCTGAGCTTGGCCCTGAGGAAGCATTTGTTGCTGCAAGGGTTGTTGAGGCTTGTGCCAGGCTGCCCAGGGCAGGGATGGAGTGCCCAGGGATGCCTGGAGGGCTTGGGGAGCCCTGGGCTGTGCTGCTGAGGTCCAGGGCTCAGTGGTGCCCTGGCAGAGCTTCTCCCACCTACCCACTTTGAGCAGCTCAGCCAGGAGGCTGCTCCACTCAGCCCTGAAGGTGTCAGCTCCAGTGAGGCTGCCATCCCCTCCAATCACACACAGGTTGGTGATCCCACGCTTCACCAGGTTCCCTGCAGCCTTCAGGCGTCCTTCCCGTGTCCGGAAGTCCTTGCAGCGCGCACTGCCAATCACTGTGCCACCCTAGGAGAGCCAGGGCCTGCTCCAGCATCCAGCCCAGCCTGGCCATGGCCTTACACCATGGCTGGGTTGGGTTACACCACGGCTGGGTTGAGTTACACCATGGTTGGGTTGGGTTACACCATGGCTGGGTTGGGTTACACCATGGCTGGGTTGAGTTACACCATGGCTGGGTTGAGTTACACCATGGTTGGGTTGGGTTACACCATGGTTGGGTTGAGTTACACCATGGTTGGGTTGGGTTACACCGTGGTTGAGTTGAGTTACAGCATGGTTGGGTTGGGTTGAGTTACACCATGGTTGGGTTGGGTTACACCATGGTTGGGTTACTCCATGGTTAGATTACTCCATGGTTGTGTTACTCCATCGTTGGGTCACTCCATGATTAGATTACTCCATGGTTAGGTTCCACCATGGCTAGGTTACTCCATGGTTAGGTCACTCCATGGTTGGGTTACTCCATGGTTAGGTTACTCCATGGTTAGGTTACTCCATGGTTGGGTTACTCCATGNTATGGTTGGGTTACTCCATGGTTAGGTCACTCCATGGTT
>VWZO01009771.1:0-62313 GCA_013396975.1 Bucco capensis
CTTGGAGATGGTAGCAAGAACAAGCTGTTCCTTCACCTTTCCAAGGATGGAGGTGTGGCTGACTGTCCTAGAGTTACCCAGGTTGTCTTTCTTGCCATTTTTGAAGATTGGGNTGTGGGTGGCGGAGCCCCTCTCGCGCTGGGAGAAGAACTACAATCCATATGATTGCGCATTCAAGCTCAACTTTATTACGGAACTATGGATATATATACTAAGTGCAGTAATCATGTGCAGTAATTATGCCTACTTGTTGTGCATTGATTGGTTAATACATAGAAGTTGCAGCAGGTTACATTTTCATTTCCCAGCCCCCTTGTTGTTCCAGTCCCAGATGTTGTTCCGCTCTTCTTCCCAGGGTAGTTTCTCTTCTCANGACCGAGGTAAAAACTCCCTTCCTCCCATCTTCCTCTGCAGTTTTAAAGTACTGGGACTGCTGGTAGTTGGTGTTAGCAGTAAAGACCGAGGCGAAGGTGGCATTGAGTAATTCCACCTTCTCTATATCCTCAGTCACCAGTGCACCCATTTCATTCCTCAAAGGGCCCACACTACCTCTAGACTTCCTTTTGCTTCCAACATACTTGAAAAATCTCTTCTTGTTATCCTTGACCCTTCTTGCCAGGTTAAGTTCTAAGGAGGCCTTAGCTCCAAAGATGATAAACTCTCCTTTTTTCTTTGAGTGCCAGCCAGAGCTCCCTGTTCAGCCAGGCTGGTGGTCTATGCTACTGGCTTGCCTTACAACACATAGGTAGAGCCTGCTCTTGTGCCTTCAGCATCTCATTCTTGAAGAGCGTCCAGCTTTCCTAGACTCCTATATCCTTCAGTACTGACTGCCACAGAATACTAGAAATCAGGCTACTAAACAAGTTAGTCCACGAACCTCAGACACTTGAGATGAGATTGGGCAAAGCTGAAGAAGCCAAAGTCAGAGGCAAACCCCTAAGCACCTTGAAACACTGATTGGCCCCACTGAGTGCCAGCACTACCACAGGCTGTGCAGGAACTTGTTAGAGCAGATCACTGGAGGCCATGACTGCAGCAGGCCAAGGCACACTGCAGGTGGCTGTAATGCTGAGAAAACCCTTGGGTTTGCTTCATGAAGCAGAAAGGCCAAACCCTTACCCTCAGGCCTTGGGAAGGCAGGTCCTACCCCTCAATGTGGCTCAGGGTTCTTTCTGTGCCCAGTGGGGTGTGAGGGTGAGAAATGACTGGAGCAGGAAGACTGTCCAACGTATCCTGGCTTCCCCAAGAAGGGGCAAGGAGGAAGCAAAGAGCAGAGCTTCAAAATGAAGTTTCTCCTGATAGGCCTCAGCAACAGAGGCAGCTGCTAGAATGAATGGGACAAGGAGCTTGCTTTTGTGTGGCCACTCAGCCCTGACAGAGCCTGTGGCCATCTCTACTGCAGGTTATCTTACACAGTCCCCTTCCTGTACCTTTTCCCTTCAGGCTGTTGACCTCCATCTTCCTTTCCTTCCTGGCTCTCACCCCATCAGCTGCATTTTGGGGAGGTTCACTGATATTCTTACCACTAGTGGAGTCATGCTGGGGGTAGGAAGTGGGCACCCCTTTACCTTGGGGTCTCAGCTATGGGCTGCCCCTGACACACTGTCCCTCCCTCCCTGCAGTCATCTGGTTACCTGGAGAATGAACAAATGGCTATTGTCCTCCCAGAGCCACAGCCTGTGTCTATGGCCTGCAGCATGGCCCCAACTGTCCGTCCCTTCAAGCTTATCTTGAGTGAGTGGGGGCTGGCCATGACATCCTGCACTGCACTGCACCCCCAGAGTGTCCCCAGGGTGGGGCTGGTGATACTTGCAGTCCCTGAGGTGGCTGTGACCAGGAGAATAGTGGTGGCCCAGGCTGTCTGTGACCAGGGGGACAGTGGTGACCCCGCTGGCCCCATGTCCATGGGGCACAGGTAGTGACCCTGGTGGCCCTGTCTCAACACCCATGGTGTGCAGGCAGTGGCCCTGGTGGCCCTGTCCCTGCAGCGATGATCAGGGAACACTCTCTCCTTGTTACTATGTCTGGCCAGAAGCTCTTCATGGTGAAGAGGCAGAACCACATCCAGGACCCACCTGGAAGGCAGAAGGGCCAGTCAGAGTCATAGAAAGTCCAAGAGAGTCCCTATTATCACGGTTGGGGCGGACAAATGACACTGGACAGGTTTCGTCATATGGTGAAGCAGCAAATTCAAGTCTCTTTATTAACTACAAAGTGTCTTCGTATATACTTTTTCTCTAGCACATGTGTCTCTTTGCTACCGGTTACATAAAACAATAACAATACGCTATTGGTTAACATTTGCATATTGCCAAGTTATCCTTGCTTTGCTAAACCCCTGCTCTATGGTTAGTCCTCCTCTGCTCTATGGTACACTTTCATATCTCCAAGGTCACTTCTTGAATCCATACCTCCACACACTAGAACTGTGCTTGAAGGCTCCTGGTGGGCTCATGGTCAGTCTGGTGGAAGCCAGAGGGCCCTCTGGAAGGTATCGGGGCCCCTGGTGAGCATGTGACAAGCCCAGAAATCCCATCGCAGTTATAGTTATCCTGGCAGAAGCCCCAGGGTCCACTACAAGGCAGCAAGAACCCGTAAGTACTCAATGGTAAGCCAAATGAAAGCCCCAGGGCACATGGCAGGCTCAGGGAAAAACCAAAAATGGACACAAGAGGGCAGAAGAGAGTGGTTCACAGTTGCAGTGCTAAAACCGGACACATGAAGGCAGCAGAGAACAGTGTCTACATAGACTCACAAGCATCCCCAGCAGAACTGTAGCTACAAAAGAGTTAATTAAAACATCTCCACTCGGTAGAAACAACCTGAGCCTGCAAGTGATACTGATACCAATTGAACTTGGGTATTGCTTCAGTGTTACCTGGTAAAAGGATACTACTGGAAGGACCTTTCCAGGATCCTGGAACAATCACCAGTGTGATTGTTGGGAGGCAGTGTCCATCTCTTGGAAGGAAAGAAGGCTCTGCAGAGGGACCTGGACAGGCTAGGTGAATGGGCAATGACCAGTGGTACTGTGTCCAGTTCTGGGCCCCTCACTTCAAGAAGGATGTTGAGGTGCNTGCTGAGCCGCAGCGGGAGCCTGTGCTGACACACAGGCACAAGCAAGGAAGTGACTCGTGCAAATCAGCAGAGCAAAAAGACCGCCTGCTGCGCAGGATGCTGGGATACTTTTTCTCTATAAAAGGCACAGAGCTCTCTTTTACTTCCTCTTTTTCTGCCTCCTGCCTCACTGGAGAGAACATGCAGAAGGGGAGAGAGGACTGCCACGTGGCCTCCGCCATCTTGACCACTTGGTGCTCTGCTTTCCATCTAAGTGGGACTTCTTCTCTTCAGCCATCCAAGTCCCTGGCTCCATCGAGATCATCTCAGCTCACCTCACCTCCTTCCCACTCCAACCAGACTATATTTCTTTCAGGTTTTATCAGGGGTGGGGAGGGAGAAACCTCATGGCATGGTGAGGGGTGGAGAGACCTGGAAAGCTTTCTTACTTATTTCTGTATTTGCACTGTTATATATATATCTATTTGTTAAAGTTATTCTTTATCACTTTGCCTTGGGTGTGCATGTGTGTTCATTCTACATTTATTCCTTTATCCTGGGAGGGAGAGGTCCTTATTTTGGATTCTTTCCTAAAAATTGTCTGGTCAAACCAAGACAACCAGTAACATCAGTCTACAGAATTCCAGTTTACAAAATATATACACCAAATACAAATCTCATTTACCAGTCAATTTTAAAAGGCAGGGTTAAAGGTTTTAAAGGCTAGAGTCTTCAAAGTCTGAAGTTTTAAAGTCTAGAGTACGTGTTACCACCTTTTTTCAGAAACCTCAAGAGCTAGTTAAAAATCAAACTCATTTTCACGTGGCCTCAACTCCACTTTCCACAGCTTCAACTTGTGGTGCCTCTGGGAATAGTAAAAATCAACCTCATAAAAGTAATAACAATCTTAACCTGCAGCAGTAGGAGCAGAAAAAGGTGGTTATGGTAAGGCTATTTCAGTTCATGAAGTTTTGCAGGGGTTTTCCTGTTACCCCTGGGGATTCCAAGGAAGTAGGCATTTTACTGAGCACTTGCACATAGGCCACTGGAAAACTGCTCAATCTACTCAATTCTGTCTGTACTCCAGCCTTCCTCTCCCACCAAAAATTATAGTTAAGACTTTCAAGTCTACTTTCAGCACAGAAGCAGCTTTATTCCGGACACTGAATTTTGGAGGTGCTGGCTGGCATCAAGGGTTTTTTTTACAAATAAAGGTGCCATGTGCAGCATAAAGCTCATTCAGCAAAATGGTGAAGAAACCCAGATATGGTCTGAATTCCCTAACCTTATCTTCACTTACACATGTTCACAGGCAGAGCCCAAGGAGTAGCAATGTTTGTCACAGGAAATCATACGAAGTAATTGGACTGATAGTTTGATAATGTAAATACTTTCAATTAGCAAAACTCAAATGTTTGCTTTAAAATAATAATAATTAACAGAATTTACATATTTTTAGGTTTTAAATGGTTTCATAGGTTCCTTAAATATATTTTTTTTAATGATTGCGTTTTTTACTTGTCCCTCAAGCCTTGTTCTTTAGGGCCTTTTTACCTGTGAAAGGAGAGATGGGGTGCTGTTAAGGTCTACAAACATATGCCTGTCCTTTCTCACTGTAATATTAGAGTTTAACATCAAAAAAAAAAGCACACAAAATTAAATCTCCATTTAGCTATATTCAATAGTCAGGAAAACACTCATGCTTTCAAAATCACCAATACCCTCATAAGGGGCACTACTTTACTCCTTGCTCAGCATCTTCTCATTGTGGCACTTTGCTCAAGTCCTCCAGATCATGATGCATCCTCAATTTTATCACTGTAAGCCTTACAAGACTCCTTCATCCTAGGTTTTCCCATGTGTATGCCAATATTGCATCCTTCTGTTGCATTCTGTCCTAGTCCCACAAAGCACTTTCCCTTCCCTCCTCCTTCAACTCAAAGTTTACAATGCCACTGAACCTTCATTTTCTGAAGCTAATATTGTAAACATGAGGCTATCTTGATTCAGATATTAGCACTAGATAAAGAACATGAACGTACCTTCCCTACAGGCTTTCCTGAAGTCCATACTCATCTTCCTCTTTCAACACACCTTGGATACGTCAGCTGTCCTTTCTTACACTGCACTTGAAATAAAGTTGTACCAGATTCTGCTCCAAAATGGTTCGGTTTACAATAAAATCCAACGTAATCCCCATGGTAAAAGTGAAGTTGATTCTTATAGAACCCTTGCAGCAGTATGTTATTTTTCTCCATTTCATTTTTTGACAAAGTACACGGCTCTAAGAAAGACAGACTTAATCAGTGTTAATATATCTGTTTTTGAAATAGAATCATTCTAACTAGTCTACATTAATATTGTGGATTATCTCCCATCCTCTTAATATATTAGACATGAAATCACAGTATTTTTTGATACAGAAGAAGAAAATGTCAGAAAACTTATGCTTGCTTCTATTAAAACTTTCATCTCTAACTGAAAAAAATGAAGTTGGTGTTTTAAAGTTTTAGATGAGAATGTAAAATTTATCTGAATTCAGAGAGGGTTGGGGTTGTTTAGCCTGCAGAAGCGAAGATTCTGGGGAGACCCTTATTGCAGCCTTTCAGTACTTAGAGGGAGCCTAGAAGAAAAATGGGGACAGACTTTTTAGTAGGGTCTGTAGCAATGGGAAAAGGGATAATTTTTTAAACTAGAAGAAGGGAGACAGAGACTAGATCTAAGGGATAAGAGTGGTCAAACATTGGCCCATGTTGCCCAGAGAGGTGGTAGATGCCCCCATCCCTGGAGACATTCCAGATCAGGCTGGATGGGGCTCTGAGAAACCTGATCTAGTTGAAGCTGACCCTGCTCACTGCAGGGGGTTGGACTACATGAACTTTAAAGGTCAATTCCAAACTATCCTATGATACTATGAGTTACAGAGAAAAATGAGTGCTTATTTATCTTACCACACCTACCTATACAAACTGGTGGAGAAGTCCACTGTCCTTCAGAACAGTAGATTCTCTCAGATCCTTGCAAAAAATGATAGTCAGAGCAACTATACTGAACTGAAGAACCACTGTCGTACTGGGTCAGAGGTGGAAGAGTAAGAGCTCCATTGGCAATAGAAGGTGGAGAGTCACATTTTTCCATAGAAGCTGGAATAAGGTTCAAACCATTTGAGAAAACATTCAGCTTAGGAAGCTAATACAGCAGTTTTCAATGCCTGTCAACACTAGCTATCTACCAGCTCTCAGTGTATTTTCTTACTATTTCAATTATGTCTCAGATCAGAATGCAATCTCCATTCTAACCATGAAAAAAAAAATCCCTTGTATGCATTTAATTGTGTACTGCTGACTTTCTACAGGGCTTTGAGAAGAGCTCCTCCCTCCTTTCTACACCTTTCCCCATCAAAGGAAGGTGTGTTGCTTTGCTATGGGTGGATGGATTAAAGGCAGCTGTCTCTGCAAGGGTATCTGTATTATTGAATCCTAAACATCTAGTATTTACAACAGATTCTAGGCCTGCACTGCCAAAACAGTTTCTAAACAATTTCTGAAATTGTTTCTAAGTAAGTTTGAGATGAATTAAAAAGGCAATTAAAAAAACAAATATTCTTTTACCTTGCAGAATGCATTTGGGATATTTCAGTCTGCCATGGCTACACTGTCTCCTCCCAGAAGACGGAATCTGGAGAAAACTGTATCCATGTTTACATTCAAACTCTATGAGATCACCATGTAGGAAAATTAATTCTTCCTGTTTCCATTTCAACTCTATGTTGTTGCTGTTCATAGCAGTTACATTAAGAATGCATGGTTCTAGGAAATAAAAGTATACTTCAGTTAAAAGCAGCCTGAAGTGATTTGTTAGTTCCCTTTTGTAGGAGTTGAGAAAGCAAAATCTAAATCAGCAGGTCTAAATTTCTTTCAAATCTTGAAAGAAAAAGAACTATAGATGCATTAAAAAAGGAATCCAAATAAAAAAAAAAAATAGGCTGAAATAACATAAAAAAAAAAAAAGAAAGCCTAAACTGGGAACAGTAAATCACAGAAACACTCACTTCTGACAAAATAAGTTTTCTACAAGTATTTGCAAATGTATGGCATCCTGGGTTTTCTATCGAAGAAGAAAAGAACTTCTTTACTGTAATTTGAAAGGACTTTTTATAATGAAAATAGTCTTCCACCAAAATTAACCTGTCAGATTTGGCTGACAGGTTTGGTAAGCCCTTTGAGGGTAGTAGTAGTAGTTATAATACACAGTAAAACTACCAACCTAAGGAATTGTTTTGACAATTCCCTTTTCTTTTTGTCAGTGGTGGAACAATTTAGAGATCTTCCAACAAGCTTTTTGGAAGTTTTGTGTTCTTCTTTGGGCTTCTTCAGGTTATTCAAAGTATTGGTTTTGTTGCCATTTGACAATTCTTGTGAAATGTAGTGCCAGGATCACCTCAGGTGGCCTAGCTTTTCACTGCACAGGTAACCTCATTGACTTTTTAAACCACTGTTCAACCTGACAGAGGGACAGTTATTAAAAGAAATTTCTGCAGGTCCCAGGAGAATCACTGCCTGGTAGAGGCTCTCATTAATGCCTGGCTGAGGGAAAGGAAAGGAGAAATCTGCTATTACACATTCTGGTGAGAGCGGCGTAACAACAATTTGGTAGGAATATTTCCCTGAAACTACCTACAGGGTGTGCAGGATGTACAGGATATCTGGTCTGAAGGTTGAAAAAAATCTCAGTAAAGATGGAAAGGAAGATGTGGTTATTGGGATGCTTAGGAGACAAATAACACTAGTAGGAAACGAGTTTTCATTATTTCATAGGTTTTGTTAAACCTGAGAATGCTGATCTGGACCTTTCATTGCAGACAAGGTACATCTTAAAAATTTAGAAATAAGTAATTAAAACTGAGCTGGTTATTTATATGCATTTTTGCAGTACACTACAAACTTCAAATGAGTCATTTTAACAAAGGGTGGTAGTATAATATAATTATTTCATTATAGGAAGGAAGGAAAGATAACTCTTGTAGGTCATTAGAAGTAGTATTCCTGCTCAGATTGGTAAAGTCCTAATGGGAGTTCTACACATTGTTTTGAACAGCATACATAAGATGAACACGTTAAAATTAGTTCAGAATGGAATGGTAGATATTAAGATACATAATTAAAGAAAAAAAAATGTGTTGAAGGTTTAAAAATGAAGGTCCAGGAATTCATTTTATTCCTTCTAAAAGCCATTTTGGCAATGGTTGCAGTTATTCCTTCTAAACATCTAATGAAGGACAGTAAGAAATTCACTCAATGGAGAACATGGGAGAAAGAAATTAGAGAATGCTCCTAGGTAGCAGGGATAGCTATGTTCTAGAACAGCTCACTCAGGAAAACAGACAAATGTCCTTAATTGTGTGTTTGTAGAACATGCCAGAAGACACCTAGTAGGAGTGCCCAAGGTGGATCTGATTAGGGTTTATCATCACGTTTCTGGAATCTCCATGAACTCAACCGAAAGAGAAAAAGGTGGTCTAGAGGTTCTTACCAGTTTTACTTTTCTATATTACATGTGAAAGACTTCCTTTTTCTTACCAGACTTACCTAAGCAAGTTGGTTGTTCTGTCCAGTTTCCTTGGTTGCAGTAAACAGTACTAGGTCCATCCAATAAATGGTAACTCTGACAACCATATTCTACTGAGGAACCATTTCTGTAGCTCACCAATAATGGACCAAGAACACCACCATTTTTAATCACTGGCGGAGAGGTACAGTCCTGTTGCACTTCTAATAAGAGGTAGCGAGATAGGCAATTAGGTCTTTAAAATAATGATAACACTGGCAGAAGTATCAGACTAATAATAGACTGAGGAAAAAAAACACAAATAAAATATAAACCACTATTTCTTCTAAAAATATCTTTTTAAAATTTCTTTTAAACATTTACACCTTACTGAGAGGCAGGCATATACTTTATTTCCCTCTACACGCCATCTCTGTCTGCTCTTGACTCTTGCAGGTGCACAACGGATTAGCTATTCTGTGACGAGATGGTCTTTATTTGTGGCTGGAAACATTCAGCCCATGTATGGTTCAAACTAAAAAAAAAGCTCATTAGAACTAAGAATCAAAGGATCAGCAAAATATTCATGAATTTGCGTGTTCAGACAACATTAGCAGAAAGGGTACAAATTAACTGAAGGTAAATGCTAACATATATGAAGTAAAATTTCAACTAGAGAACAGGCTCATAGGTGTAGTTTATAATTACTAGAAAGAAGAAACAATATCCTTTCATTCATTCAGGCTGCTACCTTGGACAGCTGCAGCACATGCAAAGGTTTTCAAGAGTAAGGAACTGTACTATAGCAAAAGAGCAGTCACAGAACCCTGTAATAGTATTGGAGGATATCAAAGTCCCTTTGAAGTAGAAAAGCAATGTTCACCTACTCATATCTTCGTGGTGATACGTTTTGTTTGCCTTTACTGCTGAATCAGCCTTGAGTGATGGTGACACCTCAGTTTCCCACTGATCCACAGCTCCTACAACCACAGCAGAAACTTAGAACCAGTTATCTCAGGAATAATTTATTTTCAAATACCAAAACAAGCAGACATTGACACATTACAACACACAATGAAATCCATATTCCAGAGGAGAACTATACAACATGGATTTCAGTTGAGTTCACTTAGCTCATCCTCTCTCTTTGAGAACAATGACTTGTCTGCAAATTATGGAGCACTTTGCCTCTCAAGCTTTCTACCAGAGAAGGACATAAACAGGAATGGAAACTGAGGCTCTCCAGAAAACTGAGGCATGTTGTGAAGAATCATTTCTGTTCAGTTGTCAGTCTCACAAAAGTACTAACCAACACAAACAGGGGGTGATGTCCATTTTCCATTTTCACACTGGATTTCCTCTGATCCTCTTATTTCAAAGGCACTTTGACATCGTATACGAACTCTGTCTCCGTTATGATACATTCTTCTAGTGGTGACAATAGAGGCATGAGGAGGAAGGGGTGGGGGAGGACATTTATATTTTACATCTGAAAATAAAAAAAAATGCATACTGTTTTCTCACTAATCAAAATCATGTACAAAAGTAATCTTACTATACAACATGCAAGCCTACCACTCAAAAGACATTTTTGGTTGATCCAAAGTAATTGCTTACTCCTATTTTCTTAGCCAAACAGAAGAGGAGAGCAAAAAAATGTGATTTTTACATTCAACAAAATAGAGATATGCTATTGCACTGTTATAAACAAATTTGTAATTTTGCCATATAGACTTAATAAAGTGTTCTTTAAAGGACATCAGGAGGTAGATATTTCCCATACCTTCCACTGATATTGTATTTAAAGAAGTTTATGTATTAATTCTTATGTTAGAGGCAGCAATAATTGTAGCCCATTTCCTACCCCCAAATTAAGGTTGCAATTACTGTATCCTTGTTTTCATACTCCTGAGCACTTCACCTTCTCTGCACTAAACTCAAGGTAAAAATCCTGCTCTGTCTTTGGAATAAATACAGGGCTGGGGTCCTAGCACATGCCATTTAATTAGTAAATTCTAGTGCATTTTAAAAGCTACTGTATCATCTAGGAAAGGAAGATTAATTCATCTTTGTACTCACTCACAAAGTCTTCTACAAGATTAGCTATAAAGGAATCACAACATACTAATTTTACTGAAAACTGCTGAACAGAGCTGTATTTTTTTAAACACTAAATTTTTTTATCTTAAGCACCCCACACACTATGATTTAATTTTTTTCAGAACACATACTTCACAGGAAAAATGCCTGTAAAAACATATTGGAAAAGAATATTATAGATTTAGCTTAAACCAATAAAAAGGATTGATTGTCCTATCCTGGGTCATCAACACCTAGCATCCCTCATATATAAAGCAGAGAAGGTTACCATGAGTCACTGAGATCTCCTAAAGCTCAGAAGTAATCCTTGTGAAGGGGATAATATCCAGATAAGACAATAACCCACAACTACCAAGTTATGTTAAACAACAATATTGTAAGTTCTCAGCTACCCTAAATACCGATTTGTACAGTTTTTCTGCTGTATACTACATCTCATCAGGCACAGTCTGAAAATCCCTTGTGGTNTACATCTCATCTAGTTCACTAGACTTTTCACTCTTTTGAAAGTTCCTTTTCTGAAAATCAGCATTACCCCTCAATGGTCAGGAAAGCGACTGTAATTGCTGAAGGTGTGTTCCTGTCATTTTGCATTCATACAGCCTTTTATCAAAGAAGGGACTAGTGTTTCACCAAGAATTTGACATAGCAGAACTATGAAAATAAGGTACCTTCACACACTGGAGGGTCTGGATGCCATCCAAAATAGTAACATTGAATTAGGTCAAATTCACTGACAGAATAGTTTTCCTCACAGAAAAAGTGAACTACATCTCCCTCTTCATAGATTTTCTTCACAGGGTAGAAGCCTCCATTCGCTATTGCGCTCAAAGGGGAGCAAGTTATTTCTAGGTAGAAAACACATAGTTAAGGAAGGCTTCCCTCCTGCCCCAGTAGCTTACAAAACAAGCCCGTTTACAAGTTTTTGTTCATTTGTAGAATAAATCACATTTCAAATAGAATTGCTTTCCAGCCCATTACATACTAGTGCAGTTTGGAGTAAGGGACCACCCATGTGTTAAACACACTGCTGCTTCTGTAGTGTTTCCTCCTGCAGTATAATATCCCTCATCACATTTGTAGCTCAGTGTTTCCTTCAGCCAAAACTCTCGGCGGGCTGTGAAGTAGCTGCCATGATGTAGATCTGGTACTTGACATGACTCTTAAATAAATAAAGCACATGCATAACATTATTTGCTCTTTTCACATTATTCATCTAAAATTTTCCTTAGAAGTGGTCACATCCAAGGAAAAAAATCTTTGCAAATAATAATTAAAGATACAGTAGTTTACACCAGTTTTCCAGTTGTCATTTGGGAAGAATGTGTGGATGGGAATAGATTTATTTGGAAGAAAGCAATTTAATCTATTCCGATTCCTTCTACATGCAATTTTATCTATACAATTCCACAAAACTAGCAGCGTGTGGTGTCTGACAACTTCTTCCCATGAGGTGCAGCTGAAAGCCTGCTTTAGTTTGACCCTCCAGGTACAGAAAGGATAGCAGATTATAGACATGTAAAACAGATTATAAAGGAGAGAAATGCAGAATCCTACCAACTTTTCTAGTACAGCTTAGCTGGGAGGACCATCCTTCTGGCTGACATTGTACTGTGTCTTCATTAGCACCAGTTGCAGTATAGTAGCCTGGATTACATTTGTAGTGCAATGTCTCATGTATTTTGAAGTACGTTTCTGTTCCATAAAAAAAGCCATTTTCCAAAAGAGGCTTGTTGCATTTTTCTGAATGAGAGGAGACAGCTTGGTTAGATAGAAAGAATAAATGGAGTATATTTGTTCTTTGTTAAGCAAAAGAAGTGGGTTGATAGCTCTCCAGATCTAATCTTGTGTTTTCCTGACTAGTCGAAGAAACTCAGTGAGCAAACAACAGATCAAACTGATGCTAACCACATGGAACATGACAACCAAGGGAGCTAGGGTTAGGGAGGCTCTAGAAGGGAAACTATTAGTTTTCCCAAAGTAAGGAAACTGGGAACTTTCTTGCTGTTCTTATGAAAATGTGTATGGTAAAAGTCCTTAATATTATTATTATTGTAAAAATATTCCATTTGTAGACACATGCAGTTTGTATATATAAGGGATTGATTTCACCTTGCTGTCCTAACTTACACATTTTGTCCCTCCTGCTGTGCAGCTCCTGTTCCCATATGTTCTAGGAAATCCAGCTAGAAGAGTTTCCTGCTAGAGACAATGATGAGACAAATAAAGCTAACTCACTGTAGCACTGTGGTGCTGGGGACCATCCTTCTGCTGTACAAGTCATTCTTTCATCCCGAGTCCCAGCCTCAGTTGTATAACCAGCCATGCAGCTATAGGATAGTCTCTCTGCCTTCCGCGAAGGGAAATAGTAACTCCTGAAGTGATAATAGTACTGGGCAATCTGTCCATTTGCTATTTGTGGCAAGTCACAAGGCTTATCTGCAAAAAGATAAACATATTTCTCATTAAGAAACTCGGCACAGACATGGACCTTTTTGCATTGACTTACTTAAGATCAGGTGGATTAATTTAGGCTTTCAAAC
Organism: Bucco capensis; assembly: GCA_013396975.1. Classification (NCBI taxonomy): domain Eukaryota; kingdom Metazoa; phylum Chordata; class Aves; order Piciformes; family Bucconidae; genus Bucco; species Bucco capensis. The sequence continues at coordinate 13,248 of VWZO01009771.1, forward strand.
AAAGTAAATGAGATTCTGAGTGAAGCGTCTTGTAAGACTCCCTGAAAATAAGATATATTACAATTATATCAGCTTTTATCCTTTAAGTTAACAGGAATAACAGCTGTAGAATGAATTCCTACAGCTCTTTTTTTCTTTTGCAAAATGGTTTTATTAAAGCTGTCAGCCTGCTTTAAAATAATGACGTGTTACACAAATCAGGAGCCTTAGTGTCTTACTTAGCAAATTGCCAGAGCCAAGTTTAGTAGCACAAACTGAAATATATATAAAAAAATACAAAGAAATAACAAAATGAAAATGTCCAGCACTGTGGGAAAATAAATGTCTGATTTGCTGTTGTTAAGGCACTGGGAGACATATGGCAGCAATTTTAACATAATAGATATTAATGCCATGGATTCCAGCCCCACCTGGAATCCTGTGTCCAGTTGTGGGCCCCCCAGCTCCAGAANTCATTTATAACACCCTGAGCCAAGCCAAACCAAACAAATTCCAAACCAAACCAGCCACATTTATGTTTCTATGTCTTACAAAATTATCATTTAGGTCTCAAAACTTCTCTCCTGAAGCATAAAGTTTTAAAAACTGAATCATCCCTTATGAATCTCATTGTAATTGGGCAGAATTTTCCCATAAGTGGTCCCAGCTGCATTCACCCTACACATACCAGAACCAAAATGACAAACTATTGTTCCTTCACTCAATGACACTAGAATTTACTGCAAATATAGTATTTTCACAAATTAGAAATTGCCAAGATAACTTATTTTTTAGTAATTCACTTCTTCACACAGCCAATGTATCACAAAAGTAAATAAGTAACACCCCCCCCCAAAAAAAATTAAAAAAAATAATCAAACCAACCCCAAACCTAAGAGTAATTAAGATTTTTAGTTGAGACAGTTGCTATCTACCTACCTTTAGTTTGACTTTCCAAAGGGTATCAGTGTAATTTGAACTGTTTTGCATGAGGCCAAAACTCCAGTGAAGACAGAGGTAGTCGCAACAAATATGCTGAATTTAAATATACATTAACAGATTCAATATGAAATGTAAACAAATGGACACCTTTTCAATTAATGGAGTTGTACACTCATGTACAGAGTCCATAGCTCTGTGAACTTGCAGTTCAAGTGGTACATAAACCATATTAACCTAGAAATTCTAAGCAACGCTGAAAATAGGGATAGGAAATGTGGAACCACTCCAGACCAGCTTTTGCAGGCTCCATTTAACTTCCACTTTTGCTTTGTGGTAAAGCCAAAACACTTTGAACACCAAGCACTTGAACATAGAAAATTTTAATGGTACACAATTCAACTTGAGTAAGTGCCTAAAACCCGCTCAAATACATTTCAAAAGAACATTTTTCCATATAAAAGTCTGAACTTTTCAATATCACAGTTTTGAAGCTTAGCTATCAATCTGTAGCCCTGAGCTACAGTGACAGCTGAATCATGACCATCAGCCATCTCACAAAAAGATTAGATCTTAAAAGCAGTGTTTACTCTTGGTACAGATAGGAAAGACATTGCACTTAAATTACCTAGACTGCATGTTCTAGATTCCGTGTACATTTATTAACAATAGGATTCAGTATATTTACCTTCTGCAAAGAGTTTGCCCAAATACACAACTAGGAAGAAAAAACAGCCTTTAAGTCTCATCTTCATTACTGTCTCCATCAACAGTTTCCACCATCTGTGAATGCTCCCTAAATATTGCTGTTGTAAATAATTAACTGGATTTGTAAATGTATTCACAAGTGCCTTAGTGTCCAGGGTATTTTGTAACAAGTTATTTCGCAGAAAACACTCTTTTATTTTAGTTCTCCTTTTAGTTCTCCCTGACACTAGATCTGCAGAGTTCTGCTTCCATTTGCCATACTATACATCAGTAAAGATGACAAAATTTATCATTTTAAAGTGAAAACAGGAAACAAACTCATGGGACAACTGAAACTATTTGAACACCATTCCCCTCAGAACCTCTGAGTTCCAAGTTTAAAGGGCATTCTGTTATCAGATTATTTACCTTGACTGAAATAAGAGGAAAGAGACAATTCCCCCCTCCTCCAGCCTAACCTCCTACAAGCTACCAGTTGCATTCTCTGTGTTACTCCTTCTGGAGACTTACATTAAGAGCATAACCACTCCCGTTACCTGTCTGTTGGGTTTTGCTGTATTCAGCTAGTCCCTCTTGAGTCTTGTTTTAAAGAAAACAACAACAAAATAATAATAGAATCTCATTTACAACCCATTACCACTTCACTGACTAATCGAACCATGTTCTACACTTGTGAGGCACAATCTTTACATTAGGGATTGCGAGTGTAAAATTTTAGAGTTTTCATTTTCTTAGTCTTGCTCTGAGAAAACACAATTCCAAGAGACAGGAGAACAGAATTTAAGGGAGATGCTGTGATGAACAACAGTCTATTCAGTGAGATGAGATGCATACTTGTAGGTACTGCTCACTTGGTAAGAATGCACTCACAAATCATCTCCCTTAAAGTATCAGGTCTAAACTGACCCTTGGAGCATCCTGTTGTTCCATCACAATCCTGGTGTTTAACTAAAACAGGAACTACAAAAAACGTTTTTCCAACAGTCACATAGTGATCCCTTGAAACCTTGCTAGGAAATAAACACAAGTAAACCAAAAATAGTAGCCAATTTTGAAATCCACAGACTATGCCTCCCTTCTTACCTAATACCTCTCTCCAGATCAGACAGGCCAACAGAACTGTCCCCCATAAACAACTGTTTTTAATAAAATTATACAACATTTATTCAGAGTGAGAAATACCATGCTGTTTGTAAGATTCACAGTGGTATAGTAACAATACATCACTGCATTAGTGAAATTTCCAGAACTTATGATTTTATTGTACAACTGCTTTTGGTATTAGTACAAAATAGGAATTGAGAGGCTGTATACAATACAGAGAAGTTACAGAAATGTTAACTACAAATAAAAAAAAATACTTTCAAGGGTAGCTTGACTGTTATTTGCTCTCTTTCAAAGTCATTTAGGTGTCTAGCACAGACATGCTGTACAAATATGTGTTCATATACATTATTTACATTTCAGGAGCAGGCAATACCAAGTGTATCTGCCACCATTAGAATTGCTTGCAGAGGATCCACAACTTCTTGCACGTTATCCTTCCTCAAAACCCAGTCCGGTTTAATTCTGTGAAAATATGAATAGTTTGACTTTAAAATGTTGTATCACCATAGTCAAACCAGCATGACTCATTTTTAAGCTCTTACCTTGAAACTGTTTTTATTCGTAGAGAAGTTACTGGAACAAAGGAAGTGCCACTGAAGAAGTTGCTTGTTTTCTGCCTCACAAGTGTTCTCTCTACATCCATTTGGTGTTTACGAGCTGTAAGTTTACATAGGCTTTGGATGCAAGTGACTACTCTAGGCATGCTTCGGATCTCCTGAAAAAGGGGAAACTAGTCACAGTTAATACTACAAGTTTGAAAGCAACGTAATAAAATCAAGAAATCTCTTCTTTTCAATGAAAACTGAATGTTTCTAACTTAAGATGAACTTCTACTCATAAATACAGTGAAACCATTTTAAAGCCAGCACACCTACAAGTCAGTGGTCTAATGCATTCAAGACTTAACAACTGATATGTGACTTGAGATCTCAAAAAATTCAAACTCTTGCAAGTAGATTTTACTAATTTCTCATTAAAACTAATTTTCACGTGACATTGGCATATTTCTTCAATGATTGGTGCAGACACATGAGATAATGTTAGTACCCTTCTTCATAGCAATGAAACAATGGAACTGTCAGAGGTGACTGGATAACTTGTGCTTGTACTTGATGAATAAACAGCTAGTGAATTTATAGCACAGAAAGCCAGAATGTCCTCATAACCTTAATATGAATTCCAGCAAGAGGCATGAACAAAGGAAATGTCTTTCAGAAACAGGCTATGTCTCTGTAACAATAAGAGTATGTGAACAAAAAGTCATGGACAGTTATATTGCCAGTTGTTACTGATAATAAAGATCTTACCTTTATTAGAAAAACAACAGTAAACTTTCAGAAACTGAATGAAAGTTAATGAAGTGACAACTAAACTGTATCTAATGCAAAGCAATTCACAGAAAGTCATCAAAACCCTGAAAGCAGGAATTGCTGTATCTTAATTGTGCAAGAACCTCAACATCTTATCAAATAGCTCTGGGTGACCAGGACACACAAAGCACAAAAAGTAAGGAGTGTCTTCACCATCTTGGAAATGCATTTTTTTAAATCAGAGTTTAGTCATAATTAATATTACAGTGATTAAAGATATGGTAGAGAGGGAGAGAAAAAATAAATTAGAAATACCAAACTATGCAAGAAAAGCATGTTAAATCAAAATTTTAAACCCAAAATATTCAAGTCTTACCATTGCTCTTTTTGAATCCTTTGAAAGGATGGCCAGCAAACAACAGGTCTTTGTGAAAATGCTTCCTCCTTTCTCTGAAATTTTATCCCCAGCTTTTCCCCTGTACATCTGCAGTAAGTCTAGTAACGTATCTATGGAGTTTTCCACTTCATAAACTGCTTGAGTCGTTTTTTCATACTGTTATGGAAGAAATAGACAAGGGAGGTTATATAAACAGATCCTTAAGTTATCTTTCAAGTTACAGGAAAAAGCAAAATGCATATTCTCCTCTAGACTAAACTGTAGCTGATCTGACATCCAAGCAATAAAGATTACTTCTGTATGTTACACCATCATAACAGGTTGCCTCCCCACTTTGTTTGGAAACCCACAGAATATGAATTTACATTTAAAATAGAATAATAAAACAGAATAAATTTAGACTCAGTGTTTTACATTGCAGGAAAAAAAATTAAAATAATTTGAATGGAAATGCCTGTAGGAGGTATACAAGATCGAAAGCTGTATTTTGCCAATATTTTAAGTTTCGAAGTAAAAAACTCTAGAACAACCATCCATAGTAAATAACTACAGTACTACTACAGCACTGAACCAGCTTAAAGTATTTATGAAAATAATCAGTTAAGAAATCAAAAAGTATAAATATAGTCTATGCTATGACATGAATTTGGAAAAGTAGGCTGTCTTCTGGAACTTATACATTTCTATCTTAAAAAAAAATTGATAGCTTATCCTAAAATATATAATGACAGCATTTTTATATTTCTACATAGTTTCTTGTAATAATTGGCATACCTTGAAATGTAATTAGTTAAATTTATTACTTTAAGCCCATGAAATACTTTTCTTTTGCCAAATGGGAAATTAAATAACTATTACAAAGTAGTTAATTGGTTTCAAAATAACAGCTAAAATCCAGAAACTTTTTATTCAAAACTATTCCAAATTTATCCAGCAATTTTGTTGATAAATAAATATTACAATAGTCTGCAATTTACAAAGCTGCAAAAGAAAACATTGAAGTTACCTTTGAAACATTAAGGAGAACCTGAATGGAATATCTGATCACATCCATGCATGGAACACTCCTGTTGCAACTCCGAATCAGAACAAATATAGTGAAGATTGCTCTGGTCTGGGCCATATTTTCACAACAGAATGCAGATAGCCTGGTAGCCACCTCTATAATCATTAAATTAAAAAAGAAAACTCTGAAGATCAACCAATTTAATTGCAAAGCAAGGTTTTCTCATATTTTTTAAACAGAAGTGCCAAGAAGTAAACCCCACCATTATTGATTTAAACCAGTATTTCTGAATCAATAGCTTTAATACTCTGGACTAAAAATTAAGCAGACCAAACAATCCATGGATAACATAGTGACTTCTGTACAGCATAGTATAACTAGGACTGCCAGGAAATCAAGAGCAATCACATATAGGATTTCCCTTCTCTACAAAATCATTTTAATATTGTTTTAAAATCAATGTTCTATTTTTAATCTGGAAAAAAACTTCATTATACTAAAGCATTTGATTTTACAATCACATAGAAAGCCTAAACATCATTATGAACATCCTGGAAATCTGTCGTTGTCGTGGCTAGGCTTTGCGAACGAANGAAATCTGTAAGTTATAATAAAATGAAATACTGACCAAGATGCTGCAGTGCTGCAAGAATAAAAGAAAGATGTTTGTATTTTAGAAGGTATTCAATAGCAATTTCCGTTCTGTTGCACAATTTGTTTTCTTCTCTGCTGTTTTCATTAGCCTTTTCTAAACTACATCGTAAAGCCTTAGTTTTTGCTGTGTCGTTATTCTTTCTCCAAGAATACCCTCTCCACAGTGCCTACAGATAAAGAATTTCACAGAGAAGAGTTGTGAACAAGAGACAATAAGAGTTCTATTATCATTCCAAATCAACTTTACACAAGTCTGGCAAAGCATTTATTTACCTCAGTTATTAACTTTTAAGTAATTACCAAATTACCATTCAGTGTTTAATATTCCAAATACCGGATTTTCAAGACAAAATAAAGCAAACATGCATATACACTCCCCCACACACACAGCCTCACATAAGTCATCACCTCAACCAGTATCTTGCATAATATTACTTCACAATCTGTCTGCAATTAGCTCTGATGTCTAAACTGAAGCTGACTTGGCTTGTGATTTAACTGATACATTCACCAGAGTAAATATCTTTTCATGATGAAAAAATAAAATTAAAAATAAAAATTGAAAAGATGAAAAAGTAAAATTAAAAAAACTGTCATTTTCGCACAAGTACTATTTACCTGAAATTTAATTATTCCAACTGCAAATCTTCTCCTGCGTCTGCAGGCAACAAATCTTCGTACACTTCGCTGGATTACGGTTGCTGCAGCATTTCTGTGCTCTAGCCAGCCTCGAATTGCACGCTGTAACTGAATGACTCTTTGATAATCTCTTTGAAATCTCTTTTGTTGCATTATTGCTCGGAACCATCTCTGTTTAAAAGTACAATAACCTATTTATGTATCTATTTATTTATTTAATACTTTTCTCTAAGTTCTCTTTTCCCATCCTAAACAAGCATTGATAAGAAACTAACTATTTTAACACAACCTTTGACAGATACAGGCACTGCAGACATCGCTAGCACTCGTATAACCACATAACAATTGGCCTTGGGGTAGCTCTTCAGCCACTCCTTTCCCAAGTTACACTTCTGTCTGGCATTACTCTGCTCTAGTTTTGTTTCTCTTGTTTGGCTTTTAAGGAGAACAACTAGTTTTCTCATTTTTGTATACAGAGGAAGGGAGACAGGGTACTATATGCCAGATCTGAGCATTTGCTCTTGCCTTCATGAGAGAATATAACTTATGGGTAGAGATAACAGATTTGTATTATATGAAGAAGTAGTAGGCAAAGTTTGCCATAGCATCCTTGACTAGAAGAGCCATTACAGCATTCCAGTTTCAGCTCTCCATTTACATAATGCTGACCTTCCATTACTGGGACTAAGCTAATGGTCAGTTTGGAGACCTAAGATAGTTATTATTGTTAGGCAGTGCTGCAATACAGACCTAATTTTTGATCTTGGTTTTGGAGAAGTAAAGCACAGTCATATTAAAAATGCTGCAACTCAGACAGGCTCTAGTATCACTGGCAGGTTAGAAACATAGAATCATAGAATCCTAGAATGGCCAGGTTGGAAGGGACCCTAAAGATCATCTAGTTCCAACCTCCCCGCACTGATCCAATCAAAGAAATCACTGTATCACAGAGGACTGTTCTTGTAAGGAAATGGTCTTCATTTCACAAGCCTTACATGTTGTCATGTCTGATCTTCCCTACTTCATGTATGATCTAAAGAAACGGGCTCAGACTCTTCAGCAAGCTTGAGGGTCAGAAGGAAACAAATTTTCCCATCTATCCTCAGCTTTAAAGTACTTAAGCCTCCAGAGCTTGCTGAGATCCACTCTATTATGCTTATCTTGGTATAAGTGGCACTAATAAATCATCGTGTCCATAATCTAGCTTTATTTGCACATGGGAAGGAACTACAGTGTCTTAGAGCTACAGTTTAGCTGACAAAAAAGAAATTAGACTGTGTTACACAAAATCATTTGTCCTTAATTAGACTAACCTGTATTATAAGAACAGATGAGATCTGCTTTTGTGCAAGTTCCAGCATGAGGTGAATCCTATAGGCCCTTTGAATTTTAATTGCAGAGCTGTGATGATATGCAGCTGCTGTAAAATGAAGTAGTCTGTTCTTTTGTTTCTGTTCTGAAATCTGTAGAAGGAAACATAACAAGGAACATTGTTAAAAACAATTGCAGCAACTTCAATACATAGCAGAAAACAGTTTCACTGTAAGCATGTGTGTGCAGAAGTATCAGTTGTAGGTAAGCTACAAAGATCTCAGAAGCTAAAAAAAACATACCCAACAATGGAAACATATTATAGTACTAAAGGACTAGGAGAAAATGGTCAAACTGTATTTTGATCTATTCTGACCCACCCAATTCTCAAACCAGTCAACAGGAATTGGAGATCAAGAAGAAGTGATTAGGTTTTCCTTTTCTTGACAGTCAGAATCAAAGCTCAAACAGCTCTGGAGATACTTTACACTAAAAGTACAGTTTTAATTTGAAGTATACCAACCTTTTTTCTGACTAAATAACCCCGTATAAATGCTTGCAGTTTAATGATGGCTCTTATAGTTTTGTTGTACAGCATAACGTGAAATCTGCCTTCCTGCCAAGCCCTCAGACGTTTCTGGATAATTACAGCAGCAGCTTTTTGTTGAACAAACTTCCTTCTTGCCCTGAAGCCTCTGTATGTTTTTTGGATCAAACATGCAGCTTGATACTTCTGAAAAACATTTTTAAAAAGAATGCATTGATAATTAAACTTCAGGTCCTGCCTGTCACAATAAATATACATTTATCTTTTAGTTCTACATTTTTCCCATCATAAGAAAAAGAACAAAAGTACAACAGGAAATGTAAACTAGAGCAGTAGTTTTCCCTTACCTAAATTAGTCAAAATACGGGCAATTTAACTTCACCCTCTGTAAGGAATAAAGCCAGCAAAAAATGTAACCTTTTACCCTGTTATCAGTATAGACAGGTGTAATTGAACAATTGAAACTGTTTGAAACAACTTTGTGGCTCAAAGCAAAAAAAAGAAATTTTATATTTTGAAGACTGAACACTTTTGACCTGAACAATCTTAGTTCTGGCCTCTCTTTTTTCTATGCTTCTGCATTTTGATGACACAAATCACTCAAATACATTGAAAACTTGAGCAGCAACCATGATATAGCAGAGCTCAAGAGAAGACATACCTTTCTTAACAGTCTTCTAGCCCTGTACTGTGTATATGCCAACTGAATCTTAACTGCAGCATTCTTGGTTGTCAGGAACTGGTGTCGAATGATCCGTGCAGTAAGGGTTGCTCTCCATCTCCTTTGGATGCTAAGTGCACAGAGCTTTATTTTCAAAAACCTAACACGAAAATACATGTAAGTTTTTTTTTCCCCAAAGTGGAGCACAGTTGCATTTTGAATAAAATAATGAAGGTTTATAAAATTGAGATAGTTATTGCAAAAGCAGAGCTATTAGCAATCAAATTGTGCAGCACTACAACAAGGGGATAGCCAGCAATGTTGGCAGAAAGACTGGTCTACAACAGAAGATAATTTCTATTTTCCCACAGTTGGTACTTCCAGAACTTGCTGCAAAAAGAGGTTGGGGAAGGAGGCAGCAGTGTAAAAGGTGTTAGACAGACTGACATCCAACAGGTCCATGAAAGGATAATAAGGGGAAGTTCTAGCATCCATAATATAATAATCATGGATGCTGAGGGAGGAGCTCAGAAAGTGGTCAGGTTAACACACTCTAAAGATTCTCTTCAACTACTGGCAGAGAACACAGTTCTGAATGAGATGAGGTATCAGGGCTGATGTCGTAGAGCATTTACTGTAAAACTGTCTCACAGCAGAACAAACACAAACTAGTTTAACTACTCCACTATGTGTTACAATAAAATAGCTTTTCACCCTATTAGTTTTATGCTACAATTTTAACAATATCTAGAACATTCTTCCTGTTAAAAAAGGGAGAAGGGAGGGAGGATAATCAAGGCCTGCTCTTTCCCAATATGCAACATTTAAGTTGGTAAGGTAGCTTCCACTCCAGAAAAAATATTTAAACATAAGGAAAATCTTATGCAAAAGAATAACCCCACCTGCATTGACAGGATTCATGCATGCTACTATAGGCATCTGCCAGAGCACAAAGCAATACTAAGTAATTATATAATAAAAGCTTTGAAAAGTAGAGAGATTTATGTCAAATTCAGCGTTACCAGTTCCTCTGCTGCTTTGTTCTGAAGTGACTCTGAATAACTCGTGTAGCTTTTACCACAGATCCATACTCCTTTCGTGCCCTATGGCCTCGAAACCAGGCTTGAATCAATTGTGCTGCTCTGATTTTGTTAACCCACTGTCTGGTTTTATATCCTCTATATGATGCCTATTAAATATATAAAATGAAAAAATTGTTTAATGGAATAAACAGAAATAAAAGGAAAAAAGTCATACTAGCATGAAAAGCTTTTAGGATTCTTATCTCTATAATATCACAAATCTAATTTCTCATGTCTAGATGATGTTCCCTGAAGCAACTGAAATGCATTGAGGGAAATGCAAAAAAATGCTACTCACTTTAATGTCTGTAAAAATATTTATGTCATGAGAAGCAAATAAAAAAAGATTAGATGGGATCCAAACAACCAAAGCAACAAAGATCACCTCTAAGATTACCTGAATTCTAATGGCAGCTCTTTTCTTTTGATGGTATCTTTGTTGTTCAGTATTTCTCATCTGATGGGCTCTGTAGTGCTGCTGTATCAACACAGCAGAAACCTTGTACTGAAGGTACTTCTGCCTCTCAATAAACCCACGGAAAAATGCCTTCAAAGAAAAAGACACCGTCCTGGAATATTTCACTGCTTGCAGGAAATTAACTGCGAAGCTGTTTGCATATTTCAGTAGAGCTGTACTTGCTGTCTTGTTAGAACAACAACTTAAATGTATTTCTGATTAATTAATTCTTTTTTCTACCTTTTAAGCAGAGTAATCATACTCACATACAATAATTATATTTCTCTCCTCTTGTTCGTCTTCAAAATGTTAGCTAGGCATCCAAATCAGTCTAAGGCCATTTAATAGATCTAAAAGAACTAACATAACTGATCATAGAGTCATAGAATGGGCAGGTTGGAAGGGACCCTAAAGATCATCTAGTTCCAACCTCCCCACACTGAGCAGGGATGCCAATCACTAGACCAGGTCACCCAGGGCCACATCCAGCCTGGCCTTGAACACTGCCAGGGATGGGGCAGNGTAGGACCTTGCATTTGATGTACTCATGTTTTCCTAAGCACGTCTCAAACAATGTAGCACTTATGTCTTTTTTTGCAATTTACTTGACTTTATATGCAATATCATTCCAACACATCAAGAGAGCTTGCATCCACATTCCAATCAAAAATCCCAAGCTACTAAGGTTGTGGCTGCCCCATCCCTGGCAGTGTTCAAGGCCAGGCTGGATGTGGCCCTGGGTGACCTGGTCTAGTGATTGGCATCCCTGCTCAGTGCAGGGAGGTTGGAACTAGATGATCTTTAGGGTCCCTTCCAACCTGCCCATTCTAGGATTCTATGATTCTAATATTTATATAGGTAAAAGCCAGTTGGGACAAAAATATTCTCAAAAGAACCACAGAAACACACACAAGCATCAGGACTTATTTGAAGAGCATCAGAACTTAATTGAAGAGTAAAATTCTAGGGGAGAAATAAGAAGAAAGAGGGTACACTACTTTTTAAGGTGAGCACCTCAGCAATGAAAGACAAAACAGAGCAAAACTGAGGCTCATCTCTGTGTATCGTGATAGTAAGCTTCATAAGACCTGTGGCATACAGTATAATTCAGAAAACAATTCTACTTAAATAGTTGCTTTGCAAGACCAGTAATCTTAAAAAAAAAACAAACCACGAAAACCTCACACCCAAACCCCACTACTAATAATATTCAAAATTACCTGAATTTTTATTGTGCTTTCTTTAATCTTGTGAAACCTCTTTCTTTCAATAAATCCTCTGACTGTAGCCTGCACAATGATGATGTTCCTCTGAGTTTGTAAGTAAGCCATTCTTTGGTATTTCACAGTCAAGTGAGATCGGTAGCATCGTTGCAAGACAACAGCTGCTTTTCTACAGCTTGTATACTGTGATTCAGTTTTATACATTAGATAATAGGCCTTTAACCTAATAGCTGCTGTTCTAAGTTGAATAAATTTCCTACGCTGCACAGCCATCTGAAGAAAAGACTGAATCTTTCTTGCAGCTCGTAGTTGTCTTGCTGTTTTTCTTGCTTTCATACCACGGAAGGCAGACTGAATAATTACTATTGCTTGTCTTAGAGCAGAATACTCTGCTTTCTGTAAGTGAGTCCTGTGACATGCTCTATACCACCTCTGAATAGCAACTGCTGAACTCTGAATCAATTTATAGCGAGTCCTTGTTCTTTGGCACCGAAACATGGACTGGATCAATATTGCTGCTGCTCTCTGGTCAAGGAAACGCCTCCTTTCCACACGCATTTTTAAGAAGGATTGTATGCGCCGTGCAGCAAGATTGATTTTATACAACTGCCTGGCTTTCCTAGCACGAAAAGAGGACTGAAGGCAAATGGCAGCCTTTTTTATTTTTATGTAGTTTTCCATGTCAGCTTCTTTCGCCATTTTGGCTCTGAACCTTTGCTGTATAACTCTGATGGCCCAGCACAGCTGTTTGTAGCATCTACGTTGTATGTACCTGCGATAAATCGACTGTATTATAGTTGCTGAAACATGCATGGTTTTCAGCTTCTGTCGTTCCTTCATGCCTCTGTAGGATGCTTGAATGACAAGAGCAGAACTCTTCATCGTCAGGTATTTCTTCCGTTGTTCCTTTCCTTTAGCATAAGATCTATAGTAGTTCTGTATAACAACAGCTGCAATTCTAATATTTTGACAGTACCTCCTACTCCTGTGCCTTTTGTAGGCTGACTGTATTGTACTAGCTGCTAAATGCATCTGCTCAATGCTCTTCCGCACCCTGACGCCTCTGTACACAGCCTGTATGTGAATAGCTGCTCTGCGAAGAGAAAGATACTCCAAAGTACACTGTCTGGAGAGAATCAAAGCCCTGTATCTTCTCTGAAAGACAAGAGAAGCTGCTTTAAGAGACAGGTATCTTTGACGTTCTCGAAAACCTTTGAAATTCTTCTGAACAACAACAGCAGCACAGTGCCTTTCTCGGTGATGTTTTTTGGCTTGCATCTCTCGAAAAGCCCTCTGAATACAAGCTGCTGCTCTCTTTAATGAAGAGTAATGCTGTACTGCAATTTTCTTTAGCTTATTAGCTCTGTACCTCTTCTGTATTACCTGGGTTGCCCACTGAACTTTTCTGTAATGGCAGTACTCCCTATACATTCGGTAGTTTCTCTGTATTGTAAGTGCTGCTTTGTGTCTTGTCTTCAGGAAGTGTCTTGTTTTCATTCCTCTATAGGCAGCCTGAAGAACTAAAATGGAATTGTACAGTTTTAAGTATGCTTCTCTTGCACGCTTCCCTTCCCTGTAAGCACAGTAACGTTGCTGTATGATTACTACAGCAAGCCTGAGAGCTTGATAAGAAATGTAAGTTTTATGCATTCTAAACGTTGCTTGAATAACTGCAGCAGCGTGGTGCATCTGCTGCATTTGTTTTCTTACCACAGAGCCTTTATAAGCAGACTGTATGAGAACAGTAGCATTAAGGATAGAGAGATACTTTTGATGTTGAGTTTTTGCTAGTTTTGTTGCTCTGTATTTTCTCTGAATTACAATAGCAGCTGTCTTAATGGAAAGAAAATGTTTTCTTTGGAGAAAAGCTCTGAATCGTCTTTGGATGAGCTCAGCCGATAGACTCATAGTTCTTAGAAGCTGCCTTGTTTTCCTACCACGGAATGCAGCCTGGATACGAAGTGTAGCACTTCTCATAACCACATAGTTGTGAACTTGTGCCTTTCGCTCCTTACAAGCACGGAACCACTGCTGAATACTCCTAGTTGCCAGCAACAATCTTCTAAAATTCCTCTGTTGCTTGTGCATTCGATAGTAAGACTGTATTATTGCTGCTGATTGATTCATGATTTTTAAGTCTTGCCGGATCTTCATGCCTCTGCAGGCAGCCTGAAGGATAATGACAGACTTCTTAAGTTCCAGGTACCTTTTACGTTGTACTCTGCCTACACAAAATGCTGTATATTGTCTTTGTATTATAATTGCTGCCACTGTCATTGCTTGGTATTTTCTCTTCATGCGATGCATCTTAAATGTGGCTTGGATACAAACAGCTGCTTGATGCATGCAGTGAATCTGTCGTCTAACTCTCACACCTCTATAAACTGCCTGCAGTTGGACTATGGCTTTTTTTAAAGACAAGTATTTCTGCTTTTGACATTTAGCAAGAGTAGTTGCACGATAACGCCTTTGAACTACTATAGCTGCAGATCTAAGTCTCTCATAGTCCTTCTTGACGAGGTAAGACTTGAAGGCAGCTTGTATAGTTGTAGCAGCTTTGTTTAGCTTGTTCAGTTGCTTCCTCACAGTCATCCCACGGTAAGCAGACTGCAAGACTAACACAGCTGCCTTTGTTTGTAGATAAATTGCACGTTTTTTTTTTTTCATACAGTAAGCTCTGAAGTATTTCTGAATCACTAGAGTGGCTTGTCTTAGTTTCTTGTATTTCATTTGATTCATGTGCATTCTGTAATAGGACTGAATAACTGTTGCAAGACGGTGTTCCTTTACCATTGCTTTTCTCACAGTTCTCCCCCTCCACATTGCCTGAAGATGCACTACAGAGTTATGCAGCTGAAGATATTCTTGCCATTGCTTCTGGCATACAACACCAGCTTTGTAATGTTTTCTTACATGTGACTGCAATGCAGTAACAGATTTCTTTAACTGTAGAAGTCTTAATCTCTCTTTTTCCATTCTCCACAGTGACTGGTCAACACAAACTGCCTTTGTTTGTCTGAATAGTTTACGTTTCTTCATTCTCCTAAAAGCAGCTTGGAGAATGATCACTGCCGCACGTTTCTGCAAGTAATACTCTCTTTCAATTTTTCCTAATTTATAAGCTCTGTAGTACTGCTGAAGTATCACTATTTTTGTCCTGTGCTCCTGGTAAGCACGTCTAGCCAGCTGACACCTATACCAAGCCTGAATCTTAACAACACTCTGTTTAATACGTAGGTACTGCTTCAGATCTCTGTGCATCCTGTACCAGGACTGTATGAGGAGGGCAGCCCTCTCTCTTCTAGCCAGCTTTGAAGATTGCCATTTTCTGAAATAAGTCTGAAGCACTAAAACTGCCTTAGTTTTCTGTTGAATTTTGTATTGTCTCCACCTTCTGAATGCAGACTGAATAATAAGTGCTGAAGACTTTAAGGTTTCATATCTCTGCCGATCTCTTTTTGCCAGCTTATATGCACACAGATGACTTTGAATTTTAAGAGCAGCCCAAGCAATTTGTTTATATGCAGCAACAGATCTCGCCATCCTTATCCTTGCTTGTACAAAAATAACATAGTATCTTAGCTGTAAATATCTTTTCCTAGCAGAGTATCTCCTCCAATAAGCCTGCAGGAAAAAAAAACCCAGAAAATTCAGTATTCTCTTCATGACATCTCAAGATAAGCCTAAATTTGAGAACTAACAACATCAGGCTTCTAAAGATTTCTTTATTCCTACCTAATTCTTAAATGTTCTTAATGGGGGGGGGGGGCTGAAAGCAGAAAAGGATTACATTTTCATAAACACAGCAGTTTCTGCAAGCAGAACAAACAACCCCGAGCGAACCTTTTTCTTGCAGGTCTCAGAGGGTTTCCTCACTGTGTAATCTGACTTTAGATTATATTACCTGAATTAATGTGGCTGATTTAGTTCTGGCTTCCTCCAGTTTAGTCTTTTTCAGATTCAAAAATTTCATCCTAGCTAAGTATCTTTTCCAGTGCTTCTGGATGAAAACTGCTGCATTCACTCTCTTCAGGATGCGTCGATCAGACAGGAACTTTATTGCAGCTTTTTGGATTATCCGAGCAGCTCTGTCTCGCTCCTACAAAGAGAATTTCCACTGAACCATCAGGGTTTGAATTTTCATTCAAGTTTTTGATGTATTAAAATAACTAACTAAAGCAATCTCACAAGAATTAGGCTAGTTGATATCACAGCGTTTCTTTGCTCTAGTAAAAGAACTTTTCTGAGATAGAATATTTATTTCAGCCTTAAATTCTTCATAATAGGGTGGTATCACTTAAATCTATAACCTCCCACCTTCATAGTTCTTCTTTGACACTCAATTTTTCAGCATTTCAGCACTCTAAAGCACCCATTTTTAAGCCTCAATTTCAGATCTTATTCATAAATTTAAGATACCCTTACTAATGGAGCACACTGGCATACTTTCCAGCTATATTGAAATAACATACGAGTATAAAGATACTCATGCCCATCTAGCTCACATAGCAGTCAGTGTTTTTATAGTAACCCAGAAAATGTAGTAACAAATTTATATATGGCTAGGCTTCACGAACAAAGCTCCAGGGNTCAGACTGTTCCTGAATGAATTTATGTACATCTTTACATAATCTCTCCAGAGCCCTACTGCTGGTCTGTCTTCCCAGAGGGCAAAGTACATATGTGCACGTTGTAAGATTAAATAAATAATAATAAATAAATAGCACTGCCTGCAACACTTAGGATTTTTTTTTTTAGATTCCCCTTCCCCCTACCATCATCTTTACTATTACTTATTTAAAACCAGTTATAAGGGGCTGAAGAGGTGACATGATTTCATCAGAACAAAAAAAAAAAAAAGAACAAACAGTAGCCTTTAAACAAAATGTAATTACTTCAGAAGTCCTAAAGTGTTTTGGCTGATACACCAAGAAGGCGGCTGTATATTTAGATAATAAAAATTATTCTCATTAACTAAAATACCAATACTATTCTGATAAACCTGTATACTCCAAACAGTGAATTTTTATTCTTTCTTCAGTACTTCTCAAAGTAGAAGCTATGAATATTGCACAGGTAAAGAGTACCTTAGAAAGTTTCAGTTCCCTTTTCAGCCTGTAATTCCTCCAAGCAGACTGAATTAATCGTGCAGCTCGAGCTTCTTGACGAAGATCTAGAAGTCTCGAGCACAGAAATGACAGGTAGGTAACCACAACCTATAAACACAAGAGTACGAAAGTTAAAGGCTATACCAAACAGCAGGAAACATTCACAGGAGAGCAGAACATGTTTACATCAACTCTAAAGGCATCCTACCTTCTCATCAGGAATTGTATTTGACATGTCTGAGTGATGAATCATTGCTGGTATTCCACCTAGGTCAGAAACTGCGGCACTGATCAGCTGAAAGTTTTTCTTTTCATTGTCCAAGAGCTCCTTGTACAGGATGGAAGCAGTTACAGCTTTGCAAAGAGAAAATGTTTGATAAGTCAAATTGCACGTAAAAGAAATAGATTTAATGCAAACTTCTGTGCATCAAATAACTCACTTCCATCAGACATTCCTTCTGTAGCACTTAGAGAAGTATCAGACTCTGAAGAGGATGAGGAAGAGTTTAGTCCCAGTGTATGACTTTTTGAGTATTCTACTGTTTGAGTTGTTCGTTGGCACACAGCTTCCAAAGGCACGTAACATGGATGATAATGATGAATCAAATGGCATAATACTCGACCATCTGAGAAACACACTGTGAAATTTTCCACCTGTTAAATAAAATACAGCAAGATATAAGAATTTTTGTTACCAGTTAATTGGTATGAACTGGATATAGAATTTGTTATCCTGTATCTTTAGAAGTGACCAAGTCAAATTTTACTGGATCAAAAAAAAAAAATTACTTATGTAGCTAGTGCTTCCTTTGAACATTCACTGACTGTACAGTCACAACTGTGAGAAACCAGAAACAGAGGTGTGAATCAGTATGCAGTGAATCTCCACGGGAAACGTTTAAAAAAACACAAGCAAGCAATCTTTCTACAGAAGGATCCCAAAGAAACTTCATACTACACAAACCTTTACAGTAGGTATTCAGTGCAGAAATAAGACTGATGCAAGGTCAGAATTCAAGTGCTCCATTTTACCCTTCAGAAAAACAAGCAGGTGTGACTGTATTCTGACCAGAGACAAGTCTCTGAACAGGACTTGTTCCTTTTAAAATATGTCCCTTCTAAATAAATATCTCTTTGAGCAGAGGACTTCCTCTTATCCCAACATTAGTTTAATGCTCACAGTTCCTATCGATGGTGAAAACATTACGCACAAATACTTCTAGGATGATTGTGCATGAAAAAACCTCAAACAATCCCCATATTTCTGCAAAAATGTTCTCATTTTAAAAGGCATTTTAACGCATAAAACTATAAAGGGAGATCCTTTTGCTGAAATTTGTTTAAAAAGAGGGCTGCAGCTAAACCCAGAGAAAGATGATGATTTCAAATGAGATTAAACAAAGTCCATAAAGATATTTAAATCTAACTATCATTGTCTATTACTTGGCATTGATAGCTTGAAGAATTCTGCTCCGAAAAGAATAAGCATGCTTAAGACAGCACAGGATTTATCTGCTGTGAAATGTACACAAAATTATTTACCTTGACATTGTAAAATACACAAACAGCATTAACCCATTCCATCAGCAGATTCACACTCTCACTGTAACTTGGAGATGAGGAGTTACTGCTATTATCTTCTTGTCCTCTACCACTTGCAGAAGTCTTGAGAGCACTCAATTGAATTTTCCTCTTGTGTGTATTCTTTAAAAACTCAATTTCTTCTTTTAACTGCTCCACATTAAGAAAAACATCCACCTATTAGGAAGAAAAAAGATTAGTTCCATCACCAACAGTATGACATATCCCTGCCCAGTGCAGGGGGGTTGGACTAGATGACCTCCAGAAGTCCCTTCCAACCCTAACCATTCTAGGATTCTATGACATGTCATGCTTCATAGCAGCCGAATGTCACACTGAATCAGTAGTGGATAACATGGACTTACCAGCAGAGATGGCAGTGTCTGCTCCCAACTGTTTCAGATAAAAGAACCTAAACCCACATTCCCAGTGCTCTATGTAAAACAGTTACTTCAAGAGATAATACCTGGGGGAAGCTGGGAACTTCCCTGACACAGCCTGTGTGTTTTCAGTATACTTTTAGAGGAAACAATTTCAGAGCCTTGCTTGCATTTCTAGTGAGTCCACATACCACTCCCTCTCATTTAAATGACTCTGAGAAGACTTGAGCTGGTATTTGTGATGGTGTGAAAGATTTGGTAGAGTCTTTCACAGACAACAAATATTCCTGAAAGACCAGCATTTTCATTATTGCTCGTGTGTAATCAGTAACAAACTAAACAATTAATTGACTAGTACCTGGAAGGCAAAGACAATTTTCCACAGGAGTGCTAATGTTCGTTCTCTGTGTCTATCCACAATATCCTTGGAATCAATCAAAGAACCTATCAAACAGAACAAGGAATTAAAGTGTGCACTAGTCCTCTGACACACTGCAAACAACCCTGATTTCTAGGCTTTACCATTGCCATCCTTCAAGAGAATTCCTCGCTCTTTAAGGACATTAAGAACAATGTCAACATTATGTATCTTCTGTAGACGACTTATTGCAGGGACTCTCAGTTGTTTGGAAAGATCCCAGTTTTTGGTGAGAAGCTCCATTGTTCTCCTAACAAAGGAAATGTCAGTTTAATGCCTTGGCCAAGCTCATACTAAGTATTATATAAAATAAATAGTTGAAAATAACTCTATCAACGCACACGAGGCGAACACCGCAATGTAAGTCCACAGCCAGATTTGTTACAGCAAAATCAAACTCATCAAGTGGAGTTTGAACATGACTGACAGGTAGTCCTAGGAAACCAAGATGTCGGGAAAGGTCACCCTCACCACTCAGGAAGTCCCGGGAAAAGGCAAGCAGAAGGTCCTTGCTAGCCTAAAAGGAGAGAAAATTTTAAAAAATGAAAGATAATATTACAGTATTAAAATAGTTGTCAGTCAGAATACAATTTTCATCTCTTGTCCGCCAAACTGCGTTCCATAGTTTCTTGCCCAAGACACAAAATGATACTTTTTTCTTTTTAACTTTATTTTTAGCAGCTTACAGGGCTTTATTTTTCATTGTACCTGGCTACCTTGTCACTGAGAGCACCACCGCTTTTTTCCTCAGTCTGTCTGTCTACATAGCACAAACCCAAGAAAAGCGGTTTTATTTGAACATATATGATAATCAGAGCCTTTTGTAAGACAGATGTTGCATAGCCTTTCTTATCACAGCAAAAGAACAGAAAAACAAACAAAAAACCCAAACTGACTTGTGGTTTAAAATCAGTGGCAGTATGCTAGAATGGTATTTAAAAAGCATGCAGAAGCTCAGCTTTACAGAAGGAAGACAGACAACACAAGATCATGGAGTCCTTCCTACAGGAACAGCACTTCAAAATTGTCTTGGGAATTCCTCTACATGACTGTGAGATGTATTGAGAATGTTCATGCAAAAGGCTGAACTGCCAAGACTTGTTGAAGAAAAGTACACAGATTAAAATAAAAAAGTCTACATTGAGTCTTAGGACAGTAGTGGACAGGGACATTGCAGCCCTCTTACCTTGAACTCTGCATCCTTACAAAACAGACAAGGGTCATGGTCAATCATTCTGGATTGTTTGGCACAATCCAAAAAGCACACTAACAACAGCAATTTTTTTAGTGTGAATTTTGACAAAGCTTCTTCATGACCTAAAGAGAGAGAATGCATTAAGTGACAGTTCAAAAACCAAGTGTTAAAAATAACCTATTTTTGGAAGTCATAATTAATTACCTTCTCTGTAAAGATGAGGCACAGTGGGATGTCTGTACTCAGCTGCAATGTCAGGGTTCCAAAGCAAGCGATTAAGGATAAATACCGCTAGACCTGTAACATCACTGTTACTCTCCAAAGCTATCACTTCTCCATAAACAGTCTAATATGAAAGGAGAAAAGTTAAAAATTACCTCAAATAATACAAGGCTTTCCTGAATAACATACATTACTGAAATTCTGAAGCAGTAAATGGTAATTAATCTCTAAATAAATCAGGATTTTTTCAATCAGTCACTGAATGAAGGAAATTTCAGAGGATCCAGTCTCAATCACAGAATGGGCAGGTTGTAAGGGACCCTAAAGATCATCTAGTTCCAACCTCCCCACACTGAGCAGGGATGCCAATCACTAGCCCAGGTCACCCAGGGCTGCATCCAGCCTGGCCTTGAACACTGCCAGGGATGGAGCAGCCACAACCTCTCTGGGCAACCTGTGCCAGTGCCTAACCACTCTCTGGGGAAAGAACTTCCTTCTAATCTCCAATCTAAATTTCCCCTCCTTCAGTTTATAGCCATTCCCCCTTGTCCTATCACAGTCTGACCTCCTAAAAAGTCTCTCCCCTTCTGTTTTATAATCTCCCTTTAGGTACTGGAAAACTGCTATAAGATCCCCTTGAAGCCTTCTCTTTTCCAGGCTGAACAATCCCAACTGCCTCAGCCTGTCTTCATAGTGGAGGTTCTCCAGTCCTTTCATCATCTTTGTGGCCTCCTCTGGACTCGCTCCAACAGCTCCACATCTTTTTGATGCTGAGGAGCCCAGAACTGGATGCAGTACTCCAGGTGAGGCCTCACAAGCACAGAGTAGAGAGGCAGAATCACCTCCCTAGCCCTGCTGCTCATGCCTCTCCTGATGCAGCCCAGGATGCTGTTGGCCTTCTGGGCTGCAAATATACATTGCTGGCTCATCTCCAGCTTTTCATCTCTCATGACCCCCAAGTCCTTCTCTGCACTCTGTCACTGAACGATAAAACCAAAAGGAAATTTCAGAAGATCCAGTCTCATTTCCCAAAAAATGTATGATCATCTGCATCTCAGGAACCAATAAGGAAGTTCCTCAAGACAACTGCATTTTTATCCAGTTTAGTAAAGTGTGGAACTGACAGGAAATTGCTTCTGTGTTATTGGTCAGAGTTAACTTCCACTTTCCTTGATTAAATATTTTCTTTTTCAGTAAGGTAAGCACTTTTCTAAAGCAAGTCTGTTGTAATACTTTTAAAGAGACATAAACATGCCTTAACTGAATTGAAGCTACCTGAACTAGTAAAACAGAAACTATAATGAGACCCAAAACATTCCCCTGCTAAAAAAAAAAATGTCTAGATGTCTGTGCTTACCTCCAGGCCTATACGCAGCCACAAAGGGTTGTAAGATAGAAGCCAATTAAGGACTTTTTGCCTCTCTCCTGCAAAAGAGCATCATGTAATATTACATCCAGCAGACACTTCACGAGAGCACAAATTTTTATCAACCAACTTTAGACCCAATCAGCTTAGTGTGTGAATAATTCTTTTTCTTCTTACATGAAAAGAGAGGATGCAAAGTTTCAGTATTCTTACCTAGATCTTTCCAGAGGTGCCTGTCTCTACGAACCAGCAAACGTCTAGTTTCAATCTCAACTTCCAGCTTCCTAATAGCTCTAACCATTGCTTCAGAAGTGAACAAGCGACAGGCCTCACGCCGTAGCTTGTTCAGCTTCTGATGAGCTGTATAAGCTTTCAGAGATGCTTCATCTTTCGTTGGTGCTTTGGGAACACTGGTTTTGTGATGGTTCTCTTCTCCCAAGATAAGGGCAGCTGCATTTACTGTTTAAAGAGACATAAAAAGTACGTGTTTACATCTCAGACGTAGCTTTGCCCATCTCTATTATTTTCCCTCCTCTCAAGTTCACATTCTGTTGTTTTCCTTCTGACTAATGATTTTATCCCTCAGGACGTTTATCAGTTGTTGTACTAAATATAAATTGTCAAGTACATGTGCATTGTATGTATGGCTAGGCTTCGCAAACGAAGCTCCAGGGAGGGCTCCACCCACGCNGCATTAGTCAAATAGTTAATATAAAGCTTACTACATAAGCAAGCAGTGCTAGGAATTCCATATTAAGATCAACTGTATCATCTCCAATTGTTTACATTGAAGATAAAGACAGAGGAAAAGTATGTTACCATCATTTTAGTAAAGTGACAGCTACAATGTTTTTCACCAGGTGGGAATTCCCCACTCAACACCCACCAACCCATGTTCCAGTGTGTGTTTCCTGCTGCAGAGTATGCTCCCCATTCAGGTGTGGGATATGTGCAAGTGTGCCTGCCATTCATGCTTATCACAAGGCAAGAGTATGACACTGAAAAAAGATTAGAAGGTTATAAAATTCTGCTGGGACAGACAGCACTGCCTCCAACATAAGAACTGCTTTCGGTTTAGCATAGTCCATATTTTCTAGCAAAACTGCCACTGAAACACATTACCAAATATTTGGTTTGTGATTATCACAGTATTAAGTCAAAGACTGAAAAGGGAAACAGAGGTGACACATAAAAATCCAAAACCAAAAATCTACTCTTAAATAAGAGCTTAATGTTACACAAACTAAAATGACAAGTTGGGACTAGCATTAAGATAGTACTACAATCTTTAATACTGATAAAGTACTTTACATTTAATAACATTAAAAGACAAAATGAAAGTTCTTGCCTCTTACCTTGCAAGGTGTTTGCTTTCACACTGAAGTCATCAGGGGTAAGTATAAAATTTAGCCACCAGGTGAAACCTCGTTGCTGCTTCTCCTTCCAACGTTCATCATAAAACATGTTTTTAGCAGCAAAAGGCATTGGGTGCCTAGGAATGACTTTAAAAAAAAGTTAAGTCAAGTCTCTGCCGTTCTTGAAATGTTTGATAACCAGTTTACATTTCATTATGGGAAGGATTAATGTTTGATACTTCATTTAGATCTGTAGCAGAAAGAAAGTAGCTTAGCTATCAAAGAATTTCATAACAGCTACCATGAAATAAATTTAAGCCACAAAATGCCGATTAAGTTACTAAAACTCTACAACAAAGACATGATTTCTAAAACCTAGATCATTTGCAACACACATCTTGTGGCAAAACCAAACTGAACCAGATTACATCTAGGAAAGAACATTTTATTGGTACTAGAAGTCTGCCCACCTGTTTTCAGTGGTTTCACAAATGTCAGGTGAGACTGGGCCAATCCAGGGATGGGCTTACTAACTCTGTTGGTGGTTTTAGCAGCTTTCCGACGTGAAGAACCTACAAGCATCAACACATAAGTACCAACAACCACCATGTCAGTTAATGTACTAAAGTTTGTATCACTTACGAAACACAGAACTAGAGTAATTCCCTGTGAATCCATACAAAATACGAAAATTCACCTCCTGATGGAAAAAGTGAAGCAAACCAGTTTGATACGGGGGGGTGTGAAATACTTAAGAGTAAATAAATGCTGTTGTGCTTCACAGTTGTATCACATGCTAGGGAAATATACTGTTTGCAATTCATTATCACATTGCTAGAAACATAAGCTAGTGGGTAAAAACATTCATTAGATGTTAAAGTGTATGCTCTGTAAACATCTAGGGTATGAGGTATGACTTTTAGAGCTTGACTTACTACTTGCCGCAGATTGCATGGCACATTGAAACTCATTTCAGAGCAGCCTGACTTATTTTACTCATCAAGGCACTAGCCAGTAATTACTATTCACAACATAGTGGCAGGACTAAAAAAAAAAAAATCCCACAAGTTAAGGCAGATCTAGGCTTTCGTATTAAAAATTACGCTTCTAGAGCCATCATTTTGTTGTGTTGACACCAAATGAAGGACTAGGTATGCTGCTGCCTGACACTCCCTGATGAGATGGTGCTCCAGAATCAAAATAAGACAGAGCACAAATTACAGGTTGTAATTTTCTGCTTAGCTCAACTAGTGTTTTTCATAGAACATTCATTTCTAGAGAAGCAAAGTCATTCCAATTTCTCATGCACTTCTAACAAATCTTAAATACATTCTGATAATTTTTAATAGTTGGATCTAACACGGATTAAATTAAATAACAGGTGTTTCAAAGTTAACTTTTAGTAGTCAAATACCATTTTTTCTTTGTGAAGCCCAGAGACAACATCTGTGCAAATAAATTTCAACTGCAATTACATGTCTCACAAGAAATTTTCAAAAAAAGTAACTCAAAGCTGCCATAACTTGTGTTTCACAACTAGTTTTATGAGACACCAAAGTGATTTTGGGCTCAAAGAATATTTCCTTGTCCAGCCTAGGAACTGAAGAAAGCATCATGTGTTATTTTGATCTGAAAGCCATGATGAATTCTGCTGTTAGTTAAATTGCAGGGACTGCAGGAAGATACTGCTCATTAAATGCTTCTTTCAGACCCTCATTCTTTTTGTATTCCAGAGCGTATTTGGGAACAGAACATTTAGAAAACTCAAAATACATTGAGGTAGAAGAGGTCAACTTCTTAAGATCTTCAAGCAACAAAGTATTGACAAACTCAGAAGGATCTACACGAGGGTGACAAGGAGCTAATTACAGGCAGTTCAAAAGCAGGCAGAGTGAATGAGCCTTGGGAACTACACATTTGAAAACACATGACAACAGCAATGGAGTTAAACGTTCACAATGGTAAGTTTACCTATGACAGAAAGGTCGTGCAGTGAGTAAGCTTCTAGTAAATTTCAATTACCTAAGAAGGGCTCTGCTGGAGAACCAGCAGATACTTTTCATGTTACTGTCACTAACAAGGTTTACAAAACAATAAAGGAAATTTGAAGCCTATAACACTCTAAAACTACAACCTAAAACTACTCTGACGTAGTTTTCAAAATGCAAATTACATCTAACAAAGATCAAAGGCCACATTTCAGAGAGATGAAATATTCCTGACTGGAATGGACTTGATCCTCGTGGATCAACTCAGGATATTCTATGATTGTTGCTAGACAGTCAAGTTTGCTATAGAAACTTTTCTTCATCAAAAAACATCTTTCAGAAAGAGGTAAATGAAGGAAATACTGCTCACCAGCTTGCTTTCTCTGCCCTATCCTCTCTCGGTTTGTGGTTTTGAAGGTTGATGGTCTCACAGTAGTATGTGCTTTATTGTCCATGCTGGATTTAAGAGTTCTTTTCCTTTCCACTTCTTCCACATACACAGGAGCTGTAACTCTGTTTTCTACCTGTACTTCACTTTTCCTCTTACGACACAAAGAAGTTAGTCCAGGAGGAAATGGATTTACTTTGTCATCGTGACACTTACTTTCAGCTGAAATGGGACCTATAACTGGAAGGTGTTTCTGTATTTCTGCTTTTGCATACACAGATGCCCCATCAGCACATCCCATTATTGCTTTATTAAGGCATTTTTTAGATTTTGGCTGGAGGGTTTCCATTCTTGTTTCTTCAGCAGCATTAGGCTTATTTTTCACAACAGTGGCAGAGAGAACTGGACGCTTCTTTGGTTGCTCTCTCTGAGAAGAACTGCGAGTCTGAAGTTCCTCTGTAGAAGGAAAACTGAAGTGATTGTCCTTGGGTTTATCATCATGAAGTATCTGTGATTCTCCATTACATATCTCAAAGGCTTCACTGAAATTGTGTTCTATATGAGCACGTGTTTTTGTCTCCACATCTCCATTTTTTTTACATTTCGGGGGTAGGAATTTCTTTACAACATAAGTCTCTGCAGTAGATGATATCAAAGATGCCTCACACTTAGGAGTCTTTGCTTGCTTATCTGCCAAGTTCTCTTTCACAAATTGGTCAGGTGACAGAATTGAAACAGGCTGCTTTATTATATCTATATCCACTTGATAACTGTCATTTACAAAAGAATCTGGACTTAAAATTCTCCTTGTACATAAAACAGGCATGGAGGTCGAGTGCTCCAGAGTGCAGACTGGTGAGAGCGAGCAATTAGGAATTACTTCATTGTTTGAAGCTGGCAGTTGTGCTAATTCAGTGTTACTATATGCACCTTCAAATTTTAATTCACTGTGCTCATTAACAAATTTCTTAACGCAGGTCTTTATTTCAGGCAATAATTCTTCCTTTGAAGCAGCAGCAATATCTGAGAATGTAGTAGACCTTCTCATTGCACATGGTGTGCAAACAGTAGTACGTTGTTCCTCCAGCACTGGTGTGATAGGAGATATTGGCAATTTATTTTCTGAGCCAACAAAAGAGTCATTTCCTAGGGACACAACAGCTTGCTCTGTGTTCTGATTTTCACATGGCTGAAGCGGACTTCTAAGTTTATCCACCTTCTGGGAAACCTCAAAGGTTTTGTTAACGTTTTTAACTTTTATTGAAGCAGATGTTTCTGAAGACTTTTTCTTCTTTATAGTATCCCAAAGACTTTTCTAAAAACAAACAAAAAACCCAACAACAACAACAAAAACATAAATTAGTGTGCTAATTTCCCTTTATGTGTAAAAATCAACATTACTAGGGTATTCATTCAAAGTCTAAAAATACTTTAAAGAGAACATGTAGTTCAAAATTCACTGTAAGTTATTTCTAGGCTTGAAAACAGCTTTTTTTGGTTTGTTTTATTCTCTAAGTTGTAATGCTTCAGCATCTACTTTCCAATCTAGCCAAAAAAAATTTGTAGATGTTGAGCATTCCCACAGACAGCAACATTCATAAGCTTTTAATTCTTCTTCACTGAATTTTCTACTAATAAAGCCAGTATCTGCATCTGCCAAAGTAATAGAATTAAGACCACTAACAAAAGCATACTCACCTTTTTCTTCAGAGGCTGCTCAGCAACACCCAAGAGCACAGCTTGATGCTTTACAGTGCCATTAATAGTAAAAGTTACCAGTTCTCTGACTTTTCCTTCTTCTAATGGTGTCCATGTTATGGAAACAAAAATTCTTTCTCCTGACTGTTGGAGAAAAAGAAATGGGTACACTTATGTGTATCAAAGATAGAGTAATCAAATCAAAGGAGAAGTGGTACACAGAAGCAACTTTATCAGACAACATAAAACAGTAAACAATTGTTAAATGTTTAAACATCAGTTTCTCCCTCTATAAGAACCTTGTCTTTGTAAGAGGGCATATACCTCTTAATGGAAAAGATGGAAAGCAAGCAAGACCACATATAAATACAATACATAGCAGAAAGGACAAGATTTGACTAAAGTTAAGTAGAAGAAATTAGATATTTTTTTGTACATAGTAACCAAATAAGTGCTCTAAAGTAATTTTGAGAGAATTGTATCAGGACTAGCAATCAGAGGTTAATTTTTAGGACCTTGGCTGAATGTAAATAAAAGCATCAAATTTTTCAGTCAAATGACTTGCAAAGGTAAGTTTTGAGACACTGCAAACAAACAAGGAAGTTGTGGATGATCTATGCACAAATTCTTCATGCACAGTGACCTCTATGGAATCATTTCAGTCCTCTGCTGATGTCAATACTAACAGACCAACCTCGGACGAAATTAAAGCGATTGTGAAATGGACCAGCTCTGGAGCATTTGAATTAGGTGTTATACCTCTTAGGATTAATGCATTTAATGAAAACATACAAAGCAATTAAATATATGCTTATACAGTAAAGTCGGGGAGCAAAGGTTAGCATTCATGCATTACTATAGGAACTTGTTATCCAAATCTTTCACAGCGAGACTCCAGCCCGTTTCTGTAAGCACGCTATTGCAAGAGATCTCCAGAGTTTCCTCCTCTCACAAAGACCCTGGAGAGACTAGATGACCATAGACACACGTTCGTCCAAATTGCCATTTAAAAAAAACATCATTGTTCTGATTAGCCATAGTTTATACTTCCCGGGGAATGGTAAAGATTTCTTCCTCGACTAATCCTGCTTTGCT
Organism: Bucco capensis; assembly: GCA_013396975.1. Taxonomy (NCBI): domain Eukaryota; kingdom Metazoa; phylum Chordata; class Aves; order Piciformes; family Bucconidae; genus Bucco; species Bucco capensis. The sequence continues at coordinate 42,062 of VWZO01009771.1, forward strand.
CTCTATTATGTCGCTAATTACCCTGCAGAGCAGTGCATTAGTATCCTCACAACAAGCTCCCTAAGGCTTTGTCTTCAAGCAGATGTCCTCCAGTTTTTTGAGGCTGCTTTTTAAACACCTCTTATCCTTTCGTCTCCATCTTTAAAACCATGTTCCCAGAGTTAAATTTACTGCAAAACACCCCTCTGTTGAACCAGGACTAACTGCCTTCGTGGCCGGTGACAGCCCCCAGACCCTGAGAGGTCTAATCTCCCTTTCGGAGGTTCCATCCCTCCCCATTAACGTGAAACGCCAGACATTGACACAGCGCCCGCGATCACCCCCCGCAGCGAGGATGCAGCTTTGGGGCTACGGGCTGCCCCAAACCGCGGATCTATGTAGCATAAGTTCCCGCGGGAGAGGATTCCTCTGCAAGCCGGAAGCACTCCTCAGGCCGGGGGACGGACCCTGTCTGCGGCCGAAAAGCGAGGGGCTCAGGCGAGGAGCGGGGCCTGGCCCCGCTTCCAGCTCTTCGCGTCCGGTTCTCGCCCCCTCCGAGCGCGGCTCGGGGCTCCCTGCTGTCTCGCACACTCACACGCGCCCATTCAGCACCACAGCTTCGCAGTCCCCGCGCCCCCTCCCCGCTCGTTACCTGCACGGAAAAGCGGCGATGCTCAATGCTGAAGCCCCTGGCAGAAGCCGGGAAGCGATCGACGGTCACCTCGACGTCCTCCGCGTTGGGGTTCTCAATGCCCAGAAGGCGCGTGCGAGAGGCACCGAGGCGCAGGCTGCTGAAGCTGAGGAACGGCGGCCGGGAGAAGTGGCTCAGAACCAGCACCGCAGGGCCCTCGTCTGCATCCACCTCACCTCTCCGCGTGGCCCAGCGCCGCCGCCGAGGGCTAGCGGTGGAGCTCAAATCCCACACCTCCACTCCAGAGAAGAAACCCGCGGCCATCCCCGGGGCAGAAGCCCTGATCGGGACCGGCTCCTCACACAGCCAGCACACCGCTCCGCCACCAGACCAACCGTCAGACCAACCGCCCGCTTGTTCAAACCCCGCGCCCCCGCCAATCCCCGCGTCGGACAGTCCCGCCCCTCGCCGCTCCGCCAATCAAGTGTCGGGCGTTTGATTTAAACGGCCCGACCGGCCCGGGGCGGCAGAGAGGTGCTGCCGCACAGCGGCGGGAGGCACGCAGATTCCCCAGGGCCCGTGACGCTGCGGAGCGCCCGTGGCAGAGCTGGCCCTTGGGAGCTGGCCTTAGCTGAGCCTTGCAGTTAGCCTTGAGTTATGCTTCAAAATTAAAGAACAAAAAAGGGGATTCTGCAAAGCTGCACACTACAACACTCCTCCCATACTGAAATAAACAAAGTGAAACCAAGTGTTTTGCTAAACAAATTTAATTTACAAAATATTTAAAAATAGAAAGTAGAATGAGATGCACAGACATGATGTCTCACCTGTTCACCTTCCCATGAGCTTTAAAACCGAAAGACTAGCGTGTTTTCACGCTGTTTAGAAATAAAAGAGGGCAGAAATCAAACCTCAGCACAAGCAGCCCTGCAAGAAATCCTGCCAACCAAGCAATGTTAAGACAAAAGAAGTTTACTTTTCCATAACAAATAAAATTACACATAGGACTGAGTACTTCTACATTTACAGTGTACTTCCTAACTTCTCCTTACAGGAAGGAATTTCCCCTAAAAAGACAACTTTACTTACAGACTTCCATCTAAAATATCAGCCTATACAGATCACATTTAAAACCCATTATATTTCATATACCAGTGGCAAAATATTGAGTTTATTTCACCTTTTTCTTCCATATAAAAGGAATGACACTTAAACAGGGTCAAAAAGTTTAAGGGAGATTTAAAAACTTTTGCCAATGGTAACCTTTAATCCAAAACATTTCTTAAGAGCCATGAAAAAGACCCTTACAAGACCCTCACGCAGTGGCTGCCCTGCATTACGTTCTGCCAGTCTCATTCTTCAATGCACACAATGAAACCACCAAATCACTGAGCTGATATTGAAGATCACCTGTGGCAGTAGTTACAAGGGCCTACAGATAAATGCACTCTATTTCCCTTAAGCTTCAGGCATATGGGAAACATGCAGTATGGATCAGCTATGCATGTATGCTCAATATAGAAAAGTTCACATTCTTTTTAATTGTTTTCAGGGAAAACCACCTACTCGTCTCTATCAGCCTTCTCAGAATTCATTTGTAATTCTACATTCACAAAATTCCACACAGAAATTATTACTTTAAATTTAAAAACATGAGGGTCATTTATTCCTTAGCACTCCACAACACATGGCATCCTAGGATGCATTAGGATGCAGATCGAGAGAGGTTATTCTCCCCTCTACTCTGCCCTGGGGAGGCCTCACCTGGAATACTGTGTCCAGTTCTGGGCCCCCCAGCTCCAGAAGGATAGGTAACTGCTGGAGAGAGTTCAGCACAGGGCCACCAAGATTATTAAAGGAGTAGAGCATCTGCCCTATGAGGACAGGCTGAGAGAGTGGGTCTCTTCAGCCTGGAGGAGACTGAGAGGGGAGAGGGGATTAACAATTATGTTAAGGGTGAGTGTCAGGAGGAGGGAGCCAGGCTCCTCTCAATGTCATCCAATGTTAGGACAAGAGGGAATGGGAGCAAGTTGGACCACAGGAGGTTTAGTATTAACATGAGGAAAAACTTTTTTACAGTAAGGGTGACGGAGCACTGGAGCAGGCTGCCCAGGGGGACTGTGGAGTCTCCTTGTCTGGAGTCATTCAAGACCCTCCTGGACGCATTCCTGGCAGGGGGGTTGGACTAGATGATCTTTCTAGGTCCCTTCCAACCCCAAACATTCTATGATTCCATGTTTCATCAAGCACATTGCCAGGCTCTTCCTCTGAAGCATTCTTCAGAGTTCTGGATGCTCTTTCACATTCATTACTAGGGAAATAAGCTTAGCTTTGAGGATACCAAAGAAATCTTTTGTCATTGTGTCCTGGTATGACTCACCAGAATTAGAAACCAGACTAAAGCAGCAGTGTATTTCTAAGGAGATCACAGCCTTAGAGAAGATATATCATCACTGTTACAACTACTGATGTTCAGCATAAAAAGAACCCATGAGTGCCATACCTCTGTAGGAAAAGTGTCAGTGCTCCAGGAGGAAATTCCAATATAAATAAATAAACCAAATATAAAATCCACTTAAAGAATTAAGAGCAATAATGTAGTCAACAACTAGAAATCTGTTTACTAAAAAATTCATAATTCAATGTTTGAACAGAGTGAGTGCAGTAAGTTCTCAGAACCACGTAGCGGTTAAGAGTACCAAAAAGGACTCCACTCTTCTCCCCAGTGGTCAGCACATGAAAACGATCAACTTTTTGCAATGTGCCACTTATTTTTTTAGACATATTTTTAAGAGACGCCTGCTTCTTTCTTTAGCAACAAATGGTCAATGGAGTCAATGACTGCCAGATAAACCATCTACTGTGCCTTTACTGTGTAAGTGTCCTCCTCCTCCCAAAAGGACATGCGCTCTTGGATGAGTACACATACACATTACAGCAGAGGTACCAGACACCCATGCATCTGGGAGGTGCAGATCTCTGCCCTTCAACTCCAGTCCTCCCCCCAGCAGAGACCAGCTAACTTCCACCTACCAAGTGAAGTACTAGTCCATGAAAATTTACTTTGCTCATACATGAATTTTAAATAATGTCAAGCCATAAGAATGATAACTCATGATATTAAAAAAATAAAAACTACACATGTAGCACATAAGCTTTTCTATTTTCTTTCACTGTCAACTGGCAATGATCCAGCCTGACCAGCAGGTGAAAACACTAACTAGTAGGGTTATCTGCAAACAGAAGAACGCCAAAGAACTAGTAGGTCATTTTCTACAGGAATGACTAGCAATTCTGGTCACACAAACAGCAAAGATAGTGCTCATTTTACTGAAAAAATTTTTAATCTGTTTCTTGTTGGGCACCTAAAAGCATGAAGCCCTTTGAAAGATATTGACCTTTTCTGAATAATCAACTGAACTAGAGAAAAAGCCATTACTCAGAATATATATATAAAAGGCACAATCATGAAAGTAGTTTTAAAAGGACATTATCAAGTAAATATGCTCAAATTTCCCTTCAGTATCTGCCTAGAGTGCCTTCCAGAAAGAACTGGACTTTAAAATATTAGTCACTGACTATTTTTAAGCCACTGTTTGTCAAAATCCTACAGTACTTTTTTTTCAACTGTAGGACAGAAAGACAAGAAATAACGAAGTGCTAGGTTTTTTTAGTCTGAGAACTGCACTGACACACCACTGACATTTTTAACAGTACAATCACAGATGCTGGAAACCATGTTTCATGTCTACAAATATGATACACATATCAACTTGAAAACCACACAAAACCCAGCCATTTTCAAGCCATGGAGTGTAAAGATGACAGAAAAGGAGATGAAGGTGGAGTTAGAAAGCAGGAAGGGTAGTACTTGATAGCGTCCTTTTAGAAGGTGGCATTCAATGGCCTTGTTATTGCTGTATATTTTCTAGCATTCAGCTCCTTACCAGATCTATTTACAGCATGTCAGTCTGAACATTCCCAGAGCACAGCTCTACATTTTACTTTAGAGATAAAAACATAGAACAGTTAAACATATGTAGTCCTGTTTCAGAAACTGAACTTTTAAAATGTAGGACTTCTGTTGTGCTTCTTTGGCTAAGTCCTATTTAAATATTGATAATACTTAAAATTCCATAACTCTACCACTATTTAACAGCTAACAGAAATCAGAAATCTTTGGTGTTAAGAATCCATTAGGGTGCAAGCTTCAAAATATGAACATTCAGGCACCTCTGGCCCTTCTCCTGCAAACCACTCAGCACTGATGCAGATGGAGATCAACAGAATCTATATAGCATTTCAAATGATCAGTGCTATTGCAGAGTTTACAGAACTGCAATGATAAAAGAGCTTTTCACCACATACTGCTTGTGCTCAGGTCACCGGATATATTTAACAGATACAATAACACACACACATCCAGTTTCCCATTTTAAAGTTTCTTTAAGATACTAACTTAAGAATAGGGAAAACTGGCCAAAATTTTGCCTTATTATGTAATTCTTGTGAGGAATAATGAAGACTATAAAATTATTTCAGATACTTTCTTTGGCATAATATTCACCAAACACAGAACAATTACTTTTAAAGTAGGCTTAACACAGAAAGCTTGATGAGGTTTAATTACACCAGATTTCATGGTGAATTACACTAGACTTGTAGTTCAAAACTGTTTCTCTGGAAATAATCCTCATGTCTAGTAAAGAAAAAGCTAAAAATAATTAAAGACATAAAATACTCTCAAGAGTCTGACTTTGTTTTATGAACAGTACAAGAAGCAAAATGATTTCATTAGCAACTCAGAAGAGAGAACTACTGATAATTTCTCTTTTTTCATATAGAAGTTGAGTATTGTTCCAAATAACAGCCTTTAAATTTCTTCTTTATCACAGGCAACCTGAAAATTGGTATGCTAATGTAGGACTCTGGTATAACTTGTGCTCTAACCATACCAATCCTTTATGACTGTCCTTAGACTAAAATGACCTCATTTCTTCCCAAGTTAAGAGCATGGGGCACACTTTAGATGACGACGAAGACTGAAAAATAAAGAACAAATGCATATTAAAATTATACGCTACTAACTGCAGAAAACTTTCCATATACTTCAGTATCAGAGACCAAGGAAGAATTAAGCAGCCAAAGTTAGACAGCTTAATTATACTCAGGGGAACGAACCATCACAACCCCTGTTTAGTGTCTTCATAACATTTCTGAATCACTTTTCAGAAGAATCTGGTTCCTGGGTTCATTGGCTAGGCCCCAGTCCTGCAGACATGAAACCCCTCAAAAAATGCCTGAGGATTCACATAAAGACTTATTTTAATTTCTGTGTGAAACATAATTCAAGGTTTGTGGTTTCTATCTCTGCCTGCCCTGACAGCTTCTAATGAACTGGATACAGTCCTTATTCTTCCAGAATGCTTTCTACTACACTTAAAGCATGATCTTACAGTGAGATGCAGAAAGGCAAATATTTTTTTTAAATTAATAGTCAGATATGTAATTAGTTCTCAGCCACTATCCTTAAAACACATTTCAGAGCCTAACTTTTAACAGACTGCCTACAAGATTTTAAAAACTCTCAAAATCACAAGAAACACTCTTTCAATATGCATCAAAATGTGCCTATACGTTGAGATATTACATAAACAAACCTGTTATTCCAAAACTATGCAGAAGAGTCATGAAGTCCAAATAAAATACAAAATATAAATTCTAATTGCCATATCAGCCTTCTGTTGGCCAATGGCTTTGTAAATCAGGTGGAATGTTGTGGTCTGATCACTAATGTTTGGTGTTTGCAATATTCTGTACAGCAGGGGCTGTATCTAGCCCCAGCAAAGTCCCAAGGTAGGACTGGTCTCTAGGATCCAACATCTGCTCAGGCCTTACAGGATGAACAATATTTGCAGGCTGTGGAGTAAGAGTGTACTTCTCTAGAAATGACAGATCTGTTGTTGCCCGTTGGTAATCTGGTTGCTCAGGCTGAGGAGGAAGGATGCCATGGGACTGAGCAGTGTGCTGTACCAGATCAGTCTGTGCATCAGACATCTGAACTGGCACCAGAGTCACAGGCACGCACACTTCTGTAGATACATTCTGTAGCAGAGTTTTGGCTTCTGATTGATATGCTTTGGACTGTTCCACATATCGCTTAGCCTCGGTTTGGTACACTTTGTCACCAGAGGTGTACTGCACTGGTAAGGAGACTAGCTTTTCCTCTGAGGACAATGTCAATGCCTCTTCCGCAGCCTTTGATCCATGAACGTGATCAATATGATATTTCAACTTGTCTTTTCGTTTAAATGTTGCACTGCAGTGTTGGCAATTAAAGGGTCGAGCATCTGAATGGATAACCATGTGCTTTGTTAACGTTTTCTTAATTCTGAAAGACTGATTACAGATCTGACATTTGTAGGGTTTCTCACCTATAACAACAGAGAAGAGTTAGTTACTCTGAATAACCCATGTCACAGAGAAATGCAAATACACAGGATATGGCATGCAAAGCTAGTACAAAACAGTTTTACTGAAAACAAAGAGCATGCCTTTAGCATCACTTTTGGAACCATTACTAGAAGTTTGTTCAGCTGTTATCCTAGCACACCCTTCTCCTTACGTACCACTCTCTCAATACACAGTATTTCTGCCAAGTATACACAAAGATCATCAGAATATAAATCAAGCAAAAGAGAACAGTCTTTAAACTGTTACGATACTCATATTAAATGAGCTCCATTTCCACTTCCATCCATTTCAAAAGGACAATGTTTTTCCTGAACATAAGGCAGGAAAAACAAAGTCAAACAGATAAGGAGTTAAGTCTTTCCAAAGGGATTTCAAATCCTTGTTTAGCTTATCACTTGCAATGCAGTATCCTACAGACCGTAACAACAACTAGGAGGTCTTCTAGATTTGGCAAGTACAGCAGTAAGCTGAAGAGAGAGGTGTAGAGAGCTTATCACAAACCTGTGTTGAGAATTATCCATATTTCAACTGATACAATCAGAAACTAGTATTCAGGAATGACTAACAGATGAGAAAGAACAAAGACTTGCTGCTTCCTGCTACTCTTGTCCTGAATGCTCAACCACCATAATGAATAATTCCAACAACCTTGATGAATAAAAATACACTCCTACATGTTTTGTGGGTTTGTTGGTCTTTAGTTTTTTACCTGAATGTGTCCTAAAATGCATTTCCAAACTTGATTTCCCTTTGAAAACTTTCTTACAGACTTCACACTGGTGAAATGTTGCTTTATATCTTTAAAGAAGAAAAGACATTTAATGTTAGATACTTTATCTTTTAAACTAATAATAAAGCTACATGCACAGTCCTTTCTGAAATCCTTAACTGCAAAATAGCTGGAGTTTCCAAATTTCACTTATGTTCGTGTTTTTTGGCATCTACATACCAATAAGGTCAATTAGATTCTTTTCAATATTCCATCTTACTCTCTGCTAGGATTAGCACTTGGTAGTATTCAAAGAATAAAAGCCACTAGAACTTCTAGAACTGACCCTCAACATATCCTTAACGAACAGTTTTTGCCCAACACCCACTCTGGCAGAATTATGCCTTAAATAAAGTAGTAGGAATGGTTCAGGCTACTGGCAAAAAAAAAACAGAGTAAGAGAATAAGCAGACAATGTGCTATACTCTCAACACAGACACCTCTACAATGGCTTCTACACAATGCTAATGAGCAACAGCAGTTAAAACACATCATTTGAAAAACAAGGCCTCAGTTTATTTGAAATCTCTGAAAAGCTCATTTTTGGAGCTCGAGAATTTAAAAATCCTATTGCATTTTCAATTTATAGACATTAATCATTTTTCAGAGTTTTTACCTACTTTCAGAGTCACTAATCTGCTACCAGTTTCTGAAATACCTAAGTGTGGGATTGGTCTCCCAGTGCTTAAAGGGTGTCTAATAACTCAGTCTTAGCTAGTCTGCAATGACAGTATTAAAGTAAATCAACTTAGAACAACACTGAGATAGCTGACAGATTAAAATATGATCCTTTTTTATGTTTTATTTACTTATGCTACAATGAAAACATCTTGCTTAAATTATGATGTCAAGTTTTCTGGCATCCACTTCAAACCATACTATGGTATCCCTATCTAGACCAAGGTAAGGGACACAGCAAACACACAGACTGCTAGAATTCTGCAAAAACACCCAAGTCTCACCAAACTCAGTAACAGCATAGAACTATTTATGCACTTGTAAAAAACCCACACTTACTTCTGCCAAACTTTTTCTCCTAGATGGACACTTTTATAATGAACAGTAAGGTGATCTCTACGGCCAAAACATTTCCCACACTCCTCACACTGATGTGCTTTTTCACCTAAAAGGACAAAATTCAGTACATTTTGGTTAAGTATTCTGGAACTTCTGAAATGTCATAGAGCTGTCAATTGTAAAACATTTAGTAGACCCATGTTCACAAAGTCCAGCCAATCAAGCTCTTCCATACCTTACGCAAAGAAGCATTCTGTTATAAAAGAACAAAATTCAGGAAGTAGGTTCGTTCTACCAGAGTAAGGATTTTTACCACTTGTTAGATATGACTATTACTAAGCATGTGTCACTTCTACAAAGAATTTCACATTCTTGAGTGGAGAGGTCCTTCCCAAAACTCCCACTGCATGACAGGTAAAAGGGAGCGACTGGGAATCCGCTCATTTCATTATGATCCTAAATGTGCCATCTTCAGTAGCAGAGAAGCTTATTTAAACAAGCCAATTATTTTCAGCTATTAAGTTTTAGAACTTAAAATTACTGTATTTATCTTTGTAATTATCCTGATATACATAGTTACCTTTTTCTTTTATGCTGCTGTTTAAAAGTATCTTGGTTCTTTATAGTCATCTTGAGATCTTCCACAAAGTGGCAGAATATTTCTTCTCATGTAAGTAGGAGGAGTATGGACAGTCAAAGAATGTAACTTTCTAGAGGGGGAAAAGCAAATAGAGTAGAAAAGAGGATTTTTTTTTTTCGCTTGAGTTTTCAAAGATTTCTTTATTTTATAGCAGACATTATGATTTCAAACACCAAAAAAAGAAGCTGTCCTTCAAAATAAAGGCTCAGGAAGTTTAGACTCTGATCACTTTCATATTTTCATGCTGCTTAGAAAGTATTTTGCCTCCTGGAAGGCCACATTCCTATTCTGAAAAAGGAAAACTTCCTGGTGAATCTTCACTCTTCCTATACATTGGATAATATTTCTGCTCTCAGTGCAACAGATGATTTTTTCCTTCCTCCTGATCATCCCCATCTGGCTGTCCTCAGGGTTGACTCCCACAACCTTCCTTCCTTCTTCCCCATAACAAGAGACTTCAGAAACACTTCTTTGATGTTCTTACATTCAAGTGATCAGTGTACAAACTCTGACAAAGACTGTGACAGCTTCTTCTGTGTGGTGGTAATAATGTTTTACACAATTGCTATTAAAAAAAAGAAATCTGAACTCATTTAAAAAATCCTCCTTTTTCACTTTTGCTTTTTTAAATGATTTTTAAAGCAACTTGCTGTTACATATTTTTGACTGTCCCTCAGCTTTCTATGTTAGTATGGAGGAAACACTTGAATTTTAAACCTTGAAAACATGTGAGATTAATCCTACTTTAATACACCTTAAAAATAGTGAGAGGAACTTTCATCAAGCCTGAAAGACATTGTATGCACTGAAGAAACAAATCCATAATTAATTGCTTATTTGACCTAATGTCAAAATAGCAATTTCAAAGCCAATGCCTACCTGAGTGTATTTTCTTGTGTTTTGTCAGATGGTCATGCCGAATAAATGTTTTCCCACACTCTTCACACTCATATCTCTTGTCATCATGGTGGACTCTGAGATGAAGTCTGCACATTTATAGTCAAAAATATGACCATAAAATGTCATTTTCTTAACATAATCTGTACTGCTAATTCCATGCAAAATACCAGAGAACACAGTCACACAAATATCAGAAAATAACTTTCAGTTGAGGTATGATTAAACAGCCCTGAGAAAGCAAGAGGGAACAGAGCTAGACTCTCATATCTGATAATAATCTAGGAGAACATTTTACTCCTCCACTTATTTTCTCTTTGAATAACAAAGACAAAAGTTTTAGATATGCAAGAAAGTCAACCCTGATATAAGATTTGTATGGGATTATGTCTGTGTTTAAATCACCAATGTATTATAAAGTAAATTATTTCTCACAGATTTATTAATATATTTTCAATATTTAAGCACGTTTAAAGCATTTACTAGTGCTCTCAGAGCTGGAATGAATAAAAACATGTACATTAAGAATAAGTATGTTGACATGAATGCGTATATATCACCAAATAGGCAAGACAGTTTAGCAGTTTATTTAATACAAATCTGCACCTGTAAGAGCTTCCATGTCTGAAACTCTGCCCACAAATACTGCAAAGATGAGGTTTCTCTCCACTGTGAATTCTCAGATGTTCTTTCAAAGTTGTTCTGTTTTACAAAGACAATGAAATTTAATTTTAAGCCACATCAACACCACTGTAAAGTGAAATAGTCTGCTATTCTCTCAGTTTCTTTAACTGGTGGATAACAATGTAGCCAAGTAAATCAATCAACTTACTCAAATACACTAACATATACTCAAAGGCAGTATGGCAACATAGTATTTACTGAACCAACTGGGTCTAAAACCAGTAAAAACAAAGAAACAAAACATCACCCAAACATACGTTTAGACAACATACATTAAAGAAAACATCAATTTTGACTCTATTTTCTATGTAATAGTTTCCTTGTTACCACAGGTATATCTCAGCCAGAGCTTTAAAGTCAGAATTAAAGGAAATGGATGTTAATGCAACCTAAATTAGCACCTGTCTTATTTAGATATATGTGTGTGTATATAAATATATATACACCCATACATATATAAGTCTACTTTCACTATTGTGTGTCTCCAATGTGAAAAAAAGAGTGCATGGAGGTGAAAATTCCTCTCAAGCAAAGGAATCAATCAAAATTTACTGTATACACAGCATACTAGTAAGTGTGTGAACTGAACAAAAAAGAAAATACCTTGGTATTGGAAAACTTAAAAGATCTCCTTTATAGAGCAGTGCAAGAGCTGCACTGAAGCTATGGTAACTATGGGTTAAAATTCACAGATTTTTCCCCTCATATGCACAGAATAAAAATGGAGGGGGAACCTTATTCCTAAAATTTACCTATGATCCTTTTCTATATACTAGAATTGATGAACCAACTTTTAGAGCTTCTGCTTTTCAAAGCACTAAACTAACAATTTGTTCTGCTGATAGGAGAAGCAGCAGCAAAGGCTGTACAGTATTATTTCATCTTCCAGGAAAGCACCTTTCTAGAAGTCGTTCTCATCAGTGTTTCTGATCTTCCTGTCCTCATCAGTATGTTTACCAGAATATCTATGGCAGAAAACTCTTTCCCAAACAAAGGCAAGATGTTCTTGTGCAACAAATGCCGGGTACTGCACCTCGGCCATACCAACCCCCAGCAGCACTACAGGCTCGGGGAGGAGTGGCTGGAGAGCTGCCAGGCACAGAGGGACCTAGGGGTGCTGATTGACAGCTTAACAGGAGCCAGCAGTGTGCCCAGGGGGCCAAGAAGGCCAATGGCATCCTGGCCTGGAGCAGGAACAGTGTTGGCAGCAGGAGCAGGGAGGTGATCCTGCCCCTCTACTCAGCTTTGGGGAGGCCTCACCTTGAGTACTGTGTCCAGTTTTGGGCCCCTCACTACAAGAGGGACATTGAGGTGCTGGAGAGGGGACAGAGGCTACCAAGCTGCTAAAGTGCTTAGAGCATAAGCCTGAGGAGGAAAGACTGAGGGATCTGGGCCTGTTTAGTCTGGAAAAGAGGAGACTGAGGGGAGACCTCATTGCTCTCTATAACTACCTGAAGGTAGGTTGTAGAGAGGCAGGGACTGGTCTGTTCTCCCTGGTAGAGAGTGATAGGACAAGGGGAAATGGATGGAAACTGCGCCAGGGGAGGTTCAGGCTGGATATTAGGAGGAATTTCTTTCCTGAAAGGGTTGTCAGCCATTGGAACAGGCTGCCCAGGGAGGTGCTTGAGTCACCATCTCTGGAGGTGTTTAAGAGATGGCTGGATGTTGTGTTGGGGAGCATCATTTAGTGGGGTGATAAGGCTAGGACAAAGGCTGGACTCAATGATCTTCAAGGTCTCTTCCAGCTGTAACTGTTCTATGATTCTATGATTCTAACACATGGACCCTAAGTGAACTGAATCACAGGTAAGACTTTCTTAATATAGTTTCACTTTATAACTAATTACCTACAGTTGTCACTCCTAGTTCTAGAGGTCATCAGGAAATCACATGCCACCTCTGGCTAAGTATTTCTCTGTTCTGAAGTTCAACAGGCACACAACTCACCGCTCCCTGACAGATTTTCCACAGACAAAGCACGTCCATTTCCTCTTCCCACCATGAGTACATTCGATGTGGCGTTTCAGATTGCCTGTGTCATTAAACTGGCGGCCACAAATATCACAAGGGAAAGGCCCTAGCAGGAGATACACACAGGTAACATCATTAGCTGTCAGCTAAGGCAAGCAAGTTGCACAGACTGGTTACTTGGGAAGCCCTGACCAATTAATTCACAGAGCTAAAGTGTTGCCTTACAAATGATTAGTGTTTCATACAGTCAGCATACTTTACTTAGACCTTGTACACTTCCTGCTCAGGTAAGTGATTTCTAATACCTGGTATTCTGGCTGGTTTAATGATTGTAAAGCAAAAATTCAGAATTAATAGTTAAAAATAATTAAACCCACTCAGACTGTTTGAAAACCCTAATTCTCATTGCTATCACCGATCTAGTTCCTCCCCAGCAGAAAAAAAAAGCAGTAATAAAAAAAGTCCTTGGAATAATTCAGGATGAAAAAAAAGACAAACCCCAAAAACTTCAGAAAACTTTAAGAAGAATCTTGACTCCATAGCTGAGAACCAATTTCATGCAAAAAACTGTCATGTTTTTGAAAGAAATCTAACCTAAATTCTCCTTACCACCCAAATTTCTGCACTGCCTCCAAAAGACAGTTGAACAGGAAAGTATAACACCATCCAATTGAAAAAAACCTCCCTCCCAAACCGGAAAAGAGAGAACTGGAAAAGGAGGTGGTGTGGAAACCACACTGATTACAGCAAGTTCCATCTTAGCATGAGGAGGAACTTTTTTCCTTTGAGGGTGGTGGAGCACTGGCCCAGGCTGCCCAGGGAGGTGCTGGAGTCTCCATCTCTGGAGATATTCCAAACTAGACACCATCCTGTGCAAGCTGCTCTAGGTTCTCCTGCTGTGGCAGCGGGGTTGGACTAGATGATCTCCAGAGGTCCCTTCCAACCCCTAACATTCTGTGATTCTGTGTGATTCTGTGATCAGGACATACAATGGTGGAGGAAGGTTTTACTTTAAATCTATTGTTTCCAGGTCAGAAGGAGGTTTCTATACCGAGATGGAACTTTTCTTGATGTTTCAGTCTCGCAAACCGGGATTTAAAGTGCTCTTCACAGTAGGTACACTTGAAGGGTTTGTCCTGAGAGTGAAGGATCATGTGCTCTTCTAAATGAGGTCTTCGAGTGAAAGACTTCTTACAAACCTAAAACAATAACACACTTTGTCAAAAATACATCAGCTATAACCAGAATTGTTAGTAGTCATTAAAGCAATCATACAGTTCAATTACAGAACTGAAACCACAGCTCAAATTTAGGGACTTAAACCAGGTATTACAATTGAACATCAGGCTCCTATGTTTTAATATAAATCAACATGGAACTCACTGATTTCACTGTGAAACTGTTGCCATTGCTTAGAATAGTTGAATTTAGTACTACCTAACTCCCATAGGCTAAATCAGAGGATGGAAGTTCTATAAACTCCTTTTTAGAGCAGATGTAGTTTCACACATATACCTCTCCTGGGGAAAATCAAGGAAAGTATGCTATGATTTCATAACTAGAAATAAATTTATACAAATTTCCATTCTGTTGATGTCCATACAGCTCAATGAGAAAGTATAACAAGAAAGTATACTTTATGTTCAGTCTTTTGATGTGCATAACAGGAGAGTAAACACTCTTTAATGTATTCATAATACTCGAGTCTAATTACCTGCAAACGGATGTATTTTAACAACAGTAATAACTAATCACATTAAAAAATACTGCCTTCTACTAGTTCAGAATTTAACTTGGTATTACCTACCTGGTTACAAGCTGTAAATACAGATAAAGTTCAGCACTTACAGAGGAAATTTATACCATCACATACAAAAGTTTACTGAGATTTCACAGAAACACATACCGTATTTTCACAGAAGTATTAAAATCACAAAACATAGTATCTATATAAAAACCCCAAAGTACTGAAGTATTACTTACATCACATTTCCAACCTTCACTCTTTGTTTTTTTGATAGAAAGAAATTCTTGTACATTCTCTGGGTGAAACCTAGGAGAAAGACAGAAGCTCAAAGTAGTTATAACTTTCTAATATGAAGATCACCCAAATACTAAATATCCATTTGTAAGCTTTATGTGTCTTGGAAGTTGATCACCAAACCAGTGAAATGGAATACAGATAATTAAACAATTCTAAAGGCACAAGTAACTGGAAAGCAGTGCTCATACTTGCCTCTTCACATGCTTTGCTAAGGTCTTTTTGCTTGCATGCAGCTTATTGCAGTAGGGACACTTGTGCTGCTTTTTATGGAAGTCAGTATCACCAGAGTGTTTCTTCCTGTGCACTGTCAGGTTGGACTTGGTTGAGTAGCGCTGATGACATACATCACACTCAAAAGGCTTCTCACCCGTGTGTACTCGTGTATGGCTCTCATACTTGCCTGTACAACAACAAAAACAATCCATTAGCACAAACTGTAACAGCTATCACATACAATATACAAATTTGGGGTTTGGTCTATAATGTCTCTCAAATGTGGTCAAGACCTAAGCGCCTTCCACACACATCTGATCATTTCTGCTGGTTTACAGCACTGAAAACTGCACATTGATCCCATATGCCTTTGAGCTAAGGTTCCTCCAGACACTTCCACTTTAACTATTTTTAATATAAAAATAAAAGGGCTCTGTATTACTGTTACATTTGAGCAAGGGCTATGAGTCCCTCTTGTTCAACACTACAGTGTACTCTGTTTGAAATAATATGACTACTTCCATTACACTGATTGTGAAGTTGCTTTTCAGAGGGTGCATCAGCCTTGCAACACACTGGTATTTTTAAGGTACTTTTGAGTAAAAGAACACTTAACGATACAAATTATCTATATTTGGTACCCTAGATATTACCTTAAAAATACTGATGTCTCATTTCTTTCACACTGCTTGTATTGCTTCTTCTGTTTGCCAGTTTTTCTCCAGGAACAGAACTCCACCCTGCACCAAGGATCTACCTACCTCAATCAACAGCAGGCTCTCTGCTTTGTACTAAATACTTCTTTTCCTCTGGGAGTTAAATAAAGGAACAATTTTTCCTAATTCCCATGATTGAAAGGAAGTCAATACCTTACAAAACCATAATCCAACATTTATTCCAGCTGAAAGAACACAAAAATTCTGGAGTACAGTAGTAATTTACTTTTAATGTAGGAAAGGAGGACAGGAAAGTATTGAATGGGTCAGGACTAGAATTTTTACACTTCTGGTATCTTGCATCACTATACACCTAGATTTGACTGTAGCATTTCAATCTGTTTGATAATGGTGCTGTTTTACAACAGCAATAATGTTACTAAAAATTAATTTGGCAGAAAACACAGTACAGGCCTCAGACTTCACACAATTTATCATACAGTATCTTGCTGTATTTCCCTCCTTTTTCAGGGCTGCTTGTACATACCATGCTAACCACCAGAATCCAGAGGAGTGAAAGAGAAATAAATGTAGTATTTGAAGATTTTTTAAACAATGCACTCAGTTCTTCAGCACCACAGACATAACTTAATACACTAAGAAAAATCACTGGATCAGTGAGACCATACATAAATTCTGATTGCCAGTCTCTAGGACAGGGAAAAAGCTCAGTTTATTTCCACACAAACAGCACTACAATATGGTAAAAAGGAAAGAGATCAAGCTAACTTGCTCTTACCTATTCGATCAAACCTTTTGTCACACTTGGGACACTGCAGTAGCTTTTTGGTACTGCTCTGAATGATGACTGGAGCTAAGCCTTCAGGAATATTCCCCACTGAATCAACTGCCTCTGAACCCTCTTCAGTATCATTCTGTTCCTTTTCACTTTGTTCTTCAGACTCTGAATCTTCACCTGACATTTCCTCTTCCTGTCCCTCTTCATCACCATTGCATTCACTTTCACTGTCTTCAAACTCACTTCTGTCAGATGTTTCCTTGCCAGAACTGACTTTTTCCACATTGCTGTCAGAGGCATCCCCACTTTCATTATCACTGTTATCAAATTTAGCTGGACACTTACGATTTCTCATAGAACGCCTAGTGGAGAAGTTAGCCTTCTCAACCATTTTTAGCCCATGTTTTCTTCCCAGTGCAAGGGATCTGTGGGCTTTAGCCAGATGATTTTCTAAGGACTTCTTGTAACAGAAACTTCGACCACAAAAAGTGCACTGATGACTATTTAATAGTTTGCCTGTCAGTTCACTGAGTGTTTCTACTGATGTAGGTGCATCAGTTACCACATCAGTCTGTACACTAGAAACACTTTCACTATTCAGTAACTTCACTGCATCAATGATGTCTAGAAATTTTGCTGCTTCCAGCACTAATGGAATTTCATTTTTATAAACAAAAAACTCAGAGGTGTAGAGAAACTCAAGCAAATGCTGAAAGACAGAGTGAGTTACATGATCTAATGTGACGACATCGGTGCTTGGATTTTTGCTCAAGCAGGCATGAAAATAACTACTCCCAACAGCAACTACAACCTTGTGAGCACTAAACTCTTTTCCTTCTACAATTATGAGCAAATCACAAAACGATGGATGTTTCTGTCTGTCGTCATTTAAGTATTTAAGTAGATTTTTGTTATACTGCAATGAGCTTAGGAGCTTTCTCTGTTCTGATGATGGTGAAAGTTCTTGGGAAGATTCAAGCTGATCTGCAGGAACTTCTACAGACTTTGAGACAATTTCTTGTGCACAGTCCACTACAAGAATTTGTTCTGAAGTATCTTTCTCCTGGCCAAGATGAACCTTTTCATTTAGATTTGCAGCAAGTCGTCTCCTCTTCTTCATTGCAGAAGTGCAACCTCAATATCAGGAGATTCATAAGTGACTGGCAAAAAATTCGTGTGAAAACTCCTTTCTGCTCCGGACCTTGAGAAAAGATCTAACAGTAATTTCATAATCTGCAAAAGAATTATGATGAAAAACATTCTTAAAATTTAAATGTAACTTAGTCTTAAATTAGTTCTATATTTTACTCTTAATTTTACCTACCTTACATATCTAAAGCTTTTATTGAATCACTAAAATCTCATCACTTCCCATTTCAGACCAAGGCATACCTCTACTCAGAGCAAGTGAACTGACACTGCCTATTATTAGATCTAAAGAGGCGTCTGGGACTGGATTTGTCTCCTAGGCACGTGTAGCCTATGAAACGCTCCGGGATAGGCGTACACTGCTGTTATTATTATTACACCGAAGCGCGTTCGCTCTCCGTTTAACCCCAACACGGCAAGCCAACCCTGCTGCTTTTCCTGCCTGGCACCCGTCCCCTCAGGCCAGCTGGCAGACCCGCCGGGCGCGGCCTTCTCCCCGCGCCTGTCACGGCCGAGTGCCAAGCCCGCGGCTGGGCTCCCCGCCTCCTTCGGCCCGGGCCGCGGAAGATGCCTTTGTCTCCGCGCCAGCAACTCCACTGCCGAGCCGCGGACCAGCCCGAAGCTGGTCCGCGCGGCATCGACCTCGGGGGCAAAGAGCGTACCCCAGACCCAGCCCGCCCTTCCCGTCACGGGGCGGCCCCTAGGGTCCCGTGTTCCCTCCTCTCCGCCTCTGCCAAGCAGGACATAAAATGGACGCGCCCAGCTCCTCAGACCTGTCCCTACCCGCTGCTGTCCCCGCGGGATGGCCTCACGCACCCGCGGCGCCAGGTGCTCTCCGAGACGCGCCCGGCCGCTCAACACCGCTGTTCTCCGCACCCACTTCCGCTGCTTCCTGATCCCAGCGCCGCGCGCAGCCTTACGCTATGCGCCGGCGTCAGGAGGGAAGGCGGCCTCGCTTCAGAGCATGCGCGGAGCGGCAGCGTGGCGCCACCTGCCGGCACGGCTGAACGGAGCCATGCGGGAGCGACGTGCGGAATTCGGCCGGCTGCCGGCTTAGTGGGTGCCTGGAAATCGCCGTGAGCGAAGGCGGGAGCTACTCGTGTCCCTGATCCGTAGAGGGTCAGGGCGGGGCAGCGAGTCAGTTTTGTCGGTCGGTGTGGCCGCCGCTGTGGGTTGCAGTGAGCGGTGGCGAGCTCCGCGCCTCTGTTCGAGCCAGCGTAGGGCTTCAAGAGCAGCCTGTACAAACCCATCAGAACGTGCAAGCTGGCAGTAGTTTCCCCCTCAGCGATACTATTTTGCGTTTGTCTTAAACTTGAGTATTTTGAAGCAGTCGCATAGGCACTTGCGAAAGGGCGAGTGTTCGTGCATCCCGGAGGGCCAGAGCCGGCAGGCCTCCGCGGCGACGGGCGGAGGGAGAGTGCCCACGAGGGGGGCAAGGCACAGAATCACGCAGGATCACGGAACGTACCGAGTTGGAAGGGACCCACAAGGATCATTGAGTACAGCTCCTGTCTTTGCACAGGACAGCCCCAAAGTCACATCACATACCATTCCCTCAGGTCCTGTCGCTGGTCACCAGAGAGAACCTGCCCCCTCTTTCATCCTTCGAGAGGGAGTTATAAACTGTGAAGTTTATGCTACACGAAAGATTTAGTCCAAAGAAAAATTTGATAATGCTAAGTGATCCTTTACCATGGCTGGCATTGCTACAATAATTACTCTCTGAAAACAAAATGTCCTTGAACTCTCAGGCCGTTATGGTTCTTTCAGCATTAATTCTTTTATTATTGAATGGGTACAGGCAAAATTTAACACTATTAATCCTCTCTGTTCTAATGCTTATAACTAAATGTTCTTGTCCAGTAATAGAATCTCTGACAGGTAAAATCTGAATTTTACATTCATTAGAGAGACTTCACCAAAGAATAAGTACTTACCTCTATGAGGCTGTACATAATTTGCAGAGGCAGCTGTATATATATGTCCAAGAAGATATTATGCTTATCAAACAAATATTGCTGAGAGTTTGGTGTTGGAGGAGGTAGTTTCATCTTAAAATACTTGTTTTCCAGCTCAAAATCTTCACTTCTGAGACACAGTGAAACTAGAAATTACAGATACTTGAATACAAATACAATTTAAACAAAAAGCAGATGGAGGATCAAGTCTGATGTTAAACATTTATCTGCCAACAAAACAGAAATAAAATTACATAAAATAGCATGCAGATTTTAAGTCTTGGCTGAGTAATTTCAATTTCTTCCCAAGATATTCTTTAGCAGCTACTTACTCTAAGTCACCTCACCTCAAGGCTAGGCTTCGCGAACGA